>JAPJBO010000066.1:0-467564 GCA_030068145.1 Diplonema papillatum | reverse complement strand
GGAAGAAGCCAGTTGTTCAGAGTCAAGGCTCATTCAGAGTGGAAGTTTGTGCGTCGCCGACAATCTCTCTGCCGTGTCTTTCGACTTCATTTCGGTTTTCTTGTCTTCGGCCGCGCTCTCTTTGGGGAGAAAATCTTAGTTTCGTGTTCAGGCGCTACTTTGGGGAGGGGTGTCGCGGCGCACTTGCCATGCTCATGGGTGACACCCCCTTTTTTAAACTCCAGCTTCTGGGACTGGACTCCACCAGTGGACGCTACTCTGCGAGGGAATGACGACAACGCGAAACAGGGCCCGAGGCACGCCCAGGCCATGGGAGCTGCCGGCCGCTCGAAAGGAACCGGCACTCGCTGCAGACCGCAACCTCGTCGACAGATTTCCTGCTTTGCGGCGGGTCCGGTTGGGATAAGTTCCTCACACACAAGGAGGGGGATCGAAAGAACGTGCTCGGACTATATATGTGCTCAACACCGCACTGTTCACCGTCTGCGCCGTGTTTTCGGTCCTTCAAGCTGACGGACACAAAAGCAGGCAGGACAGCGGTTCTGAGTCTGCTCGGCATCGCAGCTCGTCGCAGCTAGCGTCGGAGTTTCTTCACATGAGGCAATGCTCCCGAAACCCAAACCTGAAACGGTAACATACCCAGTTTCACTGGAGCGCCCGTTCCCGGCGAGCTACGAGGGAACGAACCTGTAAGAGTGCCGACGCTACTCTTTCTATCACATAGTCTATTTCATGATTACCAACTACATATAAAAGATGTCGCGGGATAAGCCGACAGCCGCTGTTGCAGTTTACTGAGGTAATTGGCACAGCGGATTGTTCAACTCGCTTGATAACAAACCATCAGCAGGCCGCACTTAGTGATAAATGAAAAAAAAACAATTTCCCACCCTCCCTTGCCCCGGTGGTCGTTTTGGTGGGCGTTGATACGCCCAAACCATTTCTTTCATCCCTGGTGCATGCTGAATCGTGTGGTCCGTGTACTTAAAAGTCCCCGTGCTTAACGGCTTTATCACGTGGGCGGCCCTGAGATTACCCCCCTCAGGTGACACCACTTTATCTTTAGCCATACTTCAACTCTCTTGCGCAGCTAAAAGGCGCGCCTTCTCGTGTCTGGGCGAAGCCAGCCGCAGAACCGTCCTTTGTTCTCGCGCGTTCTTTTTATTATTTCCTCCCCCCCCCTAGGGCTAAGTTGGATGGAAACGCCGTTTCTTTTAGTTTTTTCGAAATATGGAAACGGAAACGGAAACGGAAACGTTTCCGTGTCTTTTAAAAGAAACGCCGGAAGGCTCCTCATGCTGAGGGGTCCTATAGGATACCACTTCGCGGGTCCTTCTGTGTGTCCGTCGGGTGTCCGTTTCCAGCCAAATTTTGGCTTTCATTTCAGAGGGCGGGATCACCTTCTTCTTTTGATCTAGCGGGCACTTCTCTTCCTCCGTCTTCTGGCGGGCTCTCTGACTCTTCAGGGCCCTTCCTGGGCTGTTCTTCGACTTGGCTCGGCCCCTTCTTGTGTGTCGTCGCGGTCTCGTTTGTGCAGAGCAGTCGCTGATGCTCACCGCTTTCTTTCATCGGCGATCTGACACGAGCAAATAGGTAACCACAAGCTAATGATGCAGAATGTCGTCACATGCGGATGCTGAGGTTTTCTGACACCAGATTCCACTCTTCTGTGCCTACCACTTCGTCCTCTGCTGCTTCCAACCCACGTTCTCATGTTTACTTGTATCGGCAGCCGTGTGGGGCTTTTTGAATCTGCCGTCCTCTTCTGCATTGTCGGTGGGGTTCTTCCTGCCGTCGCTGTCTATGCTCCGGCAACTCCGCCCGATGGTCCCCCTTCCGGTGACTGTTGCCACCCGTCGTCGTATGCGTATAAGGTGCACTGTGGCAAGCGATGTTTAACGCACACGTTACTGCGTGGCCATCGCTTTTCTGGCGGGTTCAACATTGCCCCGGCATACGTGTGCCCTTCTCACCTCCTGATGCTGATTGCACTCCCTCTTTGTCTTACGCCGCCGAAAAACCCCGGTCTTGTAGCCTGTGGCGCGGCGGTGCTCCCGCTGTCCTGAACGACCGTATCTGTATAGCCTATTATTGGAAGCGGATGTGCTTTCCCGATCGTCTTCAGCGCGTTGGCCAACGGCCTCGCATCAACAGAGCATCGTCGCTACAACAGCCATTGGTATAAAGAGCTGCAGACCTCTAAGTCATCACAACCGGATGCGTGTGGTTGCGTCTGCTCCACGCGGTCGCAACTCTTATGCTTCTTTCCTCCCTCTTTTTCGGAGCCACCTTGTCCATGGTTTCCCACTGGATTGCGGGGTCCGCCGTTCGACACACATTTCCGGTCGGACCTTCAGCCAGTATACTAGTGGCATACCAGCCGTTTCTTTTGAAAAGAAACGGCGTTTCCATCCACCGCCAAAAAGAAGAAAACGGAAATGGAAACGGAAACGTTTCCAACGTTTCCATCCTACATAGCCCTAGGGGGGGTAGATACTTTCCCCATTTTTTTTGGATTTTTTTACCTCTAACTACTGCATCCGCAGGTGAAAATGGGGTGAGCATGTGCTACATGCGCCTCACATTGACCAGAGAGGTAGAAAAATGGGGGTTTCACCGGAATAACGCCAGAACACCTTTGAAAAGTGGTCAAAATACCATAAAAAAGGCCAAAACCAAATGCTGACTTTATTCCTGAATTTCCACATTTTTGGATTCTGTTGCATTTGCCGACCGAAGGGACCGGAAGACATGTTGAAAAAGGAACCCAGACCACAAGGGAAGTGACTTCTTTGGGAAACGGGGTGAGCCCATTGCAAAAGTGCAGCCGACGTCCCCTCCTAGACTGCCTTGGCCACGGGTCCCCTTCCACTACCTATCGCCGCGAAAAGTGCGCCCGGCCACACGGCGTGTGCACGCGCACGACATGCCGTGCATGCGCATCACGGGGCAAGGGCACAACTGACAGAGAGTTAAGTTATCCGCCGGCAACTTTGATACGACTTCTTCTCGCTCTTTAGCACAGCGCTGCACAAACCTGCTGGCTCGCGCGGTTGTCCATCGCCACATAACGGTCGGAAAACCTCTAACGAACAATGAATGCTGCCGCGCCTCGAAGTATTCCGCATATCCATCTTGGAGTATGGAACAGAGATTTCAATGCACAGCAACTGGGCGGAGTATTTTCTCCCTGCCCACTTTGTCAGGGAACTATCAGATCATTCTTGGCAGGCAAGCCCGCAAACCCGGGTTTGCGGGTATGGATGGTGTCAAGGTGTTTGCGGGCTAGCACTGTTCCTGCACCACATTTTCGCACAATTATTGCTCTCTACAGGGCTTCGCTGATCGTCCTGCCGTCCCCTCCTGAGCTCAATCTTTCGTCATTCCTGGTGGGTTTGGGGGCCATTTTGGGTACTGCCAGGGTGGTACACGAGTTCCGGGACCGATTGCGGACACCAAGAGCCCATGTTCAGCTGCAGGGCGTGCCTTTGCATCAAAATAGGAATAAAGTCAACTTTTGGGAGTATCTACCCCCCCTACCCCCCCCCCCAGGGGTGGCCCTAAGCGGCCAGATTGCGGAGTCGTTGGCAGAATCTGACCTGACCCCCCCCCCCCCCCCCCCCTATATACAGGCTATATTTTCACTGTGGAGGGGGGACGCTACCTGTCACTCTGTAAGGTGGTCACCACGGTGGGTGGTCAGAAAAAAAAAATTTTTTTTTGGCCCAAATACCCCAAAAACCACACTTTGAAAATTTTTTGTGGGCCCACTTTTGCCAGGGAATTTTGACCATTTTCACCTTAGAGAATTCGACCACCCAGCCTCCAAGGCAACTGCACTGGTAGGGGGGGGGGGGGGGGGGGAAATCTTAGTTTCGTGTTCAGACGCTACTTGCCTCTCATGTGTTTGATGCTAGCATCAAGTCTTCTTCGCGGAACGCAGAGTCTTATTTTCTGTTCTTTTCTTTCTTTCGTTGTCGATAACTTCTTTTTCTCCTTCTACTTTCTTTACCATGGTTTTGGACTTTCTGGTGCCGTAGAGTAGTTCTTCTTTCTCTATGCCGCCCACGTCGATGTTCGTTTAGCAGCGGCTGCCGAATCATGCCGTGGCATCGTCCCTTTGTGCGTCTGCTTCGCAGAAAAAGTGCGGGAAAGGAGTCCAGGACTCCGTGGTTTGAAACCATACGGTATGGTTCCACTTCCTCCTTCCTTCGTCCGTTCTTCTTTAAAAAAAGGGGGTTTTCAAAGTGTGTTGTGGCTCGTAACCAACCGCCACGGGGCACTACTTCCACCAGGTGAAAGTGTTTACGCTTTCTCGAGAGAGATGATGTAGCCATTCGTTGTGAATCTTCTGGCACATTCCTCCCATGAGAGTACGAATACCTGCTGGTCGTCGAAGCACACCCATTCGTCATTTTCCTTCAGCACGGTATAGTAATGACCCGCCGTCGCTCTTCCGGTGTGGATGATGAAGCCATTTACCGTGTAGGAGTCTTCCCCGATCAGAATGGTTGGTCGGATCGGGGTGCGGGCTGGTATTTTGATGTCTTCGCGTGTTTTTTTCGACAGCTGTGCTCGTTGCAGTACTACATCCATTTGGTTTGGAAATGTGTAATACTCCTTCGTGAGTCCAACGGTCCTTTTGTTGCAGGTGCTACAGGGGAAGTCGTCCACTTTGGTTGCTCTCTTGTTTTTCACTTTCTTTATCAGATCCTCTACTGACTCGGTGTAGGGCCTGTTTTTGAGTTCAACCATCAGGAACGGTTCTGACGCCGGCAGTGCTCGTGAAGACTCTTCGCATGTTGTACACGTTGTCCGTCGGGAGTATGTCACCGTCGCTTGGTCGTCGTCGTCGTCCGTTACGCAAGAGCGTATCCACGTCAACAGTTCGTGCACGTCCCGCTGCGCGGAGTCGTCTGTCGTCGTGTCGAAGACAAGGCTTCGTAGTGTGGCCATTGTTCCGTGGATGTCACGGCCTGCGTCGAAATCCGTGAACAGCTGCTGCACCTTCAACTGGTTGGTGTTCGGGTGCGAAAGGCCTGCGAGCTGCAGTCGGAAGGAGGTCCTTCGCGCCGGGGCAGTGCTGACACTACCCGGAGAGCCCCCAACGACTTTGCAAGGGACCCCCCCCCCCTTTTCAGAGTGCACGGCGGACACCCCCACCGGATGGGGGAGTGTTTGTGCGGTCGGGTTTTCCCGTATTTTCTAGCGTTAAAGGGGGGGGGGGGGGTCGAATACTAACAGTTATTTGACACCGCGTCTGGTTGCCTAAACACTACCACTACTTGATCCTGCTACTGTTCGGCTACCCGGAATTTTTTTTAGTATTCGACAAATCGAATAATAACACAGGTGTTATTATTTGACCCCCCCCTTTATTTTGTGGATTAGAATTTCTTTACATTTACAACCGCAATGCGGGAGTGACATACCATTCATTCACGCCGGGAGCAAAGCCCCCCCCGTCGTTTCCTATTTAGGCAGCCGTACAATTTAGGTAAATGGTACGAGTGTTGTTTTCTAAAACTTTTAGATTATTAGACACTTACCTACCCTCCCCCGTGTAATTGAGACAGCGATGCGGGAGCGGCACTCCCGCAATTTGATGCTAAATACAGGCGAATTCTGTTTGATTTTGCGGAAGAATCACTGCCGCACATTTTCACTCCCGCATTCACCCGCCCATCCGGTGGGGAGTCCGCCGTGTGAAATTTCTTTTTTTCCTTTTGAGTGCAGTTGCATGTGATTTGGCATTGCGTTGCACGTTTGCAGCGTCTTCTGCTTCGCATCGGAGATGGAAGCGTGTGTTCGGCCTTAACACCTGAAGCTTGGAAAGAGGACGGAAACGCCGTGCGGCACAATACGGAACTTACTGCACCCAGGTCTTTCGAGAGTCATTCTGAGGCAGAGTCAAGGGACACCACGAAGCCCCTTATGACCTCCACATGACGCCTCGTTTTACTGGGTAAACAGATGTACCTCAACGTTGTGCCAGGCGAGCCTGTTTAGGGGGTGTGTGGGGAAGGTTTCGTCTTTAGAAAGGAGAAGAGAAGAAGCGAGCGTGGAATGCGCACCCCGATTCCTGTATAGGGTATAAGGTGGTTGGAGGGGGGATTGCAAGAACGTGCTTAGAATGGATATGTGCACAACCACACACCGTACTGGGAGGAAGGGCCCTGGGCGGGGGGAGGCTAATCGTAGCAGGAAGAAAACGCGACACGGTGGAGTCTCGCCTCGGAAGCTGGAGTTAAAGCTGGAGCCAACAACAGCGGGTGTCACACCCGCTTTTCGGGCGTGGGTTTACACGCGTCTTGGTTGCTGCACACTCCGCCCTTCCGGTGTGGGTTTACACGCGTTTTGCTTGCAGCACACCGCTTTTCGGGTGGCTCGGGCACCCTCTTTACCTCCAGCTCCTGAGGCTGGACCTCGCCGTGTAAAAAAGGAGGGCGGGGGGGGGGGGGGTCGTTGTATAATGGTTTAGCTTGAAGGGAGGGGGTGGGGGGGTGAGGCCTTGCTCAGGTTTACCAGGTTGCGGTATAATATACCATATAATATAAGCGGGTCGCTGATGCTGCATACACACCGCCTCTGCTTCGTACGTGGTGGGGGTGATTCATTTGTTTTTTATTTTAGCAGAAATCTTCACAGAATTTTGTCTTCTTCTTGCGTTTGTGGAGAGTCATTTGCACGCAAATGAATACCACACAACACAACTTTTCACAACTTGTTTTCCGTGTTGCGTTAGTGGGAGTCATTTGCATGCAAATCTTCACAGAATTCTGTCTTCTTCTTGCGTTTGTGGAGCGTCATTTGCAAGCAAATGAATACCACACAACACAACTTTTCACAACTTGTTTTCCGTGTTGCGTTAGTGGGAGTCATTTGCATGCAAATCTTCACAGAATTTTGTCTTCTTCTTGCGTTTGTGGAGCGTCATTTGCAAGCAAATGAATACCACACAACACAACTTTTCACAACTTGTTTTCCGTGTTGCGACAGTGGGAGTCATTTGCATGCAAATCTTCACAGAATTTTGTCTTCTTCTTGCGTTTGTGGAGCGTCATTTGCATGCAAATGAGTACCACACTATACAACTTGCTACAACTTTTCGCAACTTTGCGTTTTTCTTGTTGCGGAGTCGAGCAAGCAAATGAGTACCACACTTTGCCAGCTTTTTTGCTGCAGCGAGGGTCACGTTTTCCGCGCTTTCGTCGTGGCGCTACCCGTTGTCGGTTCCGACTGTTGCTGGAAGTTACTGACTAGTTCACAAAGCCGAAAAGGAATCGGAATCTTCGCTTTCCCGTTTGCGCCGACAGGCATGCCGAGACGCGGAGGACGCGAGTAGCCGGGAAGACCCGGCGGGAGGGCGCGATCGTTGTGGGACCCGTGGAGGCCTCAGTGGCTGTGGGCCAGCAACTTTGCAGAGCTTGCAGATCTCTGCGGAACTATGGGTCAAACACTGATTGTGAAAAGTCGTCGGATTATGAACTCGTGAGTAACTTCCAAGACACAGTTGCAACCGACAAGGGTTGCACCACGACGAAAGCGCGGCAAAAGTGAATCCTCTGCTAGAGTCCACGTAGCGACAGGCTGGCATAGTGTGGTACTCATTCGCTCGCAAATGACTCCCCACTAACGCAAAACGAAGAAGGAGTCCAAAAGCGAAGCAACAACACCAACGCGGAAACGCAACCCGAAGGCAGCCAAGCAGACCTCCAGGGCAGGGGTGAACCTGCGGCGGTGAATTAACGAAGCTCGTCCGAGTGTCCGATGAAACCCCTTGTCAATACCACCGAGCGAACGCTAGCGTCTGTCAAGAGCGTGCGCGACTCAGCCGTGTTTTTAAAGGTGAGATGAGAGGCATCGGCTCACTCTGTCAAAGGACCATACCACTAACACAACAAACCGTACACCGCGAGAGTAGGAGAAAGTAGGAAGGGAACCTAGAGTTTTCGTTGACCGCACTACCCTGAGCCCAAATCCTGGACGGTTTCAGGTGGCAAATTTGGCAAATGATCATGATCAGAAGGTCCTACTTGGGCGGTTCAGTTTCCTCACACATTGCATGTGGCTAAAAGAAAACGAAAAGCTGTGAAGATTTCTGCTGCGAGATCACCCCACGGGTAGGTGTGAAAAAAGGCGCGACGCTATGGCTCGGTCAGGCTGAAGCGGCCGTCCAAGGCTACGCGAAGGCGCTGGACCAAGATGTGGAACTTCGGGTGGTTTTCAGCGAACACCCGCAGAGCGGCGCCCGCCAGCGGCGCGTCGCGCTTGGAGACGGCCGCGAAGTAGTCGTCGAGGAAGAGGTCGCGCGAGTTTTCCTCCTCGCGGAGCTGGTACATCCACTCCGCGTTGTTCGCGGCGATCGGTTTCTCGACCCAGTACACAGACACAGGCTCGCCGGAGAACAGCTGGACCTCGTCGGCTTTGTACAGGCAGAACCCCTTCACGACCGACTGGACCGCACCAGACACCAACACCCCCGGCAGGATCTTGAGGCACGACGCGTACTGCGCAAGGTGGCTCGCAACGTCGGTGAGGTCGGATCCGATGGTGTTGAACCGCTGGAACTTGCTGCCGAGGATCCCGTGGTACGTGCTCGCGTGGTGGACGCCACAGGTCAGGGCGAGGGGTGATTTGGTCCGTCCGAGTTCGAAGGCGACGGTCAGCGCGTGCTGCGTCGACGTGACAGGCGGGCACGGCCTCGCGGTGTTCCACGCCACCGTGACGCGTGACCCGTCGACGCCGGAGACCGCGCCTTGGTTGCGCTTCGCGATTTCGTGGATCACAGCGAACAACTCACCGTGCGCCGCGCTTGCCTTATCGCACGAAGCCCTGCACGCCTGCGAAAAGCTGTTGACGCTGATCACCAGCCCGGTGACACCCGTGGACACCCGCAGCCCCACCGCAAACGACCCAGCGACCGTCACAACCCGGTCCGCCTTCCCAGCCATCCCGACCGTCTGCCCCAACCTATCTGACGACCGCCGCCTCTCCTCCCCGCTGTCCCGAGCGTTCGATTCTGACGCACTTTTCGACTGGTGGAACGAGACGACCGAGGTCCCGGATTCGTTATTGCTGTCAAGGCAGTCGTCCCGCGGGATCACCGTCGGAAGGAACGCCTGGACGTGCGTGACCATCTCGACTGCGTGCCAGAACCCTTTGCACAGAGAATCGTACTCTGAGATGATATGCCTCGTGCGGACCTGCTGGATGGCTGGGTGTTCCAAGTGGATGAGCGCCACCTTGTCGAACGCGAGGGCGAGTTTTTTCAGGTCGTCTGTCGCGACCAGCGTCAGCACCACGGCCAGCACGCAGCTCACCGCGATCATGATGAGCACCAGGTACAGCGTCTTGCGGTTGCCGTCTTCGACCTTGTCAAAAAAATACTCCTCCGGCGTCAGCATCACGACGTGCCACCGCAGGTTGTAGTGCTCCACCGTGCACATGTTGATCCAGTACGTGCCGCCGCCAGGCCCGCTCATGGTGTCGAAGAAGTAGCCGCCGCCGGCGCTACGGGCCGCGAGATCTTCCGGAAGCTTGCCGGAGGAAGCCAGGCTGCTGAGCAGCGGGTCACCGCTGGTAGAGAGGGTAACCTGGGCGGACAACGTGATGCTGAGGTTGGCGGGCGCGTACAGTTCGGGCAGGTCTGTCGCGGAAACGATGCGGCGGTCGCTGTCGATGACGACGAGCGACGACGTGTTCGACAGGCGGTGCGGCGTCAGGTCGATGAGGTGCGGATACAGCCCGACAGCCACCACCCCAATAAGATCCTCCGGATTCGGTGCCCGCGTCCTGAACACCGGCGCCGTGAGGACTCCAACCAGGGCTCTCCCCATGCCGGCGGTTGGCATGGACAGCGAGAAGCCCATCCAAATGGGAAGGTTGGCCCTGCAGTTGGCTTCGTGGTTTCGGTCTACCGAGAAAACCGAGACGAAAGGCACCAGGCTCAGGTCCATGCGCGTCGTCGTCTCAGGGGTCGCTTCCCAGCTCAGCGCGACGTCGCGGGAGAAAGGATGCACGTGCATGTTCGGCGGCTCGTTCAGCACGACGGCCTTGTTCATTGCGTCGACGAACATCCCGTTTCCGTATTCAACGCCGTGGACCACCGAAGAGCTGAGGGCGAAGTACGACTTGAAAACCGGTGATTTCTCGAGCCAGTGCTGCATCCGCATGCCCCAGTCCACCTCGTGTTCTGGCACTCGGAAGTTGGTAACGTTCCTTTCGACGTCTGACTTCGCGGACAGAAGCTGGGCAACCGGGTCTTCGAAAGCGGTGTGAACGACTTTGCTCTCAGCCGCCGCCAGGGTGGCGGTCGCCAGCTTCCTCGACACTTCGTCGACCGAGTCCTCGGCGTTGTTCGTCGTGACCACGAACCCGATCGCCGCCGGCAGCGCGACCAGCAGCACGATCGTCAGCACCGCAACCACCGGTAACGGCACGCGCAGCATCTCGTTTCGTCGCTTTCGCATCGTCTTCACCTTCTTCGGGATTTTGCCGAACATGTTTTCTTTTTCTTCACCCACACCTGAAGCAGAGTGAGTTTCGAGTTCAAGTTCGCTTGGGGTAAAGTCTCCGGGTGACGTTTGTCGAAAAGGTCACCCGCAGCTCGTCGAGACGGTCAGCCACAGGCAGAGCGGACGGGGTTGTAGCACTGTGCTGCCTCCGACTCCAGCCTTGCTTGACCGTCACGTTCCTGGAACACAACTGCACACTGTCGGCACTAAATAGTTTGCGTCAGCGTGCTGATTTGAAGCTTTCCAAAGGAGGTGAGTTCCGCTGGGAAAAACCGCGTTTCGTGAAAACTCAAAAGATCCACGTTTACCAGGCAGCCGACAATGAGACATGCGAGAGTACTGCAGCGATGCTGTTCCCGCTGAGCCTGGCTTAGGACACCTGCTACTCTGTTTCTGGCGAGCTTGGCTTATCGGCGGGCCGGGCTGCCAGAGCTTGAAACTCCAGGCTTTGAATGTACTACTATCTTTTCCCGGAAAAGCAGAGTCTCTTACTGTGATGAGAGTTGCGATATTTCTATGGGTCCGATTTGCGACCTCGGCTCCGCATACACCCTCCTCGTACCCGTTTGCTGGTTCGTCCTGCTGCTGCGTGATACAACAGCTATGATTTGATGACGCAATACGAACGCAGGTGCTTTGACAATGCGCGATATCCGTGGGCAACAAGCGAGCCTGCTGGCCCTGGACAAGCTCGACGACTGGAGCACCCGATTGTCCCGTGAACAAGCCTGACCACCGAAGGGACAAACGACCCTGTGTCGGATCTCTTTTTGCTGGAGAAATGCTTATGGGCACCACTGCTAACCGCGGCCTAACCGCGTCCTGCTGCTGCTGCTGCTGCTGCTGCGTGATACAACAGCTATGATTTGATGACGCAATACGAACGCAGGTGCTTGACAATGCGCGATATCCGTGGGCAACAAAACGAGCCTGCTGGCCCTGGACAAGCTCGATGACGACTGGAGCACCCGATTGTCCCGTGAACAAGCCTGACCACCAAAGGGACAACCGACCCTGTGTCGGATCTCTTTTTTCTGGAGAAATGCGTATGGGCACCACTGCTAACCGCGGCCTGCTGCTGCTGCTGCTGCTGCTGCGTGATGCAACAGCTATGACTTGATGACGCAAAACAAACGCAGCAAAACCAGGCAATGATTCGTGTGGCTGTCACGAACTTCGACGAAGTCGTGTTGTGGTTTGAGCACGGATTCCCGTTATTTTTTTTTTCCGAATGGTGAGGGAGCTTACTTTTTCTTTTTGTGGCACCGTCGGTCCCGAAGGACGATCAGATTGGTGTCTTGCGACGATACTTTGATTGGAAAGAAAATGCGTCGTTTTGCTTCATTCTTTACTTTCGTTGACAAGATTCTATAAGGCGACGCAATTTCAGTGGAAGAATGGAAGAAAATGCGTAGCTTTGTTTTGTGGTATTATTTTACTTTGTTTGTTGCCGGCAAAGGTACCAGGGAAAGCCTGCTACACGGGAGCCAAGCTTCACGTGTTCGGCGGTACTGCAGAGTCACGGGCCTGGCTACCGATTTCCCAAACTAAAGCATCAAGGCTTGGCGCACCTTGGGGCTTGGCGCTCGCGCTGAACACAAGCTCGTCGAGACGGTCAGCCGCAGGGCAGAGCGGACGGGGTTGTGGCACTCTGCCTCCGACTCAAGCTTTGCTAGCTGTGGTTGACCGTCACGTTCCTGGACCAGGTGCGGTCTTTTTCTTTTTTTTTCTCTTCTGCTTTCTTCTCTTCTGTTGCCGGCAACATATTGTGCTATGCCAGAAAATAGCGCCAGCCGTGTGCGTTGTCTCTCGCTCGTTGTAGAGTGTTCAATGTACGTCGCATCCCCTAGTTTGACGTTGCGTATATCCGCTCGCAAACGCTCTTCAATACCGTTTGACGTCCGCTCCGCTCTTCAATACCGTTTGACGTCCGCTCCGCTCTTCAATACCGTTTGACGTCCGCTCGCAAACGCTCTTCAATACCGCATTGTCGCACTGCGAGGGCTCAATTAGTTCGTGCATAGTTCGTGCGTGTGCAGCGTTATCGCCGCGTAATCGAGCGTAGTCGCTGCGTATCATCGAGGTCGCTGGTAGGTGAAATGGCACATCAACAAACAGAGAATTCAAAATGCTGACCATTCAACTATCTTTGTAAGGTCAGCCGAGTTCTTTTCCAGGAACGACAGGTGCGTTTCGCGCACGCAGAGCTTTGCTCGCAGACAAGCATCCATCACTCTGATGGAACCTTGCTCACCTCGCTTGAGCTTTCCGCAAGATCCTTCCAGGAGGCTTGGCCCGAGGGTCACGGCAAGAAACTGTCTAAGGTACCCCCAAAAACCGAAGTCACGAAGTACGCAAGAACTCCGCACAAACGACTACGAAATTCGATTTCAAAAGGTGGTACCCATCGGACGAGGAAAGGGGGCTCCTACAATGTAGCCTCGCCGCTTCGCAAACCCATTGTTTGCATTCTAACCCAGAACGAATACACTTGTGGCAGACGGCTCCACAGAAGAACAACACGGCAAGCGCCGTGAAGAAGCAGATATCGACGCGCAACCGACGAAGCTGGGCGAGCAGTCGAAGGAGAAGCGAAGCGCCAAGCGCGCGTCCGAGGCGACGATCAAGACGAGCTGCAGAGGCGAAAGCACGACGCATCACGTGTGCGAAGAGATAACCGCGACGCCGGCGATGCACATTATCACCACAGATTATTTGCATTCTAACCCAGAACTACACAAGGCTGGGGTAGCAGGGCACCACTCGTCCGAGTGGGTAGCGTCACCTCCCCGATGCAAGATGATCGCCGGCCGGATGCGGGCAACTGCACCTTCGTACCACCGGGTGCTTCCAGGTAACGCGCAATCGGGGGTTTGAAACATGATGACTGATATCTAAAGCCCGCGCTCACGCGGCGTTGACTGCGGCGGCTGGTCTTTGAAAGGGCTGCCTTGATGCTGCTGTGATCAAACTCAGACTAACTTCAAACTACAAGGCTCGACAACGTTCGATCAGGGTGAATCGGTTCAAACTTGACTTGTTTTTTTGATTGAGTTTGAAGGACTGGCACGACTAAAACCCCTGCGTCAGGCAAACACACCCACCTGATACTCGCAAAGCATTTGCACAGGGGCCGATAATACACGAGGAGAGAGTTGCAGTCCTTTTTGTTCCGGGCCTCAGACGGATAGTACGAAAGCTCCAACAACCAGCGTCTCGTTCGGACGATTATACCGCAAAATCGGTTGAGGGGAGCGAGATCGGGAGCAAGGAGAGAGAGATACTGGCTGTGTTATTTTTCCAATTCTGAATCCCTAAGTTTCCGAATCGTCCCCGTCCAACCCTGCTTCTGAAGCAAGTGGGCTTCAAACACTCAGGGCTTGTCGCCCAATACCTCTTGTCTCTCTTTAGGTCCTCACTCGACCCCCCTAGACACGCCGTGCGCAAACAAGTTTGCTAGAAAGAACTTCGCTGAGATCTTCTCGGGCTAAGAGAGAACTTTTCAAAAGACCACAGCTGACCGGGAGCTACCAGAAAGGGTACGGTAACCTGATGATACGTGTGTGCGATGGCTGATGCGGGGGGCACTAGAAGTCCTGAACGGGCTCAGCACGGGTGTGCGGGAGAAGAGAGAGAGACTTGCAATGCGAATCGTCTTTTGGTTTAGCCTCAAATATGATGGTTCAACCATTCATTCCATTCCATTCAAATTGACCAACACCGAAAGACTCTGGGAGATTCATCGTTTTTTTTTCCAAATTCTCATCCGGGTTCAACCCCACTCTTTCGAGAAGAGCCGAACCAGGAGATAGCCGTAGGAACCGGCCGCTCAAACGGGATATCACTGCACTCCTGCCAGTCATCGCAGCACACTAGATACGCATCCTCTGTTGCCTGCCACAATGGACACTTTGAAAATACTCGAGGGGCTGCCTTGTGCTTACTTCGAAGGAGGCTAGAGATACAACTACAAAGTGGGTCCTTTTTGTTGAACTCTTACTGAACCCAGATTCACCTGTGTTTCGTGTGGGCTACAGTACATTTAGCTCCTTCAAATCTTTTGCAGCTGGCAGCTTCCTCAAGGACTTCCTACAAAGCAGGTGCTTATTCAAAAACAAAATGAACAAATGATGTGATACGTAGCTCCATCATGGAAACAGCTCCGCATGCAAGTGCCGTGGGCGCCGCCCGCTGCACACGGGGATTCGTTTGCGACAATGAAACCTTGGACACTGATGCCCATCTCTCACTCTTTTGCTTGTGCGCACTGGCGGAACTCACCTGCGTTGGAACGTTTCATGTAGTACGCTGCCGACTGCTCATTTTTAGAGTTAAAGTCATTCCGGGGGTTTAGGGTCTCTGTGTGACCGTTCATGAATGGGTTCTCTTAGAGCAAGAAAGGGCTATATGGTTACGGGTTGTTTATATGGTGCACGCTTTCGTTATGGGTTATGGCTAGCCATGTCCGGGACTGTTTGTGACCGACACCAAGTACCTTCCTTCGTGGAGTGTAGTCTTGGCCCCCCCACGTTCTACAAGTTGAGCATTGAGTTCTTTAACGTGCAAGTGCCATCACAGGTGAGCACAGTTGAGCAGGGGTTGCCTTGTGTCTGTTGTCCGCGTTTTTATGTATTTTCTCGTAGAGTAGTGCTTGGGTTCTGTGACACTTGCGTTTTTAGTCCCAACAAGGGCCCCATTGTCAACGACTTCAGGTACCGTCACCAACTCATTCTGGTTTGTTCACGCTAACTTCGCTGAGTACCGTGACGTAGGCGCTCGTTTGTGGGGTTGGCCATTCTCCACGTACCTACCCCCCCCCCAGGGGTGGCCCTAAGCGGCCAGATTGCGGAGTCGTTGGCAGAATCTGACCTGACCCCACCCCCCCCCCTATATACAGGCTATTTTCACTGTGGAGGGGGGACGCTACCTGTCACTCTCTAAGGTGGTCACCACAGTGGGTGGTCAGAAAAAAAAAAATTTTTTTTTTGGCCCAAATACCCCAAAAACCACACTTTGAAAATTTTTTGTGGGCCCACTTTTGCCAGGGAATTTTGACCATTTCACCTTAGAGAATTCGACCACCCAGCCTCCAAGGCAACTGCACTGCGGAAGGGGGGGGAGGGGGGGGGTCCCTTGCAAAGTCGTTGGGGGCTCTCAGGGTAGTGTCAGCACTGCCCCCCCCCCCCCGCCGTGCATAAGATGGATGAATAATTCGGGTTTTGGCGGTATTATCTTATTCAAGGGGGATATCCATCTTAAACACGAGGGCACGTGTAGTCGCCTGCATACTGACATACTGGTCGTGTTGATACTACTTCTTCGTACCTTGCGGGATGCTCTACACTGTATTGTGCGAGCTAAAAAGTTGTGGCAGCGTGTGGTGCGGTGGTTTATCAGGATTCCTAACCTGAAAAATGAAACACGGTAGAAAACAAGTGGGAAACGATCAACCGGCACGCACAAACAGAACGAAGCGCCTTTTGTTTTTCTACTGTAGAGCACTGCTAACAGCTAAGTGGTATGCCTAGCTCATTTGATTCGTTTGATTTTTGTTTGTCGTGGAACGTTGGTGCTTGTCACATCCTCCAGTGTACCAGTGGAAGTTCGCTTTTTGTGGTACCGACAACCTTTCGATGAAGACCGCGGCCAGACGCGATAGCCTTGGTTGATCACCCGTTATTCGCTTGTGTGCCC
The DNA here is from genome assembly GCA_030068145.1 of Diplonema papillatum. Taxonomy (NCBI): domain Eukaryota; phylum Euglenozoa; class Diplonemea; order Diplonemida; family Diplonemidae; genus Diplonema; species Diplonema papillatum. The sequence continues at coordinate 451,353 of JAPJBO010000066.1, read as the reverse complement.
AAGCAGGTAAGCTAAAGAACCCACACTTCAGGACGCACTAGACAGTGTTTCTGGCATGAATGGGCGCCGGAGCAGCAGAAGAGGTCAGCTCTGTGTGGCTCTGTCAAAGTGAACACACCCCAGTGTGTCGATGCATCGTGGGAACGCTCAGCGCGCAACGAGGCACAAACCAGTGAGGCGTTGGGCGCCTATTTCCAGAGGAATCGGAAAAACAAAACTTGGTGGTGCGACCTGGGCTAGCCTCTTGCTCACCATTCGGCGGCTATCTCGGGGGGTTCGTAAGTGCAACGTATTTGGTACCCGAAGACGCAACGAAGGGGTACCAGCCGTTTAGTCTTCTCGCTTTCGTTGAGCTTGATGAGATAAGACCGTCAACGAGCGAAACGCACAAATCATTCCCTGATACGCGGGCTCTCTTTGTGCGTTTTTCTGTCAGCCGGTGCCCCCCTGTCTCAGATACAGTTGTGTCACCTCAGATACCGTTGTGTCACCTCAGATACCGTTGTGTCACCTCAGATACCGTTGTGTCACTTCAGATACCGTTGTGTCACCTCAGATACCGTTGTGTCACCTCAGATACCGTTGTGTCACCTCAGATACCGTTGTGTCACCTCAGATACCGTTGTGTCACCTCAGATACCGTTGTGGCTCGCTTGTGTCGGCATCGTGCTGTGCGTGTCGTGGTCGTTAGGTAGCATTGACGAGCTTGGACACACGATCATGCTAATGAGTACTACTGCCGGAGGCGGTTGATTCCTTCAGGCAGCACTTCTTCGGGGAAGTTGAAGTATGGCTAAAGATGCCAAGGAAGTTGAAGTATGGCTAAAGATAACATGCAGGGTCAAAACCTTGTGTCTTTTTGGTAAACGCTGCCGCGGGGCCGATGGCCACCAAGAACAAAAAATTTGGAGGGGGAAAGAATTGCTCAACTTCATCAAAAATCACCGCAGTTTTTGTTCCAAATTTATTTTTTTCAAAACCCCAATTTTTTTCCAGAAAAAATGGGTGGCCATTTTTTTGGGTCTAAATCCCTCTTACCAAAAAGACACAAGGTTTTGACCTGCATGATAACATGCACACCGGCGGAAGTGGGGTCAGCGACTTCTTTCTTTTCCAGAGTGAGATTTTCAAGGATCTTCATCCTCAAAGGAGAAACTCCTGGAAGCGCCAGGGAAATGAAATCGTCAGAAGGATACTGGCACGTACCGGCGTTTGGACAGGCGTTTGAACGTTTGTGCCTACTTTCCCCCTGTTTTCCCCCAAGTGTCAAACTAACTCACGTGCAGGTGCTTGGATTCTCTTTCGAAGTTTCTGTATGTGGTCGCTGGCCTTGGTGGGTGTTCTCATACAACAGCAACTGTCAAACTAGCCCATTTCGGAGGCGGTTGCGGAATGTTTGGGTTGGTCTTCTTGTGTTTTTAGAGTGAAAGTTCGCTTGAAACTCCGGGGTTTTAAAGTCTCCGGGTGACCTTCGTCGTTAAGGGAAGATATTTTCTTTTTTGCTTGCTTATTTTTTGCGCGGTCGAGAATTTTGCACTTGCTTTTGTTTGCTTGCTTTTGTGGAATTTGCAGGACTGCAGCCTGCTTTTCTGGGCTGGCGACGTGCTTCGGTCAGACGTCGCTCACCTCCTACATCTCACTCGAGCCTCTGAACCCATTCGTCGACTTGGCGGCTACTGGGTCCTTAATCAAACGGATTCCGACGTCGTAGCCCTGGCTTCCGATGATTTTTGGCTCATTTTTAATTCACGCGCGGAACGTGCGGAAACGGTCCGAAAAGGAGAGGACATTTCCGGAGTTGGGGCTTGCACTGATAAACGCAGCAACGGACGATCAGCATCAACTGGTCAAAGGTGATGCAAGTGATAAAGCAAAAGTTTCTTGTTCTTCGCGTGTACAGGGTATAACCTCTCTGGGGGAGGTTTTCCTGTATTAGCACTTTCGTTGGCTTCGTTTTCTCTTTCATGTGCAACCGTTGTTCCGGATTTTATTTCCCTTCTTTGGGATGGCTGCCGTGACGAACCTCGCTTCTTCGGGGAGAGAGAGAGAGAGAGAGAGAGAGAGAATGTGGAGAGAACGACAGTGAGGGTTACGCGGCGTGCGTCGGGGCCCGTGAGAAAGCACCGGCCAACTTGCTAGATAAAACCTGCCTTGGAAGAGGCATCTTATTACTCGCGGGGATAGGCACCCCCGCGGAAGGAACACTAGGCAACCTTTCAAAGACCGCGGAGGTCAGCGGGCCGGGAGCTACCGGAGAGGGTGTGCGTGCGTTGTGTGGTAACCTGATACGTGTGTGTGCGTTGTGTGGTAACCTGATACGTGTGTGGAATAAAGCCTCGGAAGGAAAAAGACTGCAAGTCTTCTGTCCCCCTCAAGAATAAGTGGTCGTATGTCTTGAATTAGAGATCTTCGTATGAAGCACGGACGCGTAAACTGTAACAGTGATGTGATCTTCAGAATGGTGTTCGCTCGCTCATTGTGCAGGCTTACATTTCTTGGAACATTGCAATGTCTCGAAAAACACCTTACCGATTTTCACACGGGTCCTTCACAACAAGAGGTAGACGCTTTCCTTGATTTCTTCCGCAAAAAAACTATTCGAGCCCTGTGCGGCTACATTGGATGCGAATCCGCCGTTTTTTTTTTTCCGGTGCTTAATTCAGGGCCTTATATATAAAAATTCCTCCCACGTAACTGTCCATAAGTTGCTCGGAGTTACTAAAAATCCCAGTTGCGGCACAACTGCACGTTTATGTATCCGACAGGGTGCACCTTTTTGTGGTTGGCACTACTGTCCATCACCTTCGGAAGCAAAAGAACCATGCGAAGAAGGCGAGTGTTGGGGTACTGTAGCAGTGTGCCGGGATCATTCAAGAACACTTGGCAGTAATCTGCAACAGCAGGGCGGACAGCCGCGGTCTTCGCTTTCTTGGCAACACGTCATGAAACAATACACAAGCCAGAAATACCAGCGCCGCAGGCGCCGAAAATTTTTTCAAGCTATTGGGCCAGTCGCAGGTTCCAAAATTGAGGCTGTACGTTGCTTCAACGATGATCCAAAGGTGCAGTAACCGGTGCTGTGTACTGCTAGTGTGACTGCTGTACTGTAGCACTACTACTGGGCCCCTCAGCCGGGGCATTCTGTCCTTTTTTTTTTTTTTGGTTGCTCGGACTTGGTCCGAGCCCCAGACCCATATATAAGCCACTGGCTTAATTTATTGTAAACAGTGCTTAAATGGTTTCGTGTGGTGGGGATCCAGAAGCTGGCTGGCCACTTGCGAAAAAGCGGGGCGAACCCAGCCCGCTAATGCGTTCGACGACCTGATGAGTCTCATGTTTCTGCAATTCCCATTGACTATCGCGTCTGGCCACGGTCTTCATCGTTCCCAGAGCCAAGACATCCACCGATAAGTGCAATTGATGTCACCCTCGATCAACCGCAGTTGAGCCGAGGGGAACAGCTGTTTTGCCTTTCCGATTGCTCGGGAGTTTCGATTTCCTTCATGACCATGTTTGAATCCTCGGTTTCCAATCTGTTTGAAAGTAAGGAAGAAGTGTGAGAACGGTGGTTTGCATAGAGGCTTTTCAGAGTGAAAGTTCGCTTGAAACTCCGGGGGTTTAAAGTCTCCGGGTGACCTTCGTCGTGGGAAGATATCCTTTGTGCTCCGAGTGTAAGAGTGGTGGTTACACGAGGTAAGAGGATCGGTGGGTACCTTGGTTGTTAGTCATTGGTGGTTTCGGCCATTGTCCACATATCTTACTGACGTGGTGCCGCAGTAGGTAAGTGTCTGTCTGACCGTCTCTTTGTGAATTTGTGGTGCTGCTTATGGTTTGCGCAGGTTGAATATCCGTAACGATATCGTATTGCAATGCAATACGGGTGGGTGCTACAACTAACGTCGCAAGGAATCGCGAATAGAAGTAAAAAATACTCGAGGGACTGCCTTGTGCTCATTTCGAAGGAGGCTAGAGGGGGAGAACACAATACAACTCCAAAGTGGGTCTTTTTTGTTGAACGCTTACGCCCGCCACTAAACCCAGATTCACCCGTGTTTCGTGTGGGCTACAGCACATTTACCTCCTTTGTTCTATCGCAACTGGCAGTCTCCTCAAGCATCTCCTACAAAGCAGGTGCTTATCGCACATATCCCTAACCATCGTTGCATCGTTGCAGGAAATCATGTTTTTTTTTTTTTTTTTTTTTTCGCGGTCAACTCTTCGTCTCAAACGGCAGTGATGGCGCAAGCCCTGCGCAGCTCCCTGTGTTACAAGACATAACATCTTCATACTATCTTTTGGTGAGTCTTTCTTCCTGGACGACTCGTCTGCGATGGGTAAGTTCGGGCGATACGCAGAGCCACTCCGAGTAAGATCTGCATCTGGTACGCTCCGAAACTTTTCTCTGTACGTAGTGTACGTGAGACTTCTTCTACGAAGACGTTTCCAGCGCGGTCGTCGAGGTTGACTAATCGAAAATAAAAGACTATTCAGTTCTCTGCCATTCGCATTCAGTACGAACTTGAAGTCTTCTTTATTTTCGCGGTCAACTCTTCGTCTCAGACGGCAGTGATGGCGCAAGCCCTGCGCAGCTCCCTGAGTTACAAGACATAACATCTTCATACTATCTTTTGGCGAGTCTTTCTTCCTGGACGCCTCGTCTGCGATGGGTAAGTTCGGGCGATACGCAGAGCCACTCCGAGTAAGATCTGCGTTCGTATGCGTAGTCACGAATAGCCTCAACTCTTCCGACCCTATGGGAAAGTGGCGACAGTTGATTGCGTCCGCAAAGTTGGTCCAGGACCGTACAGCAACGAAGTACTGCTGCCAGGTCCCTGCTTCGACCGAGGAAGTCGTGAGCGACTGAGCAGCCCGTTCAACGCTAGACCGTGCTGCAAGCGGACACAGTGTCGAAAGGTGCTCCAGCTTCCTTTTCCGGCTTACCGTCAGGTCTGTCATCACGGACTCTGCCTGCGGTTCACGGTCCATTTCAGCTTTCAACATGCGGATGACTTCCGGTCCAGTCGGGTAATTCCGTTGAGGCATTCTCTGGAGCTGCGAAATTCCGCAAAATGATAGCGAAAGCATCTTACAAGAAACGCCTGAGCAAGTGGAAGCATGCGTCATACCGCCCTTCCATATTTTTTGCGAAAAACTGGAATGGGCAGGAGCGTGACGCGAGCGATGCCGTGATCGCAGACTTGTGCAAGAAAAGGGGGCTGAAAGACTTCAGGTCGAACGCGTTGTCAGTACATGAAGGCTGACGTCCTGGATGAAGTCGATAGCATTACGGGTGATGCAACTGACCTTATCCTCGCGAAAGTGTCAGCACAACGTGAATCCGAGTCCGACCAGAACTGCGATAGCGACCTTGCTGCTTGCTTGGTCCGTGAGGCCGTTGCAACCCCGACGTCCGTAGCATGCGAGGCATGCTTTTCGGTGGCGAACTACGTTCGAAGCAAGAGGCGTATGAGAATGGGTGTGCCGCTCCTCAACACCGAATGTTTTATCCGGCACAATACCCCGAAGATAGAGAGCCCCGAATTCCCCAGGATAATCGACAAGGCGGTTACACTGTGGCTGAAAATGCGCCGCAGACGCTTACAGAAAGAGTCAAGCGCGAGGATGACGATTCATCTCTTGATGAGAAACCTCTTTCGCAATCGCGTGTTCCCGTGCAAGTCCGGCCTCGGGAGACAGCAGAAGTGACCCCTGCACCAGTGAATACAGAGCCAGAATCGTTGCTGACCCAGGCATCTGCACCAACCGCAAAGACAGGAAAAGTGCGAAAGGCCGCTGCTGCTGGTCTCTCGAGCTTTGGCTTCAAGGTGTCGAAGAAGAGGAGGTGAACGCTATTCGCCAAGAAGACGTGTACTAGTAACTATTCGTCTTTGGGCAGCATGCAGATATTTTTTTTTGCATCGTTGCAAGAGGGTCCCGGCCGCCGAGAGTTAGGGATATGTGCGGGTGCTTACACTTTCTTTCTTCGTTCTTCGCTTACACCACCGTGTGTTGTTTTCTCACTCAGGACTTTTGACCTGTTGTGTTTGTGTGATTTGTCGTGTAGGGGTAGACCCGCATGACCTCACGTCCGTTCAACACGTGGTTCGGTAGTTACAGCACTTTGGATCCCTTCTGTTCTTTGTCGGGCAGCATCGTCGACCATTTCCTTTCAAGCTGGCACTTATGTAAAAAAAAATATAAAAAAAAAAACGTGTTATCCTGCAGATGCTTTGAGATATTTGTTGGAAGCAAAGCAATGCTTGGTTTCCAACGTTATTTGTGGATTGGAAGGTCGGTATTTTGAAGCCTCCGGTTGATCGTAGAGGCTTGGGTGTGGAGGGGGCTGAAAATACTCGAGGGACTGCCTTGTGCTCATTTCGAAGGAGGCTAGAGGGGGAGAAAACAATACAACTACAAAGTGGGTCTTTTTTGTTGAACGCTTACGCCCGCCACTAAACCCAGGGTTACCTGTGTTTCGTGTGGGCTGCAGCACATTTACCTCCTTTGATCTATCGCAACTGGCAGTCTCCTCAAGCATTTCCTACAAAGCAGGTGCTTATCATGCAGGGTCAGAACCTTGTGTCTTTTTGAAAATGGCAAAAAAAAAAATTCCAGAAAAAAAATGGGTTTTTTGAATTTTAAAAGTTTGGAACAAACTCTGCAGTAATTTTTGAGGAAGTTGAGCAAAATTTTTTTTTTCCGAAAAAATTTTTAGGGCTCCATCGGCCCCGCAGGAGCGTTTTAAAAAGACACAAGGTTTTGACCCTGCATGTTATGCAAAAAAAGTGAGCGGGTGCCGCTCGTTTCGGGTGATGTGTCACTCCGTTGTGAAACCTTGTAAAGTCCCCCAACGCGGGGGTTTTTGGGATTGGGTAGGGCGTGCGTGAAAAGCCAGGAAGTTTCGACGCTAATCTTCGACTCCGGGCAGGATGCGTCTTCCTTTACCCTAGATCGGTGCAGGCTGAAGAAAATGCCGGAGAATGTCTCACCAAACAGTCGGGGACCACTGGAACCTACTGACCCCCTCTGGTCAGAAAGAAAGGGGGGAGTCGTCTGAAACCAAAACTCGAAACTGGCCACCCAGGTGGCTCCAAAATGCTCCGAAAAATCCAGAGAAAGTGGTTGGATGCTCGTTCAGGCTCAAAGAATGGCCGCAGAATGCGAAAGCAGGGAAAGGTCACCACAGTGCAGTTCCCTATGGAACCCTACAGGAACCCGACTAGCACCCAACCCTGCGGGGTACCCAAAAAACATCCAGAAAGTCCCGGCAAACTTGCTCTAGATGCAGGTTGGAGGACGGCCGGAGATGTTCCACCAAAGTCGAGGAACACTGGGGGACCACTGGGGACCCACTCCCTCAATCTCCCGACTCCTTTTTCAACGTCGCATGGTAGCCTGACCGATCAACTCCCGTTGGTCTGTAATATACAGTCTAAACAGGCTAATGCAGGCCATCGCTACAGATATTCTGCATTCTAACACCAAACTAAACAGCCAGATTACAGTCAAACGTGTTTCTCTTGCTGTCACTTCCTCCGATAGTTCGACTTATCTTCCGAGCGTCGCGAAGGCGGACAGGACGCCAAACCACTCGTCGACCAAAGACGAACGCTCAAGTCTCGCCGGATCTTTCACCGTTTTCCTTTCATCATGAGTTCACAGTTCAGAATTTCGACATTTCGATATTCTGTTCCGCTATCAAGAAGTGTGAAAACGGGTTTTTGCCTAGAGGCTTGCAGCACCTGCTTGCAGGGGTGACCTTCGGCAACTGCCGTAGGGTGTTCGGCAACTGTCGTATCTTTGCCTCGCAGCGCGTTTGTTCAGGGGTTTTACAGAAGTTTGCTTTTTGTGCTTCCGGCAATGTTCGCGTAGTCAATTGCCCAGTGGGGAAAGCCGCAGGATTTTTTTCGTACAAATCTGGCGGGTTGCTGTGCTGTGCTAAAAAAAAAAACGGGTTGTGGGTGGTTTCACTGGTTTGCATTGGAAATACTCGAGGGGCTGCCTTGTGCTCATTTCGAAGGAGGCTAGAGGGGGAGAAAACAATACAACTACAAAGTGGGTCTAGTTGAACGCTTACGCCCGCCACTAAACCCAGATTCACCTGTGTTTCGTGTGGGCTACAACAGCACATTTACCTCCTTTGATCTATCGCAACTGGCAGTCTCCTCAAGCATTTCCTACAAAGCAGGTGCTTAATACAGGGCATTAGCTTCCCATTCCAAATTCCGTCAGCTGACGGAATTTGGAAATCCGGGCGGCTCAAAAAATAAAATAAAAAGTGCAAAAATCAATCTTCGATGAAAAAAGTCGTGGGGGTCCGGTGGAGGCGTGGGTTTGGCCGCTGTGCCAGGAAGCTGGCTGGCGATCAAGGGCTGGGCTGGCGGTGAGGGGCTGGGCATCGGTGGGTCGCCGCTGGGCATGGTGGGCTGGCTGGCAGAAGTTCGGGGCTGCCGCGGGTGCCGAGCCGAGTGAGAGAGTCGAGGCTCAGAAGCAGCCCAGAATTATTGACAGATTCTTTCCGAGTTGACACAAGTGCCTTGTTCCGTGTGATCTCTGGTCGCATCTACTCGTGCCAGCAAACAGTATCTGAGTGGTGGATGAATTTGAAATGGGCTGCTGGCTTCAGGAGTGTGCACCGGGAGAGGGTCACAGAGGTGGCAAACAGTGCCACCAGTACGTTGGTCGTATGTTTAACGCGACAAACGGACTGAGAAGTGCAAACTCTTTCCACCTGAATGTACCGTACCGTTTGCCGGGGGGGCGGTCCCCCGGACCCCCCCTTTTAGAAGGTTCGGGCGGCCTACACTAAGGCTTCTCGATTTCAGAGCGGGGAAAGCAAATTGGCTATTGAGACGGAATTTGGAAAACTGAGGCAAACTGAAGCTAATAGCCTGTAATACACAAAAAAAAAAAAAAAAGGACGGGGTGAAGAAACAAGAGAGAAATCGGATCAAACTGGCACGCAGAAACAAGGGAAAAAGACAAGCGCCTCGTCCTTTTTGTTTGTGCACACTCCCTTCAAACCTGCTTTTGTTCCCCTAACGGCTAATGAAGGACAGTACGCTGCCATCGATCGGTTTTGGATCCTGACAAACTGCATTTGTTAGACACAAAAAAAAGAGGACGCGGCGCCAGTCTTTTTCCTTTTCGGGCGCGGCGGCCGTTGTTTGCTTGAGGGTCGAACGGTGAGAGAGACCGCTGAAAGGACCCTGAAAGACCCCTGTTTTTCCAAAAAAAAGGGGGGCCCCCAGCAGCCCAAAACTAGAAACCTACCACGTGGGTGGTCCTAAAATGCTCGGGAAATCCAAAAGAACTGGTCAGATGCTCGTTTAGGCTGAAAATACTCGACGTAGCTGCTTCGACTCCGAATGGAAGGGGGGAAATTTAGATGGTAAGGGGCAAATACAATACAAACACAATCTGATTTGTTCTTCGCTTACACCACCGTGTGTTGTTTTCTCACTCAGGACTTTTGACCTGTTGTGTTTGTGTGATTTGTCGTGTAGGGGTAGACCCGCATGACCTCACGTCCGTTCAACACGTGGTTCGGTAGTTACAGCACTTTGGATCCCTTCTGTTCTTTGTCGGGCAGCATCGTCGAGCATTTCCTTTCAAGCTGGCGCTTATGTAAAATAATGGCTGCAGAATGCAAAAGCAAGACAGAATCACTTCTCTTCGTTATCTTATTTCCCATCCCTTTGATTTTTTCCGCCGCCGGCAGTACAATGAGCCGTTGAAGGAAGACGTTCGATAGAAGGAAGAAGAGACGATTCTTCGTTTGGGTTTTTACTACGACGCATCGAGCGTCGTAGCGAACTTTGAATTTTTTTCTGACCTGCAGCAGAAAGACTTTCGGGCGAGGTGGTACCAGGGAAAGCCTGCTACACGGAAGCCAAGCTTCACGTGTTCGGCGGTACTGCAGAGCCACGGGCCTACGGGTCAAGTGGCTACCGATTTCCCAAACTAAAGCATCAAGGCGTGGCGCACCTTGGGGCTTGGCGCTTGCGCTGAACACAAGCTCGTCGAGACGGTCAGCCGCAGGGCAAAGCGGACGGGGTTGTGGCACTGTGCTGCCTCCGACTCAAGCTTTGCAAGCTGTGGTTGACCGTCACGTTCCTGGACCAGGAGCGGCCTTTTTCTTCTTTTCTTTTTTCTTCTTCTTCTTCTGACCTGCAGGTCAGTGACGCAAAAACCCGGAAAGGGAGAAGCGTGTTTGGGTGTTTTTGTGCCCACGGTTGCCCGTGGTCTCAGCGCTTTCCGATGTCGAAACAGTAAGGACATCCCCCGCATCCACAGTTCCCAGTAGGCAAGAACATTTCCGGAGTTGGGGCTTGCACTGACAAACGAAGCAACGGACAATCAGCATCAACTGACCAAAGGTGATGAAAATGATAAGGCAAAAGTTTCTTGTTCTTCGCGTGTACATGGTATAAACCGAGAAATTTTGTGACCCATGCAAAAAAAAGCAGTTCTGCTGCATCATCCTCTCGCTCTGGCACAAGGAGAGCAGGAGTTCTGTTCCCGCCGGTAAAAAGTGCTTGCTGTCTCTTCATCGCAACACAAGTGAGGCGACTGACCGACCGCAAGCAGCTATCTTTCATTATGAGGTGATGTATTTGTTTTTGTTTTTGTGTTTCCGATGACCCCGCGTGGGCTTACAGATTGGTGTCTTTCGTGCTGTGAGGTTTCAGCTTTTTGTGTGGTCTGACAGTGGGAGGGGTCTGGGGGGAGGAAGCTTTTACTGTGGGAGGAAGCTTTTTACTGTGTGCTTTTTTTAAGACTGAATTTTTTTTTGTGTTTTAAACAGTGCACCCGCTAACCTCACTTTGGTGAGGAATTCAAACACCTGTTTGGGGCTTGTTTTTTTTGTGCCCCCCAACAGAGGTTGGGTACCAGGGAAAGCACGGGAGCCAAGCTTCACGTGTTCGGCGGTACTGCAGAGCCACGGGCCTACGGTCAAGTGGCTCCCAATTTCCCAAACTAAAGGACCAAGGCCTGGCGCACCTTGGGGCTTGGCGCTCGCGCTGTACACAAGCTCGTCGAGACGGTCAGCCGCAGGGAAGAGCGGACGGGGTTGTGGCTCTGTGCTGCCTCCGACTCAAGCTTGGAACAGAAGCGGATTCTTTTTCTTCTGTGCCCCCCAAAAATCCCCCCCGGGTTATTAGCTTCGTTTTTGCCTCGGTTTCCCGACCAGCTTTCTTTTGCCGCTCTGAGACCGAGAAGCTTTCCTCCAGGGGGGGTCCGGGGGGGCTCTGCCCCCCGGCGAACGGTACGGTACAGGTGAAGAAAATTTGCACTTCTCAGTCACAATAAACACTGCACATTCCTGGAGGCAACAGCCCGTTTCAAATTCAACCACCACTCGATACTGTGCTGGTGAATCATTACCACGAGTAGATGCAGACCAGATCGTATGGAACATGGCACTTGTGCCGACTCGGAGAGAATCTGTCAAGAAATCCGGGCTGCTTGAGCCTCGACTCTCTTTCTCGGCTCCAGCCCCTGTGGCAGCCCCAGACTTCTGCCCGCCAGCCCAGCAGAGAGTAGACTGTGATGGTGTAGTGCTTTGGCTACACGATACCACCAACGGGAAAAAGGTGAGGAATTCCTCACCCTCTTTTTTTCGAGCCTCTTTTTTTTGAGGAATTCCTGCGGGAGCAATGTTTTTAAAACGTCGCCCCTCCCGAAGGACGTTGCTTGTTTGCGAAGGGAGTCGATAACGCGCCTCTTTTGTGTGTGGGTCGACAGCTTTTCGTGGTGTCTGGTGAGTTTGTTGGTGTGTGTCGCCGGGTCGACGGTGAGGCAGCTGGATCTGCCTTGCCAAATCCGTGAAATGAATTTTTCGAGCAAGCCAAGCGGGACGGCCACCTACGATGAGGATCCCTTCAGACATCGCCTGGCTGCGATGCGGAAAATAGTCGAAAAAAGACCAACCCGAATATTTAGCTACAGCCAAGGTATTTCTAGGTCCCTGAGGGTGCAGATTCACACGTCTTTTTTTGTCCTTTTTCTTCTTCATCAGTCTCAAATACAAGTTGGGGCTTCCCAAGCCTAGGCCAGGAGGGATTGGTTCCCCAGAAGTGGGGGGATGACTGCCAAAGACACACGTCGGGCGTTGACAGAAAAGACGGGAAAAAAAAACGGAAAAGACCAAGACGAAAACAGACGAGGGCATCCCTGGTCCGAACAAAGTATTAACGTTTTCATTTTTTTCCCACGACACACTTTTCGGAGCAAAACTGGTCTGTGGCGACCAGACTACCCCCACAAACTAGTGCTGCGCTGTGAGTGCAGCATTACTGGGGGAGACGGCTCAAAAAGAACTATTTTTGTGAAGCCTGCCCCCCCAAGAACAGGGATTGAGGCACGGGTACAGGGCATCCGCTTGGTTGGTTGTGTTTGCGTTTCCAGCCAATATCCGGACTCTGCGTACGGTTGGCCATCTTCGGCTTTTTTTGCGCAATTCGCGTAAGATTGCATTTAAAGAGGGGAGGCGGGTGTTTTGATGTCTTCGTCGTTCGTTATCGTTTTTGCGTTTACATGAACGAGGGACGGAGCCCTCGTGAGCTTGGTGTCCCAGGGGGAAAATGTTTCTTCTCCATGGGGGAGTGGACGTACACGGTGCACTAGCCATGCCATTTACTAGTCACTTACTACTGATCTTACTATGTTCACGGTTGTGATGCGAATCGTTTTTTGTATTTTATTGTATTTTTTTTGTACAGATTTTCGTACATTATTGTATACAATATACTGTACAATAATAATAATAATAAGAGAGAGAGAGAGAGAGAGAGAGACGAGTTAGAGTGCAGGGACCATCTCTCCGGGGAGTTTCCGGTCTCCTCACTTCTCTTCGCACTGCTACGGCGGGCGTAAGTCGCTCCGGAGGCGCGCTGCAGGTTGCGGCTCTGCTACAGTGAGTGGCGGCACCGGAGTTGGTGCTGCAGCGGGCGCTCTGGCCGGCGGGCGAGCTCGTCTCGCGGGGGATCGCCGCCTTGTAACGCTGCGGGCCCTCTTCTTCCTCGCGACTGCGCGGCCTACGGCGGCGGCTAACACCTTGATGGGAAACTTCAGCTTCCATTGAGCGAAGGCTACGTCCTGAGGGTACACGGGTTTGGCGTCATTCCAGCTGTCTTTGGAGCAAACTGCTACTATGCCGTTTAACATCGCCTCTGTCCTCCGTCCAGCCGCAAAACGTGGACGGTGTGTGAATCCCGGCATTGCCGGCGCACCCAGACAGCGTAAAGAGCATACACCCTGACGCCACTTCCCGGGGAAGGCTGAGGCCCCCGTGTCAGCAAAGCTTAGGTCGTTGATGGCTCGTGTTAGATATCCTATCTGCAACCCTTTTTCGGCAAACGTTTCCCCAGGCAGCTTGGATCGCGTGTAGGCCTCAAAATCCAAAGCGAGTTCCACGCCGGTCGTAGGGAGAGGGGGGGTGTTGACCCAACGTAGATTCCTTAGCCAGTAGACTAGCGTCGCCGCGAAGCGCGTCCCGATCTGCTTCGTGAGGAGCTCACGGCTGTCCCTTGCCAGCTCAACGTCATATCTCCCTGCCGCGGCGGAGGCAAGCTCCCAGGGGCGCGTCGTCGCGATATTACGCTGCGCTTGCGCCATCTCGATGGAGATGGTCCCGATCAGCTTCTGGACCCTCTCCACGAGTACCGGCGGGGTTCCGATGGGGGGAATCCCCCGTGTGCTCAGGCATAGGGGCATATTCTGTGCCGCCACTCCTGCGACGTCAAGTCGGCAACGTAGATTGACCCACCTGCCCCCCGGTCCCGGGCATTCCCAGAAATAGTGCAGCAGGGTCCCCGGCGTCCCACCGTCGCAGAACTCGCATACGCCGTCATCCGTTCCCCATTTTCTGTTGCACCACTCGCGAGAGTACACCGCTCCTGCGATGCATTTGCGGATTGCAAAGCTGAGCCTGTCCTATAATAATGTTACAAATGAATGAGACCACTCACTTTTGTGGGACGAAAACGTACTCCTATAAGGGATTCCTTCGCAAAATGCAGTAGTCACTAGTAAGAATCAATAGTTGAATATTTGACCACCAGTAAGAATGACTGGTCATAATGACTCGTCATTATGACTAGTCACGTCAAATCAAATGACTAGTGCACCACACGTGTACCCAATACACATCATACTGCTGTGCATACTGCTGTGCATACTGCTGTGCATACTGCTGTGCATACTGCTGTGCATACTGCTGTGCATACTGCTGTGCATACTGCTGTGCATACTGCTGTGCATACTGCTGTGCATACTGCTGTGCATACTGCTGTGCATACTGCTGTGCATACTGCTGTGCATACTGCTGTGCATACTGCTGTGCATACTGCTGTGCATACTGCTGTGCATACTGCTGTGCATACTGCTGTGCATACTGCTGTGCATACTGCTGTGCATACTGCTGTGCATACTGCTGTGCATACTGCTGTGCATACTGCTGTGCATACTGCTGTGCATACTGCTGTGCATACTGCTGTGCATACTGCTGTGCATACTGCTGTGCATACTGCTGTGCATACTGCTGTGCATACTGCTGTGCATACTGCTGTGCATACTGCTGTGCATACTGCTGTGCATACTGCTGTGCATACTGCTGTGCATACTGCTGTGCATACTGCTGTGCATACTGCTGTGCATACTGCTGTGCATACTGCTGTGCATACTGCTGTGCATACTGCTGTGCATACTCCCCCCCCCCGGGGGGGGGGGAACCCGCGAAGTTCACTGCTTCTGAGGCTCCGCCCAGGGCAGAAGGGCAGGTATTCATTGCACTCACATTTTCCTTGATCATTTGGAGAGACGGGTTGTTCAACAGCGGCCGTCGTAGGAGAAGAAGCGGCCGCCCAATGCAGGCAGAGAAGGTGGACTAGCACGCTGAACTTCGGGTGCTGCTCGGAGACTAGTTTCACATTTTCCTTGATCATTTGGAGAGACCGGTTGTTCAACAGCGGTCGTCGTAGAAGAAGAAGCGGCCGTCCAATGCAGGCAGAGAAGGTGGACTAGCACGCTGAACTTCGGGTGCTGCTCGGAGACTAGTGTCACATTTTCCTTGATCATCATTTAGGGAGACGGATCGTTCAACAGCGGTCGTCGTAGAAGCGGCCGTCCAGTGCAGTACGGAGGCGGTGGACCAGCACGCTGAACTTCGGGTGCTGCTCGGAGAATAACTTCAATGCCACTTTGGCGTGGAGCGGGTCTCGGTTCGCGATGGCGGCGAAGTAGCTGTCGAGGAACGTCCTGCGCGCGTCCTCCTCCTCCCGGAGCTGGTACATCCACTCCGCGTTGTCCACCGCGGTCTGCTTCTCGGCCCAGTACACGGTCACGCTGTCTGCCGTCAGCAGCTGGACTTCGTCGATTTTGTAGCAGCAGAACCCCTTCACGAAGTTGACCGCAGCCCCCGACACCAGAATCGCGGGGAGCACCTTCAACCCGGACGCGTAGTGCGCGAGGTAGCACGCGACGTCGGTGAGGTTCGATCCGATGGTGTTGAACCGCTGCGACTTACTGCCCATGATCCCATGGTACGTGCTTGCGTGGTGGACGCCGCAGGTGAATGGAAGCGTCGGTTTCGCCCCGCGGGTGAGTTCAAACGCAGCGGCCAAAGCGTGCTGCGTCGATGTGACTGGAGAGCATGGCTTCGTCGTGCTCCACGCTACCGTGACGCGGGATCCGTCGAGGCCGGCAATGGCCCCTTGATACTTCTTCGCGGTGTCGTGGATGAGTGTGAACATTTCGCAGTGGGCGGCGCTCGCGCGATCGGGAGACGCGCTGCAAACCTGCGTGAAGCTGTCGAAGCTCACGACGAGACCGGTCACGCCGCTCGACATCCTGAGCCCGATCGAGAACGAATCAGCCACCGCTGTCGTCCTCGCACCCTTCCCGCTAACGACAACCACCTTGTCCCTCCCCTGGCTCACCCCGTTTACCGACCCTGTCACCGATGCACTCTGCGAGCGTGACCCTTCTACGTGCGACATCGTCAGCATCGTCGACGACTCGTTGCTGACGATGTCGTTGATGTCGACCTTCGGCAGAAAAGCCTGCACGTGCGTCACCATCTCCACCGCGTGCCAAAAGCCTTTGCACAAAGAATCGTACTCCGAGATGATGTGCCGCGTCCTGACGTGTTGAACCGACGGGTGATCCAACTGGATGAGCGCAATTTTATCGAAAGCGCGGGCCAACCTCTTCAAGTCGTCGGTGGCAACCAGCGTCAGTCCAATGGAGATCAAACAACTGGCGAGGATCATGACGATGACAGTGATCAGCGTTTCGCGGTTGCTGTCGTAGATCTTCTCGAAGAAGATCTCCTCCGGGGTCAGCATGACCACGTGCCACCGGAGGTTGTAGTGCGTGATCGTACGGATCGTGATCCAGTACTCACCGTCCGGTCCATTCATCGTTTGAAAGAACGATTTGTCGTTTTCTCGGGTAGAAAGGTCCTCCGGCAGCTCATTTGAAGACGCCAACGCTTGCAGCAAAGGGACGCCGCACGTGGCCAGAGTGTATTGCACGTAGGTGTCGACTCCGTTTACGTTCACGGTGTAAAAGACCTGTTCCGTGTCTGTCGAGGATATCAACGTGGTATCGCTGTCCATCAAGAGGAGGGACGAAGAGTTCGAGAGGAGAAACGGCGCCAAGTTGATGACCGCGAGGTACATTCCCAGGGCCACAACGCCGATGAGCTCGTCCGGGTCCGGGGTCAGGGTCATGAACACAGGGAGGGTGATGGCGGTGAACAGACCGCCGCCGTTGGCCATCTTCGGGTTCTTGGACACCCCCAGAGGCGTCCACACGGGGAGGTTCGCCACGGCATTGGCAAGGCCTTCGCCACCTTCGGTGAAGGCAGTCACGTACGGTCTTGACGGGAGGTTAACGTTAGCGGTTGAGGGAGCACTTGAATTCCAAGTTGCCGTTTCCATGTCGAGCGGCATGAGGTGGACAAAAGGTGGGTCGTTTACTGCGAAGGCATCCGCGAAGGAGTCGACGACCAGCCCGTGGCCATGGATGTCGCCGATGGCTCTCGAGGCGCAGGAGGCGATGTACAGCGTGAAAAGCTCTGATTTCTTCAGCCAGTGAACCATGCGTTTGCCCCAGTAGAGCCCGTTTTCGGGAAGTTTGAGGGACGTCGCATTCATCTCGAGGTCGGCTTTCGCCGCGAGAAGCTCGGCCAAAGGCTCGTCCAGGGCCGTTTGGTGGATCCGGTGCTCAACCGACTCCATCGTGGCCATCGCCAGCCGCCGCGACACGACGTCGATCGAGTCTTCGGCGTTGCTCGTCGTCACCAAGAACACCACAGTCGCCGGCACCGCGACCAAGATCACGATCGCCAGCACCGCCACAACAGGGAAAGGCACGTGCATCATCCGTCGGTGCATTGTTAATTCTTTTTACGTTTTTCGTGTTCAATTTGGAAATACCTGCCTTTTTGTGTTTCCGACGATCCCGCATGGGGGGAAAAATGTTTCTTGGGGGGGGCCTCCACCGTCAGGTGGGCAGGCTAGTTTAGGGGTGGCTCCCTGGGAGGGACAGGGGCTGGGTTGTCACGCCTTAGCAGTCCCAGGGCCTCTCCCCTCCCACCTATATGTGTTCTCGCTGTCATCGCTACCGCGCTGACATTTCCGAGAACACATAAAACAAGTCAAAGGGTGCGGCACGTCACCGCGAAGCGGAAGCGGCGCCGGGAACCGAGGCAACGAGGCTCCCCGCGTGTACGGGTCCTGCTGTTCGCCGGACGGCACCCAGCCAGGACACAGGACGATCATTCTGCGGTCAGCGGCACGGATAGTCCGTGATAGGATGCGATTCGCGGCGTGAGAGGAGGAGCTCCCCCTTAGCCACGGCGCCGACTACCGCCGCGTTGTCGACGCGGCACCGCTGCGCCCCCGGCGCCCAGCACAGCCGAACCACACCTTCCGCCAACGCCAACATCTCCTTCAGGTTGATGTGGGCGCCCACATCCGGCCCCGCGAACACGCCCTGCCGCCCGTCCACGAACCGGCCTTCCGCCTCCAGCAGCGCCGCCCACGCCCGCGTCCGTTCCCTGTGTCCTCAGGGACGCTGCCCACGACCCACGGGTTCTCCCGGACGATCTTCCGGAGCGCGCCCAGCTCCCGTCTTGCCGACGGAGGAACGTCGACGACCTCGTCCCACACCGGCGCTGCGGCGTCCACCATGCGCCCGCCGAGCCTTCCCGCGAACGACAGCAACGCCGCGAAGTGGCAGCGGGGCACTGCCAGGATGTCAGTCGCCCAGACGGCGCCCCCGAAAACTTCGGCGAACTGTCGGGCCGTCGCTCTGCCGGAAAGCACCGCCGTCATCCCGCTGCCGCCGACCCACCGCTCCGCCCACGACGGGTCGAGCCTGTGCCGCTGCGTCTCGGCAGCCAGGTCGACACCCACACACACGAACCGCGAACCTGCCACAGCGCGCCGTCGCCTTCCGCCCGCACTTCGACCCGCGCCGCCTGCGCCCGCTCCCGAAAAACGGCCACGTTCCGCTCTGCCTCGTCCAGCGTCCCACCCAAGACAAGGAAGTTGTCCACCCAGGCGAGGCCCAGGTCCCGGACCAGCAGCGCTGCGCAATGCACGGCGCCCAAGACCACCCCATGCACAGCACATTCATGAGTGCGGCATTGCGTGCTGCGGTGCGAGTTTTGCCAGTAGGTCGCTTCACGGCACCACCGTAGACTTTTGCTAAGTCATCTTCCGGTCCACAGCTTTTTGTGTGGTGTTCATCGCAGGCCGTGAGCACCGTGTAGTGGGCGACGTCCCTTACGTACGGAAAGTCCTCTCCAGGTGGCCGTCCCTGTTGCTTCTTTTTTCAAGTTGAGTTCGCTTCCTACGCTTGTTGAAACTTTCCCACCCTATACTGTTGTGAGCACCTTTCCAGAATACATTGTTGTAGGACACGGCCTTCTAAATCTGTCATTCTTCTGGCAACCGTTCGAAGATGGAAACCCCCATCTGGAGGTCAACCCCGGGTCATTTTCTTTGGTCCGAGGGGCGTTTTTCAACTGTTTCCAAACCGATATTTTCATTCCGACCCTCGGGCCCGAAGCTCGATATCTGACGGACTGAGCCCCAAATTGAGCCCTAAACTAGGTTTGCGAAAACAGCATTCTCATGATTCGCCATCAAGGGATTCGTCAGTTTATTGGTGGCACCCGGTAACAAAGAGATCGGGCATGCGGATTAAAGTCATCTTTGATTAACCAAGTTAGAGGCGGGGATGGTGGGTGTGGGGACTGCAAGAGCCTTTCCCTCGTGTCGCCGTACTATAACACTAGGGGCACCACGAGGGCCTAGACCCTGTGTGGGATTGGGCCTTTTTTCCAGGGCACCTATTGCTCAGGAAGACGAGATTCTGCGTGTCGTAATGACGCGGCGAAAATCAGTATGGACTTCTGGGATAGCCTCCAATTCTGGCAGCTTGAAGTGTCTCTCTGAGGATTATTTGCCGTCCTTGTTTGGAACCTTGCACCTTGCAGTTGTTGCCACTGCAGTCGTAGGTATGCACTTCGTCCCCGAAGGGGTAAGTGACGCCAACCTCCTGGAGGCACATCAACCAGATGAAGTCTTCTTGTTCCAGCCTCTTCTTCACTTCGAGCACACGCGACACGGGCTGAGGAAAGCGAAGTAACTTTTCTCCGGGTTTTCGCACCGCAGATTTTGCAGCATCGCTGTTCTTCAGAAACCGCCGTCCGAGTTCTGAAATGCACCGTGGTGGGGTTAATATGATGGTCATTTACCTGGTGAAGCGGGGTGCAAAAGGAGGGGCAACAGGGGTCAACCTTTTCTAGGGTCCACGGTGGTGTGTTAACGATTTCGTGACCGATCTTTCCATTCCGTGTCTTCTCTGGAGCTGCGCAGAATTTCTAAGCTGAAATGGAACACGGTAAATACAAGCGGGAAACGATCAACCGGCACGCACGAAAAGAACGAAGCGCCTCTTCTTCTTCCTACTGCGAGCACTGCCAACGACAGCTAGTGGTAACACTCGCCCATTTGATACGTTTGAGCAGATTTCTCCAATGACTGGAGTCAAATATTGTTTGTTTTTTGTTTGTCGGAACGTTTGTTTGCTTGTCACATTCTTTCCTTCTTCCAGAGCGGCACTAGCAGAAAGGCAGGTTCTCATACCCAGAGAACCCACACTCCAGGACGCACTAGACACAGTGTTTCTACTGAACCGGCATGAATGGGCGCCGGAGCAACAGAGTTGAGCAACAGGTCAGCTCTGCGCTCGCCGCCGTGAGCGCTGTGGCTCTGTCGAAGTGTCCACACCCCAGTGCCTAGCCTGGTATTCGGGCTCTTTTTGCGCTTTTTGTTCTTTCGCAGTGTCTCAGATACAGTTGTGTCACTTCAGGTACAATTGTGGCTCTCTTGTCCTACCGGTCCTAGCACCCCTGCAATGTGTGTTGCAGTCGTAGGGTGGTATTGACGACGCGCTCAGGAGACACCGACATGCCATGAGCACCATACTATGTCTTGCAAGTACAGCATATTCAAAAAACTCTTCACGCAAACCCCAGCAGCAGGGTTGCCTGGCCTCAATTACTTTGGCGCCGTTTCTACTCTTCTTCTCCGCCAACGACAGCGAGTGTCAAACAAGTCCACCCGGAGGCGGTTGATTCCTTCAGGCCGGTTTCTCCACACTGGCGGAAGTTGGTTGGGGTCAGCGACTTTTTTTTTTTCCAGAGCGGAATTTTATGGATCTTCATCTTCAAAGGAGAAACCCCTGCCGACCCAGAACGCCAAGGATATGAGATCATCACAAGGATACTGGCATGTATCGGCGTTTGGACAGGCGTTTGACCGGTTGTGCTTCTTTTCCCCCCATTTTCCCCAAGTGTCAGATTAACCCACGCGCAGGTGGTTGGATTATTTTTCGAAGTTTCTTCGTACGGTCGCTGGCGACCTCGGTGAGACTTCTCCCACAACAGCAAGTTGTAAGTATCGAACTGGTCATCCTGTTGGCTGCTTGCTTACTTTTTGTGCGGTCAAGAATTTGACGACTTGTTTGCAGTTCTTGTGGACTTCTCCCACTACAGCAAGTATCGAACTGGTCATCTTGTTGTTTGCTTGCTTTGCTGGTGGAATTTGCAGGACGATGTAATTCGGTCTAACCTCGGTTACCTTCTATGTCTCTCTCATCGAACCTCGATTTGATCAGATCTGCTTGTTCGTTGTTTTCGATGCCATGCCGTTGCTTTCGTTGGGCACGAAAAAACGACGCAAGCAATGAAACAAGAACGCCAACCATCAGAAGCAGCATTGTGCGCGGATGCGGGGGGGGCGGGGTAACTTATTGAGAGACCAAAAATATTAATCAAAAATCAGGTGAAGGTTTGCTTGATGGACACTACCTCAAACAGGGGCACGGTTGTTGGGTGTCTGTATTGGGAATCTTTTTTTCTCGCCGACTCGAAGGCGGTTGATTCCTACTTTGGCACGGTTTCTCTACCGGTGGAAGTTGTTTGAGTTGGCTTGTTTTGTGTGGACAATGAAGGTCTTTTCCTCTTTGGTCAGGGAAGTAGCTTAGCAGGCCCACTGACCTGAGGCAACATGCTGATCAATGTAAGAAATATGGGGTTAAAAAAGCTGGGCAACAAGGGCATCTGTAGGCAACCACCAATTACATGAAGGGTCCTGCGACGAAGGCGCAAGAAAGTTGTAGCATGGCTAAAGATAAAACAGTGGTGTCACCTGAGGGGGGGTGATCTCAGGCCGCCCACGTGACGAAGCCGTTAAGCATTGGGAACTTTGTACACGGGCCACAGGGATCAGCATGCACTTTTCTCACGGGCTAGGTTACTTATTGACGTACATCGCCTGCCATTGCATCGTCAAGATTGAGTATTTGTGGTGCAAACGGGGTTCGGTGATCTGGCGAGTCTACCGTTAAGCAGCGGCTGCCGGCTTATCCCGTGGTGCCTTTCATACTATGCCTCTCATAATATTATTGAGTCGGTTATTACGAATTAACTACTGCGGGCGTACAGTTTGGTGTTTTTTTTAAGTAACTGTTTCAGAGTTTTAAGGTTTTTCAGAGTTAGAGTTCTTGAAGTTCTTAAAGTATTGCGCGTACTATCTTTTTTTCGGTACCAGCAATCTTGTGTGGGTTGCCTGTCACAGTTGAAGCTGAGGCCTTCTGCGAGCTTCACGACACCTTGAGCTCAACCCAGATACATCGTCCTTTTGTTCGCCGTGTTCCCATGTTTATTTCACCCTAACGTAATGTGACCAGTTGGACGCCCGTTGTCAGAAAGGACAGTATCCGAGGCGGCATGGGCAAAGCACGAGGGTGTTCTTCCGCAATTAGCTGTCATCGCCGGTTCACGTTTCAGGTTACCGTCTGTCTACTTGTTCTTGCCTTTCTCTTTCATTTGCCCGTCTTTGATTTTCATTTCATGCGTGGTTGACCATCATATTATCAACAGGAATGGTAGTGATCCTTCCGTCCTCCTGAAGTGCTAGAGCTTCCAGGAGGGGAGGACCCCCTTTCCTATATTGGGCATGACCCCTTTTCCCGAACTGGGGGGGTCGGCGACGCGCACGCGTCGCCCACTTTTCGGGTGTGACTCGGGCACCTAACCTCAGCTTCTGAGGCTGGACTCCGCCGCCTGGCATATTTGCACGCGTGAACCAAAAGAGGCGATCAACAGGGGGGGGGGGGGGGAGGTTGGTCAGAAAGACATCGTTTGCTTGTAACGAGGGAAGGGGGGGGGGGGGGTAATTTTTGAGCATTCGTGGCGGGAGAGATTTCTGCTCTGCTGTTCTCGGATACCGAGAATGCATGCAGGACCCGAAGACAGTATCTGACAGGGATACTACCCTTGGGTCGATAAAAAGGTGTAATGTGTGGTACCCCCGAAACACCCGTATTGCGTAGGTCCTGCGTATAAGTCAATCTTGGAGTGCGTGAGCCCCTCCGAAGAAAGGTCCATCACACTAGTTCCAGGCTACTTAGCCCGGGTCTCTGGGTCGCGTCCCCCTGGTGGGTACGTAGTTGTTGCGTACTTCGGTACTTCGGTTTTCGGGGGTACCACAATGTGTTGTATTGATTTGAGTTTGCTGGAGAACGACAAAGCAACAACCGAGAGCAGAGATGAATCCTTGTTCTCGTGTGACATGCTAACGCCGAATGGTTTCCTCGTCCCGATATTCGCGTTGAACGTAGAGGAGACGAGGGGGGAAGAACGTCACCTTCAAGCCGAATGGTGTGTCGTGAGGCATTTCTTTTTTGCGTTTGCCTGAGGAACAGTACTTCACTGATGACAACTATTCATTTTCGGTAAGAATAATTGGGAATTTAATGCCAGCTAACTTCGCGCAAAGCGCCGGCAGAGGACGAAACCCACCAAAACAGGATACGATGTTTTCTTCGGGACAATCCAATAGACACGTGAGCTGAATGGCGCGGTCGGCCAGCAAACGCAAACTTGCTCGCCGCCAGCTATGCTCCGTCTGTTAGACTCACAGCCACGGTTGCGCACCTGCCGCCTCCGTCGCTTAGTCAGTCCCGCACAGGCCGTCGGTAGCAGCGGCTTACTGTGTCCAGCCTCAGAAGCTGGAGTGAAAGCTGGAGTTAAAAAAGCGTGTGTCACACCCGCTTTTCGGGTGTGGATTTACACACGTTTTGATTGTAGCACACCCATGTGACTCGGGCACATCCTCTTTAACTCCAGCCTCTGAGGCTGGACCTCACCGTGCACGCGCCCGGAAGCCAGGAAAAGCATGGTCTCAACGCATGTGCGCCGTCGGCTCTATCCCACAGCTTTAGCAGGCCAGCTAACAACCGTAACCACCGAAACTGTTTGGGCGGACGCGGCATTAGCGACGAAGCGTACTGACGACCTGAGCACCACGCTCTTCTACCTGCCTTGGGGTGTACGAGGATGGTCAGTGCTTTGCGAACCAGCTTCCTTAAGTCGTTGCTAGGTTACCCCCTTGCTAGCACGAAGCCTTAACTCGTTGCTAGGTTACCCCCTTGCTAGCACGAAGCCTTAACTCGTTGCTAGGTTACCCCTTGCTAGCACGAAGCCTTAACTCGTTGCTAGGTTACCCCCTTGCTAGCACGAAGCCTTAACTCGTTGCTAGGTTACCCCCTTGCTAGCACGAAGCCTTAACTCGTTGCTAGGTTACCCCCTTGCTAGCACGAAGCCTTAACTCGTTGCTAGGTTACCCCCTTGCTAGCACGAAGCCTTAACTCGTTGCTAGGTTACCCCTTGCTAGCACGAAGCCTTAACTCGTTGCTAGGTTACCCCCTTGCTAGCACGAAGCCTTAACTCGTTGCTAGGTTACCCCCTTGCTAGCACGAAGCCTTAACTCGTTGCTAGGTTACCCCCTTGCTAGCACGAAGCCTTAACTCGTTGCTAGGTTACCCCCTTGCTAGCACGAAGCCTTAACTCGTTGCTAGGTTACCCCCTTGCTAGCACGAAGCCTTAACTCGTTGCTAGGTTACCCCCTTGCTAGCACGAAGCCTTAACTCGTTGCTAGGTTACCCCCTTGCTAGCACGAAGCCTTAACTCGTTGCTAGGTTACCCCTTGCTAGCACGAAGCCTTAACTCGTTGCTAGGTTACCCCCTTGCTAGCACGAAGCCTTAACTCGTTGCTAGGTTACCCCCTTGCTAGCACGAAGCCTTAACTCGTTGCTAGGTTACCCCCTTGCTAGCACGAAGCCTTAACTCGTTGCTAGGTTACCCCCTTGCTAGCACGAAGCCTTAACTCGTTGCTAGGTTACCCCCTTGCTAGCACGAAGCCTTAACTCGTTGCTAGGTTACCCCCTTGCTAGCACGAAGCCTTAACTCGTTGCTAGGTTACCCCCTTGCTAGCACGAAGCCTTAACTCGTTGCTAGGTTACCCCCTTGCTAGCACGAAGCCTTAACTCGTTGCTAGGTTACCCCCTTGCTAGCACGAAGCCTTAACTCGTTGCTAGGTTACCCCCTTGCTAGCACGAAGCCTTAACTCGTTGCTAGGTTACCCCCTTGCTAGCACGAAGCCTTAACTCGTTGCTAGGTTACCCCCTTGCTAGCACGAAGCCTTAACTCGTTGCTAGGTTACCCCCTTGCTAGCACGAAGCCTTAACTCGTTGCTAGGTTACCCCCTTGCTAGCACGAAGCCTTAACTCGTTGCTAGGTTACCCCCTTGCTAGCACGAAGCCTTAACTCGTTGCTAGGTTACCCCCTTGCTAGCACGAAGCCTTAACTCGTTGCTAGGTTACCCCCTTGCTAGCACGAAGCCTTAACTCGTTGCTAGGTTACCCCCTTGCTAGCACGAAGCCTTAACTCGTTGCTAGGTTACCCCCTTGCTAGCACGAAGCCTTAACTCGTTGCTAGGTTACCCCCTTGCTAGCACGAAGCCTTAACTCGTTGCTAGGTTACCCCCTTGCTAGCACGAAGCCTTAACTCGTTGCTAGGTTACCCCCTTGCTAGCACGAAGCCTTAACTCGTTGCTAGGTTACCCCCTTGCTAGCACGAAGCCTTAACTCGTTGCTAGGTTACCCCCTTGCTAGCACGAAGCCTTAACTCGTTGCTAGGTTACCCCCTTGCTAGCACGAAGCCTTAACTCGTTGCTAGGTTACCCCCTTGCTAGCACGAAGCCTTAACTCGTTGCTAGGTTACCCCCTTGCTAGCACGAAGCCTTAACTCGTTGCTAGGTTACCCCCTTGCTAGCACGAAGCCTTAACTCGTTGCTAGGTTACCCCCTTGCTAGCACGAAGCCTTAACTCGTTGCTAGGTTACCCCCTTGCTAGCACGAAGCCTTAACTCGTTGCTAGGTTACCCCCTTGCTAGCACGAAGCCTTAACTCGTTGCTAGGTTACCCCCTTGCTAGCACGAAGCCTTAACTCGTTGCTAGGTTACCCCCTTGCTAGCACGAAGCCTTAACTCGTTGCTAGGTTACCCCCTTGCTAGCACGAAGCCTTAACTCGTTGCTAGGTTACCCCCTTGCTAGCACGAAGCCTTAACTCGTTGCTAGGTTACCCCCTTGCTAGCACGAAGCCTTAACTCGTTGCTAGGTTACCCCCTTGCTAGCACGAAGCCTTAACTCGTTGCTAGGTTACCCCCTTGCTAGCACGAAGCCTTAACTCGTTGCTAGGTTACCCCCTTGCTAGCACGAAGCCTTAACTCGTTGCTAGGTTACCCCCTTGCTAGCACGAAGCCTTAACTCGTTGCTAGGTTACCCCCTTGCTAGCACGAAGCCTTAACTCGTTGCTAGGTTACCCCCTTGCTAGCACGAAGCCTTAACTCGTTGCTAGGTTACCCCCTTGCTAGCACGAAGCCTTAACTCGTTGCTAGGTTACCCCCTTGCTAGCACGAAGCCTTAACTCGTTGCTAGGTTACCCCCTTGCTAGCACGAAGCCTTAACTCGTTGCTAGGTTACCCCCTTGCTAGCACGAAGCCTTAACTCGTTGCTAGGTTACCCCCTTGCTAGCACGAAGCCTTAACTCGTTGCTAGGTTACCCCCTTGCTAGCACGAAGCCTTAACTCGTTGCTAGGTTACCCCCTTGCTAGCACGAAGCCTTAACTCGTTGCTAGGTTACCCCCTTGCTAGCACGAAGCCTTAACTCGTTGCTAGGTTACCCCCTTGCTAGCACGAAGCCTTAACTCGTTGCTAGGTTACCCCCTTGCTAGCACGAAGCCTTAACTCGTTGCTAGGTTACCCCCTTGCTAGCACGAAGCCTTAACTCGTTGCTAGGTTACCCCCTTGCTAGCACGAAGCCTTAACTCGTTGCTAGGTTACCCCCTTGCTAGCACGAAGCCTTAACTCGTTGCTAGGTTACCCCCTTGCTAGCACGAAGCCTTAACTCGTTGCTAGGTTACCCCCTTGCTAGCACGAAGCCTTAACTCGTTGCTAGGTTACCCCCTTGCTAGCACGAAGCCTTAACTCGTTGCTAGGTTACCCCCTTGCTAGCACGAAGCCTTAACTCGTTGCTAGGTTACCCCCTTGCTAGCACGAAGCCTTAACTCGTTGCTAGGTTACCCCCTTGCTAGCACGAAGCCTTAACTCGTTGCTAGGTTACCCCCTTGCTAGCACGAAGCCTTAACTCGTTGCTAGGTTACCCCCTTGCTAGCACGAAGCCTTAACTCGTTGCTAGGTTACCCCCTTGCTAGCACGAAGCCTTAACTCGTTGCTAGGTTACCCCCTTGCTAGCACGAAGCCTTAACTCGTTGCTAGGTTACCCCCTTGCTAGCACGAAGCCTTAACTCGTTGCTAGGTTACCCCCTTGCTAGCACGAAGCCTTAACTCGTTGCTAGGTTACCCCCTTGCTAGCACGAAGCCTTAACTCGTTGCTAGGTTACCCCCTTGCTAGCACGAAGCCTTAACTCGTTGCTAGGTTACCCCCTTGCTAGCACGAAGCCTTAACTCGTTGCTAGGTTACCCCCTTGCTAGCACGAAGCCTTAACTCGTTGCTAGGTTACCCCCTTGCTAGCACGAAGCCTTAACTCGTTGCTAGGTTACCCCCTTGCTAGCACGAAGCCTTAACTCGTTGCTAGGTTACCCCCTTGCTAGCACGAAGCCTTAACTCGTTGCTAGGTTACCCCCTTGCTAGCACGAAGCCTTAACTCGTTGCTAGGTTACCCCCTTGCTAGCACGAAGCCTTAACTCGTTGCTAGGTTACCCCCTTGCTAGCACGAAGCCTTAAGTCGTTGCTAGGTTACCCCCTTGCTAGCACGAAGCCTTAACTCGTTGCTAGGTTACCCCCTTGCTAGCACGAAGTCGCTCAGTTTGGGGACACTGAGCTAATCGGCAGGTATTCCCTCTCTGTTCAAGCTCAACGTCTTCCTTTTTTTCCGGAGGTTGGCCGCTCTCTTAGGTACCAGGGAAAGCCTGCTACACGGGAGCCAAGCTTCACGTGTTCGGCGGTACTGCAGAGCCACGGGCCTACGGGTCAAGTGGCTACCGATTTCCCAAACTAAAGCATCAAGGCTTGGCGCACCTTGGGGCTTGGCGCTTGCGCTGAACATAAGCTCGTCGAAACGTCAGCCACAGGGCAGAGCGGACGGGGTTGTGGCACTGTGCTGCCTCCGACTCAAGCCTTGCAAGCTATGGTTGACCGTCACGTTCCTGGACCCGGAGCGGACTTTTTCTTTTTCTTTTCTTCTTCTTCCGGAGGCTGACAGCGACAATACAAGTACAGTGACGATGGAAAGATGCAAAGAACTCGAGAGAGGGACACCAAGCACAGGACCGCAGACTACAGCCCGCCGGGCCTGCCAACCAGCCGTAGGCAGGTTTTCGGGACAAACCACACGCCGACACACACACACACACACACACTCACACGCACACATACTGCTGCGCGAACACTCTCTCGCTAAGAGGGGGACCACGTTAAAACGGGTCCGCAACCATATGCACACTGCACGTGCGCTCTCAATACGGGAGGATCTCGGGAGGTGGGAATGGCTCAGGGGTACAGTCGGGCTCCACACTCTAACCACGGCATCTGCAGATCATTCCCGGTTGGCTGTGGGGCCCTGCCACTTGTACACACTGCCCCGTCGTTGCTACCGATTGGCAAAGGGGGCGCCGGCCACCCACCCCTCCGTCCGTAAGGGGTTAAACGCTGAATAGGGAACTTTCCACGTTGGGTTTGTTTAGCATTGAGTTCTTTTAAGTACATGAACCACATGGATTAGCATGCACTACGATGTTTAGCAGCGGCTGCCAAACATCCCGTGGCACCGCGCAAGGTGGTAAAACGCTCTTTTGTTTTCTTCGATTGCTTTTGATGGGACATGCAGGCCTGAAGAAAGCCGACGCGCAACGGGCGGGGTGTAGACCGGGATCGTCAACCAGCCGCCCGACAGCGGCTTGCAGCGGCAGCAACAACGGCAGCGGCATCGACAGCGACGTCGACAGCGACGTCGCGAAAACGCACGGAAGAACCCGCGGCGCGGGGGGGGATGGCCGTGGAACCCTCCCCCAAAAGAAAAGAACAGAAAATAAGACTCTGCATTCCGCGAAGAAGACTTGATGCTAGCATCAAACACATGAGAGGCAAGTAGCGCCTGAACACGAAACTAAGATTTTCCCCCGGGACGACGAAAGGCCGGGGAGAGCCGGGGGCAGTGAAGTAACGAAGCCCGCGAACGGTGGGTGGTGACCCTCCGAACAGCCTCCCTGGCCCTGGCCCACGCCTGATGCCGCAACCCCTTTTAACCCGGGCGGCGGCGCTTTGGCATGAGCCAGGAACCTCAAGGGGAGCAGCGCGAGAGGCATCATCCACGCTTCAAAAGCCCACACACTAATGCAACAAATTCACAGCTCCTGATGGTCCGAGCTGAAGTGTCAGACTGTTGTTTTCCCGTGTTGTATCTCAGATGGATCGATTCATCTCCGACTTCGTTTTCAGCGTCGCATAATAGCCTGGTCAATCAACTTCTGATGGTCTGTGCTGCAGAGTCAGACTACAGTCAAATCTGTTTTCCCTTGTGTTTTTTTTTCGGATGTATCGATTATCGCCCGTCTCCGTTTTGGGAACTTGACACCGACTTGAGATCAACTCGTCCGAGCTAAAGTGTCAGACTGCAGAAACAATTGTTTTCCGTCGTTGTAAATATTTCCGGATAGATTGATTACTCTCCCGACACCGTTTTCAGCGTTGCATGGTAGCCTGATCAATCAGGTGCTCCTGGTGGTCTGTGCTATGGGGTCAGATTTCAGTCAACCTTGTTTTCCTTGCTGTAACTTTTTCCGATGGTTCGATCTCCTGAGCGTCGCGAAGGCGGTCAGGACAACAAACCTCTCGTCGAGGACGAGTTCAAGTCTCGCCGGATCTTTCATTGTTTTCCTTTCATCATCACAGCGGACAATTCGTCGTTCACAGTTCGCCTACACCAGTCGCAGATCCAACACCGAGACTTGTGCGATGAGTTCATAGTTCAGTATTTCGACGTTTCGATATTCTAGCGTTATTCTGGTCTTCTATAAATGAGCACTTGCTTTGCGGGAGGTACACGACCGCCAGGTGCAAATCTCAAAGGGGGGAACGGGGCTGTAGTGCCTACTTCACGAAACGGTGACACATTGACGATCCTGTTGACCATGTCCACAGGCCCGGGTGACCATTGTCGGAAAGGTTCCTTTACTGTCGTGTACTAGATACATGAGTGCGTTCGTATCTGCGGTGCAGTGCGTGTGTTTTAGAGTGCAAGTTCACTTCGGGATTCGGGGTTTTATAGTCTCCGGGTGACCATTGTCGTAAGGGTCCCTTTAAGGTACAGTATGTTAGTGTCTGCTGTAGTGGCAGTACGTGTACTCATGCGTGTATCTTTGTTGCCGACTATTCGACTTATTTTAGCGCGCGCTGTTATTTCCTATGTGCCTTGCCATTTCCATGGCTCTTGCGACCGACACCGGGTCCGCGTTCGGTAGGAATGCGTTCACGGGCAGTGCCGTTTGTTCTTTTGAACAGGGTGCAAGTTCGTGTGTCAAAATCAACGGTTAGTAAAGTCCGCAGGCGACCTTCGGCAGCTGCCGTGTCTTCTCCAGCGCGTTGGTTCCGGGAGTTTAGAGTAGTTCGTTTTCGCGTTTCCGGCGATGTTCACGCAGTCAGTTGCATGTACTATTTTAGAGCGAAAAGAAGTGTTTGTCTTCTTTCGGCTTGCCTTCTGGTCGGAGGCTTTTTAGAGTGCAAGTTCGCTTAGGGATCCGGGGGTTTTTAGAGTTAGTTCGCTTGAGAATCCGGGATTTTAGAGTCACCGGGTGACCTTCGTCGAATGGGTTGTTTAAAAGCTAATACGCACTGGGTGGATTTGGGGGGGGCATGCATGGCTTCTTTCGTGTACACTTTACTTGCTTGCTTTGGCAAGTCAGGTTCGAAACAATTTGTGACCGCCACCAAGTTCTCGCCAGGATAGGTGAGTGTTCTTGGGCTCCCCGCGTCTTACAAGTTGAGCATTGAGTTCTTTAAAGTGCAAGTGCCATCAAGGCAGGCGAGCACTGTTCACGGTTTGGTGTTACTTTATGACGTCGTTCGTCGGGAGAGTCAACGATGATGAGGATGAGGTCAAACTGGCCATTTCCGAGTCAAGTTCTATTCCGGCCGTTTTGGCTGTTTCCGGGTCGACGATGAGTTGAGCAGGAGTTGCCCTGTAAACCAGGGCTTACGCTCCACGTGTGGAACGTGTGGATTTCCACACGTTAATTTTTTTTGGATTTTCTTTCCCCCACGTGTGGATCCACAGGTACCACATGTGGATTTTGATTTATTTTTTCCCCCACATGTGCTTGCCAGAGGTTGGTCCACATGCAGGGTGTGTCTGGGCCCACAAGTCGCCAAGGCCGCACAGCCACGTGTCGCCAAGCTAGTAGTGACACAATTCTTTGCCCGCCGCACACACTGGGGGAAAGTTTTTTCCCCCTAACCTTGAGCGTCCACATGTGGGCCACACGTCTTCTCTCTGAGACCGAAAACGGAGCGTAAGCCCTGCCAGGGCCCTAAGTAGAGGTTGTGGTATGTGTAGATTTTGCACGTGCAAGATGGCGGGTTGTCCGACGGTGTGCTGTGCTGAAAATACTCGACGTAGCTGCTTCGACTCCGAATGGAAGGGAGGAAATATAGAGGTAGTCTAACGGGTAAATACAATACAAAACACAATCTGATTTGTTCTTCGCTTACGAGACCGTGTGTTGTTTTCTCACTCAGGACTTTGACCTGTTGTGTTTGTGTGATTTGTCGCATGACCTCACGTCCGTTCAACACGGTTCGGTAGTTACAGCATTTGGGATCCCTTCTGTTCTTTGTCGGGCAGCATCGAGCATTTCCTTTCAAGCTGGCGCTTATGTAAAAATATGCCTTCGCTCTTTCGCTATCCTTTCAAAAACTGCTGCGTTGACGAATCCACACAGAGACCCCTGTGTGTACCGGCTGAGCGTAAATAATAAGAGCCACGTCACTTTTTTTTTTTTTGAGCAGGCCGAGTTTGGGCCCTCTCTTCAGGTTTGTTCTTCTTCTTTTCCACCTGGTATGTCTTGAGTTAGGGATCTCCATGTGAAGCACGGACATGTAAACTGTGACAGTGACATGATCTTCAGTTTGGTATTGGTTCGCTCATTGCTCAGGCTTACATTTTAGGAACACATTGCAATGTCTCAAAAAAAATGAGTTTTGGGTTGTTTGCATCAAAGTAAAGGACGGGTGAAGGATCAAGAGGGGAATCGGATCAAACTGGCCCACGCAGAAACAGTTGTAGTAGTAGTAGTTGAACTGTTGTTATGCAGCAAATATCTGCACAACAATAGTAGTAGTATATGTCGTCCTACTCCGGGAACAAGTCAGGGAGAATCTGTGCAAACAAACGAGTGACTTAAGGTGGCCGCGTGAGCGGCGCCAATCCGAGCGCACACAGCAGCAGTGACGCGTCGGCAGTATTTGCACTTCAGGATGGGGCTGCCAGTGGTCGGAGCAAGCTTGAACGTGGCAGGTCGGTGCCGCACAAATGAGTTGGTCGATGTACTTCAGCGCAGAAACAAACAAAAATAAATGAGGACGAGGGCACCTGTCTGTTCTTTCGGGCAAGCGGCCCTTGTTTGCTTGAGGGGTTCAACGGCGAGAGAGACCGATTCCTCTTCGTTGGTCGTGTGGAAAGAAAGTCGTAGGGCGGCCATTTCCCTTCCCAGTTTCCATCACGTGTCTCTGCTCTCTCCTCCGGCGATCTACCGGCCATAAGGCAGGCATTCGGTTCACGACGGATACGCTTCAGCCGCCCGGTATCACGTTCCCGGGGGAGAATCTTGCTTCGCCTGCACGACAGCGATAGCCAGAACAACCAGGCAACGAGAGCACAGGGCAAGTCCGTCTGGGAGAAAGGGCCTCCTACGACTGGGCGGGGAGGGGTAAAGATTGTAGACTGTTTCGAGTTTGAAGAATCCGCGTGTTTTGCGTCTGCGGTCGGCAGTCAAGGCGGGTTGGGGTTCTTTCCTTGGTGCGGGCACGGTAGCTGACTTTCGCCTTTCCCCCCTTCACCGACCCTCCTGGATCACGGTTCGTTGATAAGCGACACCGGAGTGGCCATCTTCGGGTCGTTGATTCCCCAGATGAATCTGCAGAATCATCTCTCGCAATTTCCGCCACGTAGCAAGAAGAAGAAGGCAAATGAGAAACAACAAAGCCTTGTGGAGAACAAGGTCACATGCCGCCTCCACTACGCCATCGTTGGGTGGTCTTTGCAGCTGTGCTTTCTGTTTCTTTCCGCACACTTTCGCAGTCGTACATTTTTCGTTCTTTGTTTGCTAGCAATTTTAGTTAGTAGCAGTTTGAGGCGGAACACTACCACACGTGCATGCTGTGCGACATAGCATCAAGTCTACGTTTTGCGGGATTGCGACGGAGGTATCAACCTTGTACCCAAACAACAATCGACGGTTTAGCATTGAGTTCTTTTAAGTACATGAACCACACGGATTAACATGCACTGCCTCGATAGCCAGGTGATCGGATGACGTCGTCACCTGCCATTGCGTCGTCAAGGTCGAGCATTTGTGGCGCTGGCGGGATTTGGCTTTCTTGCGATTCCAAAGACTGAGTCGGCGAGGGCGGGCAGGTGTGCGAGTGTTTAGCATTGAGTTCTTTTAAGTACATGAACCACATGGATTAGCAGCGGCTGCCAAACATCCCGTGACACCGCACAAGGTGGTAAAACGCTCTTCTGTTTTCTTTTCGAAATAAACCACGCGCGATGTTTCAGGTCAGGACCTCAAAACCCGGGTAAAGGGCTGCGAATGACACGCTATCGTGGTATCGATAGAGTTCGCCTTCCTCCCCGCGCGTGTTTCAGCCGTGGTTTTAACCCTTTCCGTTCCGATGTCGAAACAGGAAGGACCAAAAGGCAGTTCTGTCGCATCATCCATAGTTGTGTACTCTTGACCGTGGATGAGTGCTCTTTTAGAGTGCAAGTTCCTTTGTGGACGGGGCCGTGGATTCGTGCTCTTTATAGAGTAAAAGATCGCTTGAGGCTCCGACGTTTCGTAACTTCCAGGAGACTTTTGTATTGTACTGCGTTGAATTCGCAACGCGCGTTGAAGGTCGCGGATGCGGTAAGCAAAGGAGTTGGCATTGTTTCTATAGACTCAGTGTAGAAGTGAAAAATACTCGACGTAGCTGCTTTGACTCCGAAATGGAAGGAGAAGAAATATAGAGGTAGAGGGCAAATTACAAACCACAATCTGATTTGTTCTTCGCTTACACCACTGTGTGTTGTTTTCTCACTCAGGACCATTTCCTTCCAAGCTGGCGCTTAGGTAAGAAAAAAGAGGCGTTTCAGAGGGGTCCGAGCTGCCGTCCTGCGCTCTGAGGAAGTCCTGTTATTTTTTTTTTGTGGTTTTACCGTCGCTCCCCGAAGGACGAAGATCGGTGCGACGGTTGCTTGTTTGCGAAGGGTGTCGATAACGCGCCTTTTCTTTTTGTGTGTGGGTCGACAACTTTTGCCGTTGTGGTGTTTGGTGAGTTTTGTTGGTGTGTGTCGCCGGATCGACGGTGAGGCAGCTGGATCCGACTTGCACCGCCAGGTTTGCGGCAGACATGCAGCGACAAAGACCTGGGCCCAAATGCGTAAAATGAATGCTTTTCGAGCAAGGACGGCCGCATACGATGAGAACCCCTTCAGACATGGCTGCACACTCAAAGTGTGCCTTTGCCAGTCATTCCCCCCCACCTCTCGGGAAGCAGTCCCCTCCGGGCAAAGCATTAACGTTTTCGTTTTTTTTTCTTCCTCAGAGTTGGGGTGATCCACGTACTTTAGCAGAAGTTTTCACAACTTTTCACAAACAGTGTGTCTTCTTGTTGCGTTAGTGGGGAGTCATTTGCATGCAAATGGGTACCACACTACGCCAGCGTTTCGCTACGTGACTCCAGAAGGTGCCATTGCCGCACAATCAGTGTTGACCCAACTGCATGCGTCCCCATGGACTGACGGGGTGACCGGCGTCCGGGGCTTCCGCTTCGCCGGCGGCAAAGGCGGATCCTTCAGCCTCAGGCGGGCCGAGTCCAAAGCCCGGAGGCTGTGGTCCAGCGGGTCGAATGGGTCGAACGGCTCCGAACACCGGATCGTGTCGCCCAACGACACGCCTTCCCGGGTCAAGGATAGTGCTGCAGATCTCCGCAAAGTTGCGAAAAGCTGCAACAAAGTTGGTATCAACGATATAGTGTGGTACTCATTTGCGTGCAAATGACTCCCCACTCGCAACAAAGAAACAAGTTGTGAAAAGTTGTGTCTTGCGTTTTTTTTCTGGGTTTGCCCCTGTCCCCTCCCACACAAGGGCCCGGAGGACGAGCTTGCTCGGACGTGCAGGATTGCCGAAAGGGAATGCGTGAACATTCCGCAACCGGATGCAGAGATCTGCAGTGGTGACACATTGACGATCCTGTTGACCATGTCCACAGGCCCCGGATGACGCGGTCGTCTCTGTTTGAAGGAAGGTTGACCCTTGAAACGCTTCACGCGGGGACAGGGCAAACTATCCTGGAAAGCTGCACTTTCTTCGTGTAGAAGGGCAACCGCAGCATGTGGAGGACATATGGACATGCCCATGCTGCAACAAGTTGTGAAAGACCCCCCCCCCCAGGGTGGAACATAAGATCTGGGCCTCGGGGCCAAGGGCCAAGCAGGGGTTTTAGGTTTTTTTTGGGTGGACACCAGATTCTCTAAGGTGAAATGGTCAAAACCTCCTGGGAAATTGGGGCGAAAAAAAATTTACGAAGCGCGGTTTTTAGGTCATTCCGGCACTCAAAAAAATTTTTTTTTCGCTGACTTTTTCCCTACAGACCACCTTCGCCGCCAGGTTTTACCGGTAGGTAGGTTTCAGTAAAAATGCAAGTACATGGCCCTACCCGCACGACTCCGGGTCCGAGCTTCACCCCCCGCCGAACGGTACGGTAAATCAAACTGCTTGCATGGGGGGTCCGGGGGGCAGCCCCCCCGGGGCACGGTACGGTACACAACAAACAGGTGGCCTTACAGGCTTACACTCGAATTTGGCGGTTTGTGACGGTCGAATTTGGCCTGGTTACGTCGTGTGATGCTGTGTGACGGTCGATATTGGTCTTTTTACGCCGCGTGATGCTGTGTGACAGGGGAAGGTCCGGGAGGGCTCCATCCGGCGCACGGTAGAAGGGATGCTGGCTTGGCAAGCTAGCTGAGATTTCCAGCAGAATTGTCCTGTTAGCCGTTTATGGTACGAAATGTCCTTCGCTTGACGAGTCATTAGCACGTCTGAACTTCACCAGGGCTTTCGATATTGACTTGTCTCTAGGTTTTTGCAGAAAGGTATGCTCGCTGGAACACGGGACAGGCGCGATGACCCGCAGACAATACTCGAAGCTCATGCATGTTCATCGGCTCTACCTCATGAAGGGCTCAGACACACTTTGTAGACGAGCCTGCCACCCTCGTTCGCCACTGGCCAAGGCTCACTGCTGTAGCTCGGTTGGTTGCAAATTAAGCTCATCTGCACCATCGGGGAGTGGATGTGTTTGGTCGTTCCATGCCTGTACAGGATGGTCTTATTGCACCTTGCTAAGAGCTAAGAAAAAAACGGCGAGAGCACGAAGGCTTCTGCGTCTGTGCGATTTAACCTACATGTGTTCTGGTTAAACCGCTGCCAACGTTCTTTTTAGCTGTAACAAATACTGTCTCCAGGGAAGCAGAAATTGGTTGTCGCATAAAAGAACAGGCACCGGAGCACGAGCGGCCCCTATTCGGACCCCCCCCTCCTTCTCACCACCGTAAGCGACAGATAACCCGGGATGGGACCCGGCGGAAAACTAAGCAAAAAAGCGGCTGATCGCCTGATATGATGACTTGCATGCCACACGGCGGAAGAACCAACCGACCCACTTGACGAGGACTCGACGAAGCGGGAAGTCGATGTTGGGCGCTAACATGGCGGACGATTCAGTCTTGTGTACTGATCCGCGATGTTCTGGAGCGACGGAACGTAGCTGATGTTGAGCCGGCTCCTGGATGAGGCCAAGCTCTTGTTGATCAGAGTTAGCAGCTGCATCGCATCCTGACGAAGCGTGTAGCCGCGGCGTATGCAGCCTATCACCGCCTTGTTGTCACAAAGCAGGTTGATGTCCATGCTCGACTGGCCGTGGACTGCGTGCTCCACGGCCCGAACGACGGCGTATAGCTCCTTCATGAAGATGTCCGCGTGGTGCAACTCCGGAGGAAAGCCCCCATAGATATGGAACCCGTCTGCCACGAATGCCCATGCCGACATGCTGGCGTCGGAGACGACATCGATCGAACGAGTGTAAACCGGTCTACACCATTGCCGCCAGGCGTTACCCCGCATGTCGGAGCACTGGGCAGCGAGGCAGCTCTTGACCGCAGCTGGGCAAGGCGCGACGGAGTCCCAGAACGCGCTGTCGGTAGACGCGCGGCCGGAGGCCAGGGCGGACATCCACTGCAAGAGGGGAAGTACCTCGTGGAGAGGGTACCCCATCACGTGGCGACGCCAGAGCAGAGACCCGGTCAGTTTCCACCACACGCGGACGGGAGCCGCACTGAACTCCAAGATCTGGCCCATTACCGGTCCGGCCTTCATCGTCCAGGCTGGGTCCACGCGCCATCTCTTCGCTGCGAGGTCGAGATCCAGTCCCAGCAGCACCGCGCGGGTAGAAGGCTTAGACCAGCTCCCGATGGTCAAGCCGTACTTCGAAGTCAAAGCCTTGAAGCGAGCCGAGGCCTCCATAACTTCGGCCTCAGTGTCCGCCACGAAGATCACGTTGTCGATCCACGCGAGGACCTGAACGTCAACACCCTGGGCGGCGGCAACCGCAAGCTCCAGCGAGACCGCCTGGGCCGCCTGAGGCGCGGCACGGTAGCCCATCGGCAGGCGCGTCATCCACATCAGCCTGCCCTCAACACGGAAACAGAAATACTTCCTGACCTCTGGAGGCAGCGCAAACTGGAAGAAAAAGGAGCGGAAGTCGAACTCAGCCACCCACTTGCGGGACAGCACCGTAGTCACGATGGTGGCGTAGCTGGGCAGGTCGCAGGGGGGCAGAGGCACGTGTGCCGTAGCCCGGTTGATGGATTCGCAGCTGAGGATGAAGCGCAGCTGACCGGGAGCCCGTTTGTCCACCGTAAACGCGCCGTGGAACCAGCGGGAAGACGCCGCTTTAGGGACCGATGCAGCGACCTCCAACTCAAGCAAGCGATCGACGTGCGGCATCATTCGGGAGTTGCGGGGCCCCGGGCCGGATACGAACGAGCCCGGCTTCAGCATGGCGGCGATGAACGCGGCGTCGAGGACCCACCTCATGTTGCTGCGGAGGCTGGGGAAATCCTGCAAAAGCGCTTCGTGATTGAACGGCGGGGCGGTCGCGGCGATCTCTCCGTCATACGAGGCCTTCGTGACCCGTTTCCCGCTACTCGCGTCTAGCCAGCCGTTGGCGTAGTCATACCCCTGCAGGATCTTGTCGAGATGACGCGGCCACAGCGATTGTTTGGCGGGGCCGCTGTTCACCCAGTCCTTTGCAAGGCAGCTGTGCCCGGGGCTGAGAGCAGGACCGGCTGCCAAAGGTGATGCGGAGTGTATAAGCGCGTCGTCCTGGGATTCAGGTGTCGCCCCACGTTCATCGCCGTCTGCTCGCCCTCCAGGAGGGCCACCCAGCTCAGCGCGGCATGTCTGATGCGGTGCGACGACACCCCCAGCTCCTCTTGTAGGAAACTGTTGTAGGCCTGTCGTGACAGGTTGGGGAACAGGGGCGCCTTGGTGCCCAGGGCCGGCCGATGGATCGTGATCCATTCCCAGAAAGGCGTCAGAAAAGGACCGCTTCGCGGTAGCAAGAGACCCTGGCCTCTTGAGGTAGGGTCGGTCTTCCCGCCGACGAACAGGATCATGACCTGTCCTGTGTCCACCGACCACATGTGGTCCAGCCGAATCCGCTGCAGATCCACGAACCTGCAAGCCGTCGACCACTGGAACCGGAGGGCCATGGCGTGCAAGGACGAGCCTCGTGAGACTACCAACTGTATCGCCGCCTTGGTCGGAGTCCGTCCGGCGTCGCGGGTGCGTCGGCCCTCGAACTGTTCCATGGTCAGCTTGACCGAACGGCGATAAGCACCCATCCAGTCCACCCGGGACATCCTGAAGTACGTTGCGTACTGGAGGGCAGATTCGGCAGTGAGCTCGCCGGCCATCATCTTCCGGTTCACCCACATGAGGAAAGCCTCCTCGTCGGACAATGCGGGGTAAAACCGGCGGGCCTCCACTGCGTACCTGTGAGCACGGCTCACCACCGACAGCATAGCAGGGGTGCTCTTGTAGCACTTCTGCAACGCGAGGAGTAGTGACTCCTGGTCCGTCCGGAACCGATCTTGATCGGGGCACGCGGAGTCCTTTTTCCGAGGTCGTGACCTCGCTGCCAACTCGTTCCACAAACCCTCCGAAGGCAGGCCGGTGGGAACGGAAGCGCTCGCCGCAATTCACTTCCGCGGCCTCTTCGAGGGGTGCTCCCTCCTTTCGTCCCTCTGGTCCGCCTTTTTTGAGAGGTCGGCCATGGCCTTTTGCGCCTGGACCAGAGCCGACTTCGTGAAGTCGGTGTAGTCCAAAGACCCGAACCTGGTCTCCCACGCAATCTGGAATTCGATCCCGTTAGCGTGCAAGCACTTCAGCCGCAGGGCCTCCAGGCGGACCATGATGTGATGGAGCACCTGGAGGATAGGCGGGGTCCGGTAGGCCAACGGCATCAGGGAAATGAGCGTCACGAAATGCGTCCGGCGTTCGTGGTCGACCACGCTCCCCGCGTCGTGGGGGTTCTCGGGAACCAAATGGTAGGCGTATCTGCCCTTTACTTCGGACAGGATGACTTGGCGCCCCGGAGCCGTCGCCAACCCCTCCACCCAAGTCATGACTCGGCGTGGGTCCACCGCCTCGGTCATGACCGGTGCGGCCTGCGCAGCCATCGGGAGGCTTTGGAAGGCAGATTGGGCGAACAAAGCGAGGAGAGCGGTCTTGACCGGGCCCTCCTCAACGGCAGCGAGCAATGGCTCTTGAGCCAAGCTCGGCGGAGCGTCGTGCTCTTGAGCACGAGCGATCCGGACGCGAAACTCTTCTTGAAGAGTGGTGC
Source organism: Diplonema papillatum (assembly GCA_030068145.1). Lineage (NCBI taxonomy): Eukaryota > Euglenozoa > Diplonemea > Diplonemida > Diplonemidae > Diplonema > Diplonema papillatum. Next base: position 411,243 of record JAPJBO010000066.1, on the reverse strand, counting down.
CAGCCTGATGCACCGCCACTATGCAGGCGGGGCAAACCCACCCGTCCGCCGCTAAGTGGTCTACAAACAGGGGCGCGACTTCCCTTGGGAGCGCCGCTTTGAGGCAGGTGGCCAGACCCCGTTTCCCGCATCGGGCACAAAACGCCCCCGCGGTGTGGATTTTTCCACAATCGACACAGCAGTCGACGTCTTCCTCCGCGGCCTCCCACTCGTCGGGGGCGCGGACAACCTGGATCGGGGACCAATCCACGGCCTTGAACTCACAAGCCATAGCACGAGCAATTATTTTTTGTTTGTGCGATTTAACCTACATGTGTTCTGGTTAAACCGCTGCCAACGTTCTTTTTAGCTGTAACAAATACTGTCTCCAGGGAAGCAGAAATTGGTTGTCGCAAAAAAACGGCGAGAGCACGAAGGCTTCTGCGTCATCAGACGAGACTGTCTCCCAGCGTCGGGCTTGCACAAAAAGTATGCCGCGGTTAGTATGTGATCGTGAAGCTAGTTTCCTCCAGAATACGCTAGCAAAATCATTTGTTTTTGTTTCTGCAATAACAGAACCCGAGCTGAACTCAAGGGATGTCGTTTGCTCGACACTAACGTTCTTGCAACGAGAAATCTCTGCGTCACCTCTGCTCATTCGTCGGACCGGGACGAAGACGGGGACGAGGACGAGGACGAGGACGAGGAAAGGGAAGAGGAGGACGAACCGCAAGACGTAGAATCTTCCTCTGTCGCTTCTTCATCTTCTTCAACTTCTTCAACTTCTTCTTCTTCTTCAAATGCAGTCAACACTAAAACTGCCTTCTCGAAGAGAGTCTTTCCGTCAGCGGCAAACCTGACATTAACTGCCTCCAGTTTTTCCCACTTGGAATCTGGAGCCGGTTCTGTCTTCTTCCGGCCGTCACCAGCGGCCCGTCGACGTTTCTGCGCCCACCAAAGTCTACTTCCGGTCTCGATGAGCTCCCTTGCAGCAGCATCATCCCTCGGACCGTTTTTCACCAACATCAGCTCTGCACTGACGCTTGGCACTTTCGTCCGGTTGCGTACTGAGGGCAGTCGCGCCCGCATCTGACCGAAGTCACGCTCTACGCCGGCGCTACTAGCGCACGTGCAGCAGATGGCAACTTGCACCACGCGCGGGACATTTTCTGTCATGTCCGCGTACGAGGCCAGTCGCTCCGACCAGAACTGCAATGGGTTCGGTGCGCCCGAACTCTTCTTGAAGGCTATGGCTGCAGCCTTTAGAGTCTGCCACTCCTGCAACAGACTCTTTGGCGGTACGTCAGCAAAGGAGCACAGACTCTCCCACGCGTCTTTCCTGAAGCCTGGTTGCCGTAGTTCCGCCTCTTTGCAGAGAACACAGCTTACGACCAGGTTCGCAAGCACCACGTGTTCCGAAAGGACTACTTCCGGGACCATAAGTTTGGTTATGTCCTGGTGAATAGCCCGAAACCTTTTCGGAACGGTGTTGTCGATGGCCATTTTGCACAGTCGCATTTGAGTATTGCGAACGGCTCCTTCTATCTCGCAAGCCAGTCCTGCTTCAAGCTGGGCAACAAGCTGCGGGGAGGCAATTGTACGAAACAATTCGTGCAAATACTTCAGATTGTCCAAATAGGTTTTCCGACCTCGAAACCCAGCATTAGAAAATTGTCCCACCTCGGGAAATTGTCCAAATAGGTTTTCCGACCTCGAAACCCAGCATTGGAAAATTGTCCCACCTCGGGAAATTGTCCAAATAGGTTTTCCGACCTCGAAACCCAGCATTGGAAAATTGTCCCACCTCGGGAAATTGTCCAAATAGGTTTTCCGACCTCGAAACCCAGCATTAGAAAATTGTCCCACCTCGGGAAATTGTCCAAATAGGTTTTCCGACCTCGAAACCCAGCATTGGAAAATTGTCCCACCTCGGGAAATTGTCCAAATAGGTTTTCCGACCTCGAAACCCAGCATTGGAAAATTGTCCCACCTCGGGAAATTGTCCAAATAGGTTTTCCGACCTCGAAACCCTGCATTGGAAAATTGTCCCACCTCGGGAAATTGTCCAAATAGGTTTTCCGACCTCGAAACCCAGCATTGGAAAATTGTCCCACCTCGGGAAATTGTCCAAATAGGTTTTCCGACCTCGAAACCCAGCATTAGAAAATTGTCCCACCTCGGGAAATTGTCCAAATAGGTTTTCCGACCTCGAAACCCAGCATTGGAAAATTGTCCCACCTCGGGAAATTGTCCAAATAGGTTTTCCGACCTCGAAACCCAGCATTAGAAAATTGTCCCACCTCGGGAAATTGTCCAAATAGGTTTTCCGACCTCGAAACCCAGCATTGGAAAATTGTCCCACCTCGGGAAATTGTCCAAATAGGTTTTCCGACCTCGAAACCCAGCATTGGAAAATTGTCCCACCTCGGGAAATTGTCCAAATAGGTTTTCCGACCTCGAAACCCAGCATTAGAAAATTGTCCCACCTCGGGAAATTGTCCAAATAGGTTTTCCGACCTCGAAACCCAGCATTGGAAAATTGTCCCACCTCGGGAAATTGTCCAAATAGGTTTTCCGACCTCGAAACCCAGCATTGGAAAATTGTCCCACCTCGGGAAATTGTCCAAATAGGTTTTCCGACCTCGAAACCCTGCATTGGAAAATTGTCCCACCTCGGGAAATTGTCCAAATAGGTTTTCCGACCTCGAAACCCAGCATTAGAAAATTGTCCCACCTCGGGAAATTGTCCAAATAGGTTTTCCGACCTCGAAACCCAGCATTGGAAAATTGTCCCACCTCGGGAAATTGTACAGGGGGGAGAGGGGCAGCTGAGGCTCAATGTACCGTACCGTCTCCCGGGGGGCGGTGCCCCCCGGACCCCCCCCTATATTAAAACTCGCGAGAGAAAACGGGGTTGGTGTCTATTCTGAAGGGAAAAACGGGCTGCATAAGGTTCTGGCCCCAAACCCCGCTCGCAAAAAAAAAAAAGAAATCGCCGCTGCGCGGGCCACCGGAGGAACACCTATAATTGGGGGTGGCGTTCGGCGTCCGCTTATTTCGACCCAAGGCGTTACATGTCGAATTCGACTCCAAAGTAGCGTGACACGAGCGTGACATGTCAAATTTGACTGTAACGTAGCGTTACACGAGCGTGACATACCAAATATGACTGTAAATTAGCGTTACCCGAGCGTTACCTGCCCAATTCGACCGTAAAGTAGCGTGACACGAGCGTGACATGTCAAATTTGACTGTAACGTAGCGTTACATGAGCGTGACATACCAAATATGACTGTAAATTAGCGTTACCCGAGCGTTACCTGCCCAATTCGACCGTAAAGTAGCGTGACACGAGCGTTACATGTCGAATTCGACTCCAAAGTAGCGTGACACGAGCGTGACATGTCAAATTCGACTGTAACGTAGCGTTACATGAGCGTGACATACCAAGTATGGCTGTAAACTAGCGTTACACGAGCGTTACCTGCCCAATTCGACCGTAAAGTACCTGCTGGAACGGGTCGCCGAGTGGTGTGGCCCCCGGACCGCTCATTTCGAGCAAACTCATGTACCGTACCGTTCGCCGGGGGGCGAAGCCCCCCGGACCCCCCCCATTGTCGTGAGGCTGGTAAGGCCACCAAAAAAAACCCCCAAAAAGGACCTCACCGTAGGCGGGGGTCAAGGGCCAAGCAAAGTTCCAGGCTGCCCCCCCCCCAAGAACACGACGCATAAGACTCCGCAAACGGATCTCCTGCGCGCAACGGTTTCTTTCTCGCATCCTTTTGCTTTGGGGATTGAGGCACGGATACAGGGCATCGTCGTTGGTTTCGTTTGCATTTTCAGCCAATACCCGGACTCTACGTCGGTTGGCCTTGTTCAGCATTTTTTGCGTAATTCGCGCAAGACTTCATTCAAAGGAGGGAGCGGGTGTTTTGATGCCTTTGTCGTTCGTTCTTGTTTTTGCGTATACATGGAACACACGGCCCCGAAGCCTTCGAACAGAAAGAGGTGTTTTCGTTTGACAAGCGATAACCGGTAAATTGCAACCGAGCGCTACCGAGTGTATATTTGCCACCCACATACGGCTCAAAAGAACTGTGAAACGGGGTTTTGCCTAGAGGCTTTTGTTCTGCAGCGTCGTTCGTTCTTGTTTTTGCGCATACATGGGACACGAGGCCTCGAAGCCTTCGAACAGAAAGAGGTGTTTTCGTTTGACAAGTGATAACCAGTAAATTGCAACCGAGCGCTACCGAGTGTATATTTGCCACCCACATACGGCTCAAAAGAACTGTGAAACGGGGTTTTGCCTAAAGGCTTTTGTTCTGCAGATGTAAGGGTTGCGTACGTCTTGTGCGCAAATGGCAGCCGTCGACAGCGGATTAACTTGAACGCGTACACAGGCCGAATCACACAAGCCCTCCCCGCCTTATGTTGTGTTCTGTATTTGCCGTCTCCTTCAGTCACCCACGTCGCTGCAGAAAGAGAAAACTAGCAGCTTCATTTTCTCAAAAATAAAACAAAACTACGCATCTCTTTTCTTTCTTCCAGAAGCCCATCTATTTGCCCCACCCCTTGCGAGCAAGAGCGATAAAAAAACGGGAAACATGCAAAGAGCGAGCTGCCTTGGTTACTCGATTTGCAGTCTGGGCATAAGGTTAAGTAGAAACCCAAATTGTCGATAATCTCTTTTGTGTGGTTCGTCACATTCGTTGTCGACATTGTCGAGGTGTCATTCAGAGAGTGGGAGAGAGAAAGTTAGGGAGAAGAAGTGAAAGAAGTGTGAAACCGGGGTTTTGCCTAGAGGCTTTTCGTGTTATTTTGCAAATGCTTTGAGCTATCTTTGTGTCTGTGCTTTCAGTCGTCTTCTTAACCATGGCAAGTGCGCAAATGGTGTCAGCCGAAGCTCGTAAAGCTTCGGCGCCGCCCACGTTATGTCACGGGATGTTTAGCAGCGGCTGCCAAACATCCCGTGACACCGCGCAAGGTGGTAAAACGCTCTTTTGTTTTCTTTTCGATTGCTTTTGATGGGGCATGCATGAAGTTATACCGAAGGGCGGGCTTGGCGTGCGGAGGGACTGTTGGTCAAGTGCGAAACGCACAAAGACAGGTTTATTCGAGGCACAGGTGGCCGGCGAGTCGCGTCTCGCCCCAGAATCGTCTTCACTCGCCCTCAGTGGCAGGTGCCTTTCCGACCCACTGAGGTGTGGGGGTTACCCACAAAATCTGGGCAAATACCCGGCACTGAAAACCCCCATTGTGGTGGAGAAACACGTGTTGGGGGGGAACGGCTCTTCGAGTCTGCTACCTTGGCTCACGGAGGGTCTGTGAGCCGGTCCATCCCCTCTTGATAGACCGTGATAGACCGAAGAACACAGCACCGGGCAATTCGATGCAGCTCTAAGGACTAGAGATGGACCTGGTAGACCGTGGTGGACCGTGATTCACTACACTGTGAGAAACAGCGGCACTTCGATGCAGCTTCAAGAGATAGGGACGGATCGGCTCAGTCAGGGGCGAGCGAGTCTGGTGTATATCAGCCATTCTCCTGGTGACCGTTCAAAAACGACCACCCTATTGCAGCGCATACAGTCCCCAAAGGTGTCACTAAATCGACCAATCATTGATGCTATGAGCGCAGGTGTCCCCGGTCTTTCTGTTCCCGGGGGTTTAGAAAAAAAGGATGATCCCCCTTGGACGAGTTCAGCCCGATATAATTATACTTAGATTATACCGGGAGCGCGCTTGATATGTGCTTGTTGCTCTGAGAGGACTCGGAATTGAAAGATCGGTCACGAAATCGTCAAAAATACCACCTCGGATCCCGGAAAAGGTTGGCCTCACATATAAATATTGACTGATATGTGCGTGTTGCCTCTGAGAGGACTCGGAATTGAAAGATCGGTCACAAAATCGTCAAAATACCACCTCGGATCCCGGAAAAGGTTGGCCTCACATATAAATATTGACTGATATGTGTGCAGTTTGGAGGCTCGAGGGCGCTAGGCGGGTCTGGGACGGGTCGCGACTCGTCCACCACCTATGTCTAGGGGGGTCCCACGAACCCCTCAAAACCGAAAACCCAAAATCCTAGAATACAGTTTTTCGGTGGGGGCATTGCAAGAACGTGCTTGGAATGGGTATGTGCTCAACACCGCACTGGTCCCCCCTGCGCCGTGTTTCGGTCCTTTGAGCCACTGACACATAAGGCGGACCATCATCAGCGCGGAACCTGAGTGTCCGCAGACAGGAGGCAGTGTGAGTCTGGTTTGTCAGGCAGCTGTTCGTAGCTCGTCACAGCCAGGACCACCCGTGCTACTGGAGCACAGGCGAATCCGTCACGGGGAGAAGGCCCCTTCAACCGTGTCTGAGCAATCAGTTAAAAAGATTTCGGTGGGGGCAGGGGTTATTCTAGGATTCTGGATGTATAACTGTATTGTTCGGGCGAATTCATTTTGCAGACACCATGCCCTCTTACGGCATAGGTTAGTATCGGGCGGGGGGGGTTTTAAACTTTAGACTGTTTTTTGACACTTCTCCAGCTGACGGCGGGGGATCATCGTCTTGACACTCCGCACGCTCTCTTCTTTTCGGCGGCTGCGCGGCCTACGGCGCAGTCGTCGCCACGCCGGCATAGAGAACAAACCTAAGGATCTACTGGGAGCAGGGTGCTGAGGATTGGTTGCAGATTGGCGAGGGAAACGCTGTATACACGGCGGAGTCCAGGCTCAGAAGCTGAGCTAACGAGGGTGCGTGCGCTACAACCAAAAGAACGCGTGTACATGTACACCCGAAAATGCGGGTGTAACACCCGCTTTTCAACCAGCTTTTTTTTTTTTTTTTTTAACTCCATGTTGTAAGGCCGGACGTCACACCGTATAATGGTTGGGCAAAACCCTGCCGGGGGGGGAGCAAATGTTTGTTGCTGGAGAGCGTCGCATGACCCACGTGTTAAGAGGTTTCATATGCCACATATTGCCCATGCAGCGTGTGGTAGGGCACGTGGAAAGTTATAACATGTGACATCACATGATCATGCTGCCAAAATGCGTTATAACATGTGACATCACATGATCATGCTGCCAAAATGCGTTATAACATGTGACATCACATGAGCATGCTGCCACAATGCGTTATAACATGTGACATCCCATGATCATGCTGCCAAAATGCGATCACATGCGATCCGCTGAACACAGCACCTGTAATTTTCATAACAAGTGGGTCGTGCAACGATACCTCGCCCATACAGATGACCAGTTCCCATGAAAAGCACAAATACTTGCGACAAGTATCCGGCTTCAGGGGACGCGTCGTCATCATTGAAAGAGATTTGCTTTCGTTGAACGCAGACCTGATCATTTTCACATTAAGCTAGACTCAGGAGGCAAGTGAAAACGCCACGGTTTGCGGCTGCAAATGCCTCATTTCCTCCAACCACTTGTTTGAGAGTAGAGTAGTGTAGTACTTCTGTTTCAGAGTACAGCCGGCACTTGATTCTGTGGCCGAAATCGGGGGCACACACATTTCGGGTCGTGAACCAATTTTTGGTAACCCTCTGGGCATTGCACCCGCCTGGATTATTTTTTGAGCGCGTTCGTACCCGTTACAGCAAAGACATCCGATGAACAGCTACCTGAGCAGCATCGATGTTGCGTCTAACCTCTTCTAGACCGTCCTGGCACACACGAACGAATCCGTGCTTTTTCCTCGTTAACGGTGGAGTCCAGCCACTAGCTCGAGCTAGAGCTTCTGGAGCTAGCAAGCGTGTATCAACACCCGCGTTTCGGTTTGTAGCCAACCCGCTTGCACTTCCCGTGTAGAGGGCAGGGGGGCAGATATCTATTGCACTCACATTTTTCCTTGATCATCATTTAGGGAGACGGATCGTTCAACAGCGGTCGTCGTAGAAGCGGCCGTCCAATGCAGTGCGGAGGCGGTGGACCAGCACGCTGAACTTCGGGTGCTGCTCGGAGAATAACTTCAATGCCACTTTGGCGTGGAGCGGGTCTCGGTTCGCGATAGCGGCGAAGTAGCTGTCGAGGAACGTCCTGCGCGCGTCCTCCTCCTCCCGGAGCTGGTACATCCACTCCGCGTTGTCCACCGCGGTCTGCTTCTCGGCCCAGTACACGGTCACGCTGTCTGCCGTCAGCAGCTGGACTTCGTCGATTTTGTAGCAGCAGAAACCCTTCACGAAGTTGACCGCAGCCCCCGACACCAGAATCGCGGGGAGCACCTTCAACCCGGACGCGTAGTGCGCGAGGTAGCACGCGACGTCGGTGAGGTTCGATCCGATGGTGTTGAACCGCTGCGACTTACTGCCCATGATCCCATGGTACGTGCTTGCGTGGTGGACGCCGCAGGTGAATGGAAGCGTCGGTTTCGCCCCGCGGGTGAGTTCAAACGCAGCGGCCAAAGCGTGCTGCGTCGATGTGACTGGAGGGCACGGCTTCGTCGTGTTCCACGCTACCGTGACGCGGGATCCGTCGAGGCCGGCAATAGTCCCTTGGTACTTCTTCGCGGTGTCGTGGATGAGTGTGAACATTTCGCAGTGGGCGGCGCTCGCGCGATCGGGAGACGCGCTGCAAACCTGCGTGAAGCTGTCGAAGCTCACGACGAGACCGGTCACGCCGCTCGACATCCTGAGCCCGATCGAGAACGAATCAGCCACCGCTGTCGTCCTCGCACCCTTCCCGCTAACGACAACCACCTTGTCCCTCCCCTGGCTCACCCCGTTTACCGACCCTGTCACCGATGCACTCTGCGAGCGTGACCCTTCTACGTGCGACATCGTCAGCATCGTCGACGACTCGTTGCTGACGATGTCGTTGATGTCGACCTTCGGCAGGAACGCCTGCACATGCGTCACCATCTCCACCGCGTGCCAAAAGCCTTTGCACAAAGAATCGTACTCCGAGATGATGTGCCGCGTCCTGACGTGTTGAACCGACGGGTGATCCAATTGGATGAGCGCGATTTTGTCGAAAGCGCGCGCCAGCCTCTTCAAGTCGTCGGTGGCAACCAGCGTCAGTCCAATGGAGATCAAACAACTGGCGAGGATCATGACGATTACAGTGATCAACGTTTCGCGGTTGCTGTCGTAGATCTTCTCGAAGAAGATCGCCTCTGGGGTCAGCATGACCAAGTGCCACCGGAGGTTGTAGTGCGTGATCGTACGGATCGTGATCCAGTACTCACCGTCCGGTCCATTCAACGTTTGAAAGAACGATTTGTCGTTTTCTCGGGTAGAAAGGTCCTCCGGCAGCTCATTTGAAGACGCCAACGCTTGCAGCAAAGGGACGCCGCACGTGGCCAGAGTGTATTGCACGTAGGTGTCGACTCCATTGACGCTCTCGGCGTAGTGGACGTGGTCCATGTCTGTCGAGGATATCAACGTGGTGTCGCTGTCCATCAAGAGGAGGGACGAAGAGTTCGAGAGGAGAAACGGCGCCAAGTTGATGACCGTGAGGTACATTCCCATGGCCACAACGCCGATGAGCTCATCCGGGTCCGGGGTATGGGTCACGAACACAGGGAGGGTGATGGTGGTGAACAGACCGCCGCCGTTGGCCATCTTCGGGTTCTCGGACACCACCAGAGGTGTCCACACGGGGAGGTTCGCCATGGTATTGGCAAGGCCTTCGCCACCTTCGGTGAAGGCAGTCACGTACGGTCTTGACGGGAGGTTAACGCCAGCGGTTGAGGTCGCATTCGAATTCCAAGTTGCCGTTTCCGTGTCAAGCGGCAGGATGTGAACAATAGGTGGGTCGCTTACGTAGATGGCATCGCCGAAGGAGTCGACGACCAGCCCGTGGCCATGGATGTTGCCAGTGGTTCTCGTGGCGCCGGTGGCGATGTACAGCGTGAAAAGCTCTGAATTCGTCAGCCAGTGAACCATGCGTTTGCCCCAGTAGAGCTCGTTTTCGGGGAGTTTGAGGGACGTCGCATTCATCTCGAGGTCGGCTTTCGCTGCGAGGAGCTCGGCCAAAGGCTCGTCCAGGGCCGTTTGGCGGATCTGCTGCTCCACTGCTTCCATCGTGGCCATGGCCAGCCGCCGCGACACGACGTCGATCGAGTCTTCGGCGTTGCTCGTCGTCACCAAGAACACCACAGACGCCGGCACTGCGACCAAGATCACGATCGCCAGCACCGCCACGACAGGGAAAGGTACGTGCATCATCCGTCGGCGCATTGTTCCTTTTCTGGTGGTTTATTTTTCTATTTGGAAACACCTGTTTGTGAGGTTCAGCTTCGTGTATGGTGAGAGGGGGATGAGTGGAGGTGGCTAGCATTTTTCCTGTATCTGACTTGACTTTAACTCATGATTCAGCCAGGTAGCCCACTCTGCTGCCTTACCCGGCAGCGGAGCTCGTTTTTGGGGAGTTGGAGAGACGTACCGGTGATCATAGGGGCATGGAAGTGGGTGTGGAATCGGAGATCTGCGATCGAGAAGGCGGCAGCGTTGACGAGAGCGGAGTTGCAACAAAGACGGAGGGGAGGAAGGGCACGGCCCTTACCCACCGGGAATCCGAAGGCGCCTTCACAGATTTGCTCCCGGGGTTTGCGGGGAAGCAGAAGGAGTACCGCAGCGTATCTGAAACCTGAGAAGGCTACCTCATGACAAGTGTGATAGGATACCCTGAGTACTGGCCAGGGAAGAAGAGTGTTCCGGAAATGTCCGTGGAAGCTGCTGCAGGAGGAGGCTGCACACGAGGACTTGAAAGCCATCGACCAAGACGGGCAACAGGAGAGAGAGGCTGTCTGGAGGTCCGTAGAGAAGAACGTTTTGGAAGGGCACGCACACGAGGTATGGATAAGCTAATCTGGTTTGTCGAGGGCACCTCCGGGACAACAAGATGTCGACCAGCGACCGGCGGGCGCGAAAGAGGCGCGGCGCTAACGGCAACCTCAGAGACGCCCTCGAGTAGTGGACGTCCCTGCTGAGAACCCGGAGAAGGGCGAGATCCTCTGTGACGAGGAAAGCGTCCCTCAGGAGTTCTTTCGTTAAGACGTGCATGACGATAGCCCGAACGCTTTACTAGAAGCCGAGGCTGTTGAGATGGCTCTGCAGGCTTGGGCACAGCGGTTGGAAGGCTTCCAGGTACTCGTTGTCGTCGACAGCACAACAGTCCAAGGCAGCATGGTGAAGGATGCGTAGCGGGTCCCGAGCAAGCTGAACCCAGCGGACCCTCCGAGCAGGAGGCGGATGCTTGCTCTCGACGGGGCGGGAAACGCGAGAAGGATACGAGTCGACGGTAAAGTAGTGCTTCTGACTTCTGCAACGAAGGGCTCCCAGTCTGATGCAGCGCGAACGAGTCAACGAAAACCACACAGGGCACGGCAAAGGCACGCAGAAAGGAGGTAATGGGGGCGCGGGAAGTAGCAAGCGCTAGGCGGTGGCCGTACTCCGATGTCTCCGATGTCTCGGGACTTTCATATCGTCATTTCTCCTTTTCTCTGCAGATCAGGACGAACCTCTTTCACGCTCCCGTGCTTTTTACGTGTGGTGAAAGAACGGACGGCGAAGGGAACGAGGCCCGGGTCAGCGATGGGAACGCCGCTAGGCACCTGCCCCTCAAGCGGGGCTCCTGGAAAGAGACAAGGCTAGCGAACCGAACAGGCCTGCTCCAGCGGCTCACCCGGGCCAACGCGTAGTAAGGCAATCGCCTCTTTCAGCCGGAGGGAGCGAGAAAAGTAATTGACATTCAATGATAACCCTCAGATATGTACGCACACAGCGCCCTCAACTTCCAAAGGTTGCGGCGGACCTGTCGCTCAAGAGAGTGGCCGAAGAGGAAGACTGTTGACCGATCGGGACCGAGATGATCGGAAAACTGGCGTTGGCGGCGGTAACGAGGTCGGCCGCCGGGAACGCCGCTAGGCACCTGCCCCGTTGCAAGGTTAGCGAACCGAACAGGCCTGCTAGCTTTCTAGGCCAGCGGCTTCCCCGGGCCGTCGACTTCCCAACGCGTATCAAGGCAGCTAACGTTGATTAATAGCAGCAGCGGTGCAATGCGGTACTCTCGTTGATGGGACTCCGTAGGTACAGGCATCAGGTGATACCACGCAACAGGGCGGTGCCTCGTGCCTGGTCTTGGAACTCTTCGGCAGGGCACCGAAGATTTGGCAACGATGATATGTGCTGAACAAAAACGGCAAAGAGCGAATGGTGTGAGGGGACAAAAAGTCGTTGGCAGGGCCGAACGCCGGCACTATTCGTGAAAAGAATCAAGTGAGAAGAGTTCGGGAAGAAGGGAGAAGAAAGGGGGGGGGGGGGGGGGGGGGGGGGGGTGGGGTGGTGGGGGATGGTACAGGTACTTTGCTAAGAATCCGAACCCCGCTGAATAAATTGAATGGGTTGCAAGAATGCTTGGAGTGGATATGTGCTCAACACCGCACTGGTCCCGCCGTGGCGGTCCTTTACGCCACGGACATCAACGGGGAACCTGATTGCCTGCAGACAGGACACAGCGGTGAGGAGTGGAACAATGCCCAAATACCTGAAGCTAGACCATGCCTATTCGAAGAACCTCCCAAAGTCCCAATCCCAAATGAAGGCGGAGAAGTGGATTTGCATTCTATCAGCGGTCATGGCGACGATGGATTTGAAGCAGGCACTGACCAGCCGATATCAGAGACGAGCCGCATTCACCTTCCACAAACTGAGTCAATCTGGGTTGTCAGGCGGCTGTTCGCACCCGTGCTACTAGATAGCCCCGTTATCCTTTCTGCAGCGGCTGAGCGGACGGATGATCTTTAGCAAAGTCCCTGAAAAAGGTGGAACAAGCAACAGAAACACGGGTGAGAGTAGGATACGTGTGCTATTCCAAAGCAGGGCGTTCACCTGGAACTGTGGAACATTTCCGGAGATCGGACTTGAACAGGCAAACGAAGCAACGGGTAAACAGTTCGAACCGAAAAAAAAAAAAGAAAAAAAAAACAAGCGAAATACGGTCGTTCCTAACAGGGTCTAATTCCTCTCCAACTTGAACACGTTTGCTACTCATCTTGACACGTTAAATGCTCCAGAGGGGGGCGCCCGAGTCACACCCGAAAGGCGGGTATTGCTACAACCAAAAACGCGCGTAAAAGCACACCCGAAGTGCCACCCGCTGTTTACTCGCGATAGGTCTCCCAGGCTAAAAGCCTCTGGCCGGCAGGACAATGTAGGCAACGGAGATCGGCAAACCGAGAGCGGGTTGCTTTTTTTGCTGGCGCTGCTGTGTGCCTGCCTCCTGCGTGCAGGCCTTACGTTCAGCCTGCTGAACGTACTGCTTTCAACACGTTAATTTTCTTAGTTTCTTTTTAGAGTTAAAGTTTTTGTAAGACAGGTTTAGGTACCAGGGAAAGCCTGCTACACGGGAGCCAAGCTTCACGTGTTCGGCGGTACTGCAGAGCCACGGGCCTACAGGTCAAGTGGCTACCGATTTCCCAAACGAAAGCATCAAGGCGTGGCGCACCTTGGGGCTTGGCGCTCGCGCTGAACATAAGCTCGTCGAGACGGTCAGCCGCAGGGCAGAGCGGACGGGGTTGTGGCACTGTGCTGCCTCCGACTCAAGCTTTGCAAGCTGTGGTTGACCGTCACGTTCCTGGACCAGGAGCGGCCTTTTTTTCTTCTTTTTTTTCTTCTTCTTCTTCTTTTTGTAAAGGGGGGGGTCGAATAATAACAGTTATTTGACACGCGTCTGGTTGCCTAAAAACACTACCCCGACTGGATCCTGCTACTGTTCGGCGGAAGTTTTGTTAGTATTCGACAAATCGAATAATAACACAGGTGTTATTATTCGACCCCCCCCCTTTACACATGCTGAATGTGTATACGTGCTGAAATCAGTACGCTATCAGCACGCACTATCTTTTCTGCAGATGCATCTGGGGAATCAACCGCAGTACCGGGGAATCCGGTCGGCAGACCCTGCTGTTGCTTACCACCGCAACACTGGAGGGTTGAGGCCGGAGAGGAGGCAGAGGCGACGACATGCAACACTGGCAGGTGAGCCCCCATTTGTACACACCGCCCGTCATTGCTACCGATTGGCTGTGGGATAGAGCTTGGGAGAGGGAAGCTATGCTCTATTTCTTTTTTGCCTGACCCTACGTACTAATTTTCAGTAGGTATTTAGCTCCAGACTAAAGAGCTGCGTAAGCCTTGCCTGCGTGGAAGTCGAATATATATCAGTGCGGGGATGCCACTCCGTGAAAACGGTTCATCAACCTTGCCGTCCTGCAGCAGCGTCATCTGCATCGTTTCGCGCTCAGGTTGACCAGAGATGTCCTTGTCCCTTGTCGAGGCCGAACCGTTGACACCTGACAACCGGCAGATGGTAACGAGCCCATTGCTACTTATCGGGTGGGGACGGGTTAATGCTCCCGTCTAGCTGGTGTCTTCGCTGGTGGTGAGTCTCCGTCTTGCGGGGGCCGCTTGTCTCCTACAGCAGGCGACCCAGTTGTCTCTGCCGTCAGGCCGAAAAGCGAAGGTTGCCGCTTGGCATCAGCGTTTCCCCCTCAGGACGCTCAGACCCTGTTTCGGATTAACGCACGCGGATTTGCGTTTTAATGAGCCAATTCTCCATCGCCTGATCGGATGTCGCAGCGTACTCGAGCGAAAGTCGAGTGCTTGGGTTAGAATGCAAACAAATCGGGGGCGATAAAAAAGCATCCAGTGTAATCACCGCGTCACTCGATGCTCAGGTCGTTTTCAGGGGCAGGAGGAAGCGGGTAGGTGGATCGGCCCAGATATATTGAAAAAGCCATGTTCGCTGCGCCGTAGGCGCGCAGTGCGTTCACTCTTCCTTTTTCAAGAGCGAGGGGTTCGCTTGAAACCTCCGGGGGTTTAAAGCCCCCAGGTGACTCTTCGGAGACGGGTGATGGTCACCCATTCGCAACGCTGCACAAAGGGGAGAGGGTCGGTGGATACTCAAGGAGAGAGTCTCGGATGCGGTTTCTTTTTTGTGCGGTCGACGATATACATCGTTTTTTTTTTTTTTTTGTGTTTCCGACGATCAGGGCTTAAGCTCCACGTGTGGAACGTGTGGATTTCCACACGTTAATTCTTTTTGGATTTTGTTCCCCCACGTGTGGATCCACAGGTACCTCCACGGTACCACATGTGGTTTTGATTTATTGGTCGACATGCAGGGGAGTCTAGGCCCACTAGTGGTCAAGGCCGCACAGCCAGGTGTCGCCAAGTCCAGTAGCTACCTAGCGACGCTATTTTTTTTTTTTTTTGCCGTCGCACATGAGGGGAAAGGTTTGTTTTCCCCTCGAACCTCCCAGCCGCCCACATGTGGACCACACGTATTTTCTCTGAGACCGAAAACGGAGCGTAAGCCCTGCCGCTCACGTTTTTTTTTTTTTTATAAGCACCTGCTTTGAAGGAAATACTTGAGGCCCAGCTGCAAAAGATCAACGGAGGTAAATCTGCTGTAGCCCACACGAAACACAGGTGAATCTGGGTTCAGTGGCGGGCGTAAGCGTTCAACAAAAAAGACCCACTTTGTGGTTGTATTGTTTCTCCTCTTGCCTCCTTCGAAGTAAGCACAAGGCAGCCCCTCGAGTATTTTCCTGTTAGACCCACCCGGGGGTAGTTGGTTCCTTCAGGCAGGGCCTCTCCCGTCTAGAGATTGCTTGGGTCCAAGATGACGGGCACCCTTTCGGCTACTTATTTTCTCTTTCGCTCTCTTTTTCACACTTTCGTTTTATTGAATTTTCGCAGTTGTTCACGATCCTGTTGTTCGGGGCATGTTCTGTTGCACCTGTGCGGGGTCATTTGCACGCAAATGAGTACCGCAACTAAGCAGATGTTTCGTTTTCATTCCCCCTCCCGACAAGACCGGACCACCCGGAAGTGGCGGGGCTTGCTGGTGGTAGGTTGTTTTTCTTTAATTCTAACGACAGCGTGCGTCAGATTAGCCTGCCCTTAGGTTTGAGCCAATTCACCTACCCCCCGCCTTGAGCTCGACTACGCGGCTGGTCTTTGGAAGGGCCGTATCGTTTCAATGTTACTTTGATGAACACACATAACCTGAAACGATGAGACTCGATGCAGAATATCGTCACAGAGCAGATTGTTTGCATTCGAACCCAAAAGTTACAAGGCTCAACAACAAGCAATCGGGCAGGGGGTGAATTAGCTCATTGGCCCACCCGAAGGCGGTTGGTTCCTAAGGCAGCTTTTCTCTACCGGCGGAGTTGCTTGGGGAAGCTGTATCTCTGTATTGTATATACACTTTTTGCTTTATCCGTAGGAATTCGTGGCCAATACGCTGTCGACCGTCATTCTTTTTTTCAATAATGACGGGCGCGCTTGTTGCCACAGGGGGTGGTAGTGGTAGGAAGTCATAGTGGCGGACGGAGCACTTGTTGTCAAGCGTGTCTTCGACCATTATTCAAGCATTGAAAGCAATACCATGGAGCGACCAGAGTTGTTGCCGACAACATATTGTGTTGAGGTCTCCTTGTCTTGAAAGCAAGACGCAATGTCAGCTGCAAGCTGCAGTTGGCGTAGCCTTCCTTCTTTTGCTATCTTCACTTGGTATTCCTGTCGGAGCCTCGAATACGGGTCAAATACATGGTTCTCGAGTGGCAAACTGCCGAAGCAGCCGGAGACTGCAAGCGCAGGGGGGGGAAATGTTTCTTGGGGGGAAAATCTTAGTTAGTAGGGGGGGGGGGGGGGGGGGGGCAGTGCTGATACTAAGCCTGAGACCCAAAACGAAGTTGCTAACCCTGGGTGGGGGTGGGTCCCCCCCCCCCCCTCCTGGTGCAACCCACTGTGGACCTACTGTGGGACCCACCTTAGCTAAATTCTCTAAGGTGAAATGGTGGAAAAAGTGGGTCAAATCTTTTTTTTTCGAGTGCTTTTTTGGGAGGATTCGGGCGGTTGCAGCAGGACACGCTAGAGCCACCACTCAGCCAAGGCGTAGTGGTCCAACGAATCGCATTATCGGCATATTATCGCGTTTGGGATTTTGGCGCCAGCTATCGCACTCTCATTCGCAGTATCGCACGGTTAAAACCTGGGGCAAATACAGTACTATGGACCATCGCATATTATCGCATGCCGATTATATGCGATAATCTTTGCGCGACAATGCGACAATTATTCTCGCATGCGAATCGTTTGACCACTATGCCTAGGGGGAAATAAGGCTTTTTGTCGTTTCGCGCCGCTCATTCTGGGAAAGGCTGCACCAGAGTGAGCTACGGGAACGGCGCATCGTCTCCTTCCACAGGGTGCTGCCTCCTCCATCTTTTTCTGCTCTCTCAGTCGGTAATTGTCACATACGAAGACGAAGAGGACCTGTGCAAAGCTAGCCCAAATTGCGTGACCCGAGAGGATCCGGTCTTGTGTTCGGCACGTCAGCTGTACGAACTCAAGAGGTCGACTATTCCCTGCAGCATTCGCATACGTTTACTCCGGATGAGCAAAACGACTTGGGGAGATCTCAAAACCTTCTCACGTTGTGGAACCATGGGTGGTGGTTGATTTGGATAGGCAGTTTTTTTTTTTTGTAACCCGGAAAAAATGCTTTACGCACGACCCCCGTGGACTAAGCGGAGAGTGTGGAAGGGAGCTATGGTGGCCGAACGCTGCCCACTAATCTTTTGTTTCTTTTTAGAGTGCAAGTTCGCTTAGGGATCCGGGGTTTTCGTTCCTTTTTTTTTGTCAATGGCAAGAGTTGCTTGAAGCCAGGTTTTGGTTTATCGTTATATTTTTGGCTTTCTTTTTTTTTTTTTTTTTTTTTATTAGAGTTAAAGTTTTTAAAGGTTTTTCTCTAAATCTGCAACGTAAACTAATCCCCACGGACAGCAAGGGCCACACCTGGCCCGCCCAAGAGGTGGTCGAATCCTGTTGGCGCGTATCTCTCCCGGCGGAATTTGCTTGAGTTTGTGTTTTCGTTTCGTTCCTTTTAGTTCACTGTTTTTGGGTGTGCCAGAGCGCGACGATCAAGACGAGCTGAAGAGGCGAAATCATGACACATCACGTGCGAAGAGATAACAGCGCCGTCGACGATGCAGATTATCGCCACAGATTATTTGCATTCCCGAACCACTTGGACCCGACACTCTCTTTATGAAAAAATTCGCTCCGCAACGTGTTGCTACAAAGTGGTGGAAACCCGAGACCGGAGAGTTCCAGGAGCACCTTTGCTGTCGGTGTTTGGTTTGTGCTTTCAGCCATTGTTCGTGAATATTTTCCGTTTCTTTTTGGAGTGGAAGTTCGCTTTTTGTGGCGTTCAGGCGCATTTTTAGAACTTGATTCAAATCGCGGTTGTGAGGGTTTCCATGCGCTTCATCCTTACGTCGACACCTGCGGTCCTTTCCAAACGGCACTCCTGTTTTCGAGAGGTGAAGTCATTCTTTCTTAGGCGACCTCGGTTCTTCCGGAAACTCTGCAAACACTAGAGAGAGAGAGAGAGAGAGAGAGAAAAAAAGAGACGAGACGAGTTGGAGTGCAGGGACCATCTCTCCGAGGAATTTCCGGTCGCCTCACAACATCCCCGTACTTCTAAGGTGCTCTTCTTTCAGTGGAAGCTGAAGTTTCCCATCAAGACGCTGCCGCCGTGCAATTGCCAAGGAGAAGAGAGCCCGCGACGCGTCAAGCCGGTGCTCCCCCGCGAAACGGGCTCGCAGCCAGATCGGCCCCGGTCGTGTCAACACCGACGCCGTCACCCCTGGTGACGGGGCCGCGGCCCGCACCGCGCCTCCGACGGAGCGACCTACGCCCGCACGTCTTGCGGGTACTCGGGCACGGCATCACTACACTCAATGAATCCGGGCTAGCAAGCCCCAAAGGCAACTTGAGCTACCAATGACTGCCGCTTGAGGTGTTTTGGCAACTTGGCAACGCTGGAAACAGGCTCGAACCGACTTTCCATCTTCAAAAGTTGACCTCACACAGCAAAACCTGGGTTCGCCGTCGAACAGTGCCGCAACTGGGACGCGAGCTCGAAGTCGAAAACACGACTTTTACGAAGGCAAGACAGGAGATGAAGTGGGAATCACGTAAGTCTTGAGATGTTTGCAGTTTACTGAGGGAACTGGAGCAAGACGCATGGCTAGACGAGCACGACCACCTCGAATCGACGCCAGAAGAATTCGGGGTGGGGCTGGCTTCGACGACTAGCAATATCCCGGTAAATGGTAGCACTCCTGAACAAGCCCGAACCAACAGGATCAAAGAATGTCAGTCACACCTTCCCGATTCTTTTTCCCACCCTCCATCCCCCGCGGGCAGGTGGCGTGACGTCGTCCCAGCGGCGATCATAGCTTGCCTCATGGTCGGTGTTCTTCCCCTCGTGGTTTACATTTGTGCAAACTCCAGAGGTCTAGGCAGTATTAGCATAGTTTTCGTTGACCATACACTACCCTGAACCCAAATTTTGGACGTGGTGTTTCAGGTGGAAAAATTAGCAAATTGATTGTGAATCGGAAGGTCCTACTCGGCGGTACAGTTTTCTCACACATTGCATCAATGCATGTGGCTAACAACAACAGAAAACAGAAACAAATTTACACAAAAGAAGAATTCGTCGGAACTTTGGTCACTCCGCCCTGCGGACTGTCAGGGTGCGGGCTACTGCCGCCCACACCCTGGACGTACCACGGAAACCCGAGGCAAACACCGAATTTCTAGCAACCTGGGACATTTCCCAGGCAGAAATGTTAAAAAACGGGTTTTGCCAAGCGGTCATTCTGAAGAAAAAACAACATTTCCGGAGTTGGGGCCTGCACTGATAAACGAAGTAGCGGAGGACCAGATTCAACTACCCAAAGATGATGAAAATGGTGAGGCAAAAGTTCCGTTGTGGTCTTTCGCGTGTACAGGCTGAAAACCTCCCCCCGGCAGAGTTTTCCTGCATTCGTTTTTTTCTCTTTCATGCGTGCAACCGTTGTTTTTTAGAGTGAAAGTTCGCTTGAAACTCCGGGGTTTAAAGTCTCCGGGTGACCTTCGTCGTTATGGGAAGATATCCTTTGTGCTCTGAGTGTCGTAAGAGTGGTGGTTACACGAGGTAACCGTATCCGCTTTCATCCACGAAGGCTTTCGTCGGGGTTATACGTGGGTTCTAGATTGTTTCTTGTAGGAATTGCCACGAACTCTCCTTGTCCCTTGCTTGGTTGGTCAGATTTCACCAAATGCTGAGCCACAACACGCATGACATTAAAGGGAAAGTGTGAAGCCAATTCAACCTAACAACTAACGAACTTGCGAACGGGATGAAAGGAATGGTTTTGGGCGTATCAACGCCCACCAAGACGATCACCGGGGCAAGGGAGGGTGGGAAATTGTTTTTTTCCTTTATCACTAACTGCGGCCTGCTGCTGATTTGTTGTCAAGCAAGTTGAACAATCCGCTGTGCCAATTCCCTCAGTAAACTGCAATAAGCGGTCGGGTATTTGAAGTCTCCGTTTGACTTGTGAGGCGGGGGGGGCATGGGGGGGTTTTCCTTTTGTGCTGTTAGAGCAGGGCCTGGGCAGTGTCTTGTTCATTCCTTTTCGTACTTCGTGTCGCTTTTACTTTACTGTTTACTGTTCTCTTAGAGCAAGTAAGGACTACGTGGGTGTGGGTTGTTTCTTTGGTGTATGGCTAGCCACGTCCGGGACTCTTTGCGACCGACACCAAGTGCGTTCTTTTTAGACTGTTTCGTGTTGTAAAGGGGGAAAATCTTAGTTTCGTGTTCAGGCGCTACTTGCCTCTAAGTGTTTGATGCTAGCATCAAGTCTTCTTCGCGGAATGCAGAGTCTTTTTTTCTTCTTTTTTTCTTTTTTTCCCGTTTTCTGTTTTTTCTGTTCTTTCTTTCGTTGTCGACAATTTCTTTTTTCTCCTTTTACTTCTGGGGGAGGGGGGTCGAATACAACAGGTATTTGACAATCGTCTGGTTATCCAAAACCACTAGCACTATGTGATCCTGCTACTGTTCGGCCACCCGGAGCTTTTTTTAGGATTCGACAATCGAATAATAACACAGGTGTTACTATTCGATCCCCCCCCCCTTCAAGAAGCCGGTGTTTTTTAAGCTCCGGCTGGCGGTTGGCAGGCGAGGTCGAAAGCAGGGCTTACGCTCCACGTGTGAAACGTGTGGATTTCAACACGTTAATTCTTTTTGGATTTTGTTCCCCCACGTGTGGATCCACAGGTACCACGTGTGGATTCTGATTTATTGGTCCACATGCAGGGAGTCTACCCACTAGTGGTCAAGGCCGCACAGCCAGGTGTCGCCAAGTCCAGTAAGCTACCTAGCGAAGCTATTTCTTTTTTGCCGTCGCACGTGAGGGGAAAGGCTTTTTTCCCCTCGAACCTTGAGCGCCCACATGTGGACCCCACGTATTTTCTCTGAGACCGAAAACGGAGCGTAAGCCCTGGTCGAAAGTGAACTGTTGTTTTTTGCAGTTCTGGTTCTGATCTCCACCGGACCGAATTCTTGCTTTTTTTCTTGTGAACAAAGCATTCTTTGTGCCAAAAATAAAAGACTTTTGGTTGACAGCGTACGACATGCCGCTTACCAATAAAGAATGCATATGGGGGAACTGCTAGTGCACGCGGACGAAAAGAAAGAGCGTCATTCTTGAGACTAGTCTAGTACTAAATATTCTTTCTAGTTCCCTTCACCTGAACACATTTGTTGTACGGACTTTTTGCAGTTCTTTTTTTGTGTTTCCGGCGATAATCTTTTTTTCTTCTTTTTTTTTGTTTTTTCATGCGGTTGCGAAGGTACCTGAATATGAAAAAAAAAAGATTTTCAGAGCGAACACTTCCGGAAACAAGGCTTGCACTGATAAACGAAGTAACGACAAACAGCATCCATTGTACGGGCTGTCCGTGGACTACGAGAAGTGCTTCGATCGCCCTCCCCCATGATTATGTTCAAGCTAGTGGAGGTTGTGGGAATGGGCAACGGGGTTCTCTGGACAGTGAGAGGTGTATACAACGTCATCAAAAGGCGAAGCCACGTTTCTAGGTATATATTGAGACGATGCCAAAAGGGGAGGGGGCGTGGGCAGGAAGATTCTGGCGAAGTAGTACGATGATGTGTCATGCGGGCGTGCAAACTCCGTAACCAACAGGTTCCCCTAAACCCAGAGAGACGGGGGTTCTATGCTCAGAGGAAGGCTTTCCGGCTGGATTTGGGCTCGTTAACTCCAGCTTGTGAGGCTGAACCTCACCGTGTGGAGGGTATTGGCCGCATAACCCATGTGCACAGCATCGCTTTTCGCCAGCATCTCCCCCACATCCCCTTCTATAGCAACCTTCCTTATACACTCCAGTCCGTAATGTATCAAGCAATATCTTGTAGAATTGTATTTTATGAAGAGTTTATTTCGTGAAGGAATTAGTTGTTTTTCAGACGGGCGCTTCTGGGATTTGTTTACTTATTTTTGCTGGAGTCTTGCTGCCTGACGCCTGCTAGCGCAAAGAGGTCGGGGGGAGCGGGCCCTGTAAATCGTGAAGCTGAATCTTGTGAATTTCTGTTTCGTGAAGGAATTAATTATTTCACTGATTTGGCGGTCTTCACGAATTATAAATTGACTAATTACGGACTGGTGTGTATCTGTTCATATTTTGTCCGTTCCCCCGGCGTGTGTGCAGAGTACAACCCTCCCTGGGAGGGGTACGGGAGGAATCCTGTAGCCTGTTTCGTTTAGCTTTTCATGTGCACCGTTGTTCCGGAAACGGTCCCTTCAGTACAAATGCATTTTTTTTTGAGGATTGGTAGAAGCAGTTTGAACTTGATCTGCAGCGACTCTCCGCGTAAAGTTGCCGTAACCCCGTTTTTACCAGGGAGAACGTCTTGCGAGGTGCGCGCTCATTCGTTGTTGCAAAGACGTTTGGCCGAAACCGAGGGTCGACGAACTGGGTCATGCCACGAGTGGTTGCAAACTACTCATTGAGTGCTCACCTGCAACATCACACAGTCGGCCGGGGGTCAAACACCTGTTGTTCTTTTCGGAAGGGTGGGCCCGATCCTAGGGATCTACTGTACAGGTTTCCAAGGTCCGGCATGTAGTAGTAGTATGTGTCGTCTGCCGAAGCAGCCGGAGACAGCAGGCGCAGGGGGCGGTCGTGCTGTACTTTTCTCTTCTTCATGGAGACCCGCCCCCGGCAATCCCGACTGTCCAATCACTGTCGAGAAAGGTTTGTGCCCTATAGTGATGAGGTGGTTGGCCAGGCCCTCACGAAACCTTATACACAACACGAGGATGCAGCCCTGCTTAGGTGTGCACTCAGCCATCACAGAGCCCCAGATCTCGCTACTTGACCTGACACAGCTGCCACCCAGAAAAAAACTACTATTACTACTACTACTACTACTACTACTACTACTACTACTACTACTACTACTACTACTACTACTACTACTACTACTACTACTACTACTACTACTACTACTACTACTACTACTACTACTACTACTACTACTACTACTACTACTACTACTACTACTACTACTACTACTACTACTACTACTACTACTACTACTACTACTACTACTACTACTACTACTACTACTACTACTACTACTACTACTACTACTACTACTACTACTACTACTACTACTACTACTACTACTACTACTGTACAGGTTTCCAAAGTCTGGCAAAATGTAAAAATACTCGGCGTAGCAGTCGAACGTCGAAAAATGGGCGCCCAAAATGCCAAGTGCCCTGAGGGCACCTTCTTCAAGGCCCCCCGTCTCATCAAGGGACATTCAACGCGCACTGTTATGAGGGTAGAATCGGGACGGATCGTCTGCTTCACTGCTTGACTCCGAATGGAAGGGAGGAAATATAGAGGCAGAGGAGCAAATACAGTACAAAACGCAATCTGATTGGTTTTCGCTTACACCACTGTACCCCGTGTGTTGTTTACCCACTCAGGACTTTGACCTATTGTGTTTGTGTGACTCGTCGTGTAGGGGTAGACCCGCATGACCTCACGTCCGTTCAACACGTGGTTCGGTAGTTGCAGCACTTGGGATCTCTTCTGTTCTTTGTCTGGCAGCATCGTCGAGCATTTCCCTTCCACTGGCGCTTACACCACCGACACCCTCTATCGGGGGTTTGAAATTAACGACGATTAATATCTAACACCCGCACGCACGCGGCGTTGACTGCGGCTGGTCTTTGAAAGAGCTGCCTTGATGTTACTTCGATCAAACTCCAACCTGACGAACAAAATACTACCGTAGTCTATCGTCAGAGATTGTTACTGCATAACAAGTTCAAACTACGACTACCAGTAGTAGTAATGGTTCTCGATTTCTTGTTCATTTTTTGGGCACAGTTAATTGTGGACTTCCCTTTGAAACTGTGATTTCTCGCATACTTTGCCAACTGTTTATAAGTCCCTGCCCTGAACGTTCACCGAATCATCTCTGGGGCGACGATCTTACGTCGTTGCGATGTCTGACGACTCCCGCTTTTGTTGCGTTGCTTGTTTTTCCTTGTCTTTGTGTGGATCGTTTCTCATTCTTTTCTTTTGCTTTCAGACTGTTGTTCCTTCGTCTGTTGTCGTACTTTTTTTTTTTTGTTGTGGCGTAAAACCGGTACCACGGAAAGCCTGCTACACGGGAGCCAAGCTTCACGTGTTCGGCGGTACTGCAGAGCCACGGGCCTACGGGTCAAGTGGCTACCGATTTCCCAAACGTGGCGCACCTTGGGGCTTGGCGCTTGCGCTGAACACAAGCTCGTCGAGACGGTCAGCCGCAGGGCAGAGCGGACGGGGTTGTGGCACTGTGCTGCCTCCGACTCAAGCTTTGCAAGCTGTGGTTGACCGTACGTTCCTGGAACAGGCCTTTTTCTTTTTCTTCTTCTTCTTCTTCGTGGCGTAAAATGGCCGCAGTGCTTTGCCCTCTGCGGCCACAGTTGAGCATAGGCGTAGCTCGTCTCGACGGCCAAGCAGTTCGATGTCTTGCGACCTTTGGTTGCATGGAATGGAATTTTGGGGACGCGCTTCAGCTGTGGAAGTACTTATCACTTCGCTAGGGGGTGAGATCACACACACTCTCTCTCTCTCGGGAAAGGTCAACGCGGTAGCGGTGACCACGAGAACACATACAGGTAGGTGAGGAAAGGCCCTGGGACTGCTAAGGCGAGACTAACCCCCTCCCAGGGAGCCACCCCGGAACTAGCCTAGCCCACCTGACGGTGGGGGCCCACCTGACGGTGGAGGCCCACACTTTTTGACTTGTTTTATGTGTTCTCTCTCTCTCTCTCTCTCTCTCGGGAAAGGTCAACGCGGTAGCGGTGACCACGAGAACACATACAGGTGGGTGGGGAGAGGCCCTGGGACTGCTAAGGCGTGACTAACCCCCTCCCTGTCTTTTCCAGGGAGCCACCCCGAATCTAGCCCGGCCCACTCGACGGTGGGGCACCTGACGGTCGAGGCCCACACCCTTTTGACTTGTTTTGATGTGTTCTCTCGTCTCCTTTACTTTCTCTATCGGGTGCCTTGCCGTTGTGCCTGCTGCGGACAGTCAGCTTGCCCACTCGGGCCACCGTGCTTGGCTCCAAAGTGCGAGTGTTGGCATCGCAAGCTTGGCATCGCTTATAAAGCTGGTCGGGTGAAGGGTGATTGCAAGAACGTGCGGACCATCATCAGCGCGGAACCTGAGTGTCTGCAGACAGGACCAGCGGTGTGAGTCTGGTTAAGTCAGGCGGCTGTTCGTAGCTCGTCACAGCCAGGACCACCCGTGCTACCAGAGCACAAGCGAATCCGTCGCGGGGAGAAGGCCCCTACAAGCTTGGCATCCCCTATCAAACTGGTCGGGAAGAGGAGTGAACTTTGCTTCACCAGAACTCAGCTTCGGGAACTTTGCATCGAACTTAGCTTCGCCGGAACTTTGCTTCGCCCGAACTTGCTTCACCAGAACTTAGCATCGTCCGAACTTTGCTCACCAGAACTCAGCTTCGCGAACTTTGCTTCGAACTTAGCTTCGCCCGAACTTTGCTTTACCAGAACTTAGCTTCGCCTGTCGCCCGATCTTTACTGTTTCCCGAACTTTTTTTTAACTGCTGCCTCCAGTCCCGTCCTGCACCGGTCTTTAGCCGAGCGCACGTACTTTTTATAGCGCTTGTTGTGGTTTAGAAGTTCGGTCTCCGGTTGACCATTGAGGCTGGGAGTCGGGTAGTGAAAGGGATGTATGATTACACACTTTTTAACTACGGGCAGCCAAGTTTGCATGCGACCGACACCAAGATTCGCTACGAATTTAGTCTTGGGTCCCCCACGCGCTTTTTCTAAATTTTAACTTTTCGCATTCACACCCGCAATGCGGGAGTATTGCTGTGGACGGGGGGGGGGAACCTTTGGAATGGGGAGCAGAGGGGGGTCGACCATGTCATTTTCCGCTGAAGCTGCGCATCTTCTTCTGGGCTAAATTCTGGCGGCTTACACGTTTTACAAGCTCAAACTTGTGAGAGCTGCAGTTTTGCGCAAGAAAGTTGAAGTATGGCGAAAGATAAAGTGGCTGCGGTAGTTTTTCCTATGTTTGAGGTGTGAGAGTGCCTGCCGTGGTTCTCCATGAGTAGAAAGCCGACATGTATCCCGTAAACGGCACACATGCCGACCGGACATCGGAGTTCTCAAAGTCGGACAGTCACAGGCCCACCTGACCCATACGAGGCACATGCTCAAGTCTAGCAGTCTCCGTGTTTGCACCTTCTTCAACTGCACTACAGTCAGGGCGGGGGCTCTATGTAGTAGTGGGAAAACACGTTCCCCCCCCCCCAGGGAAGAAGACTTGATGCTAGCATCAAACATACATGAGAGGCAAGTAGCGCCTGAACACGAAACTAAGATTTTCCCCCCGGCGTGTGCGTGTCGGTCGTCCACCGGGGCCATGAGGTTGTGTTGATACTCGTGAGCCAATCCCGGGACTTCTCCTAGCTTTAACTCGAGCTTCTGGCTGGACTCCACCGTGCAGCTAGAAAGGAACGTTGGCAGCGGTTTGACCTGAGCAGCATACAGGCCAAATCGCATTGATTGTTTTCACCAGAAATCCGGTGACCGCGACATTCTCTCCCCCCGGGCAATCGGAGCCCGTGTGTTGCCGGCGATGTGCGTATGAGTCGAACTTTGGGTGCGTGAGCCCCTCCGAAGAATGGTCCATCACACTACTCAGCCCGGGTCTGGGTCGCGCCCGCCTTCTCTTGGTCGCCAGGTATTGACAAGACGCTTGTCGTCAGAGTGTTTGCCAACGTTTGTGGGTCCGAAGCTTTCCTCCCTTTTTACTACCGTGTTTTTTTCCCTCCCGACGACAGCAAGTGTAAGACTAGCCCGCCCGAAGGCAGTTGATATCTTCAGCCAGGTTTTCTTTACCTGGCAGAAGTTGTTTGTGTTGGCGTTTTTTTTTTTTTTTTTTTTTTTTGTGTTTCCGCAGGGCATTAGCTTGGTTTCCGGCCCATTTTCCAAATTTGGACCGCTGACGGCTTTTTGCGTCCTCACTCAGGAACGGGCTCAACACAGCGCGACGCAACGTATCTTCACGACAATGCTGGGCCCTGAGTGCCTCGGATCGCACATTGGCCACCTCTGCCGGGGGCCTGGGTGATGGTGTAGTTCCATTTTTTTCTTCTTTTTCCCCGCCGGCTTTTCCAAATTTGGACTGACAGTCCAAATTTGGATGTAGAAGCTAATCCCCGGGTTTCCGACGATCACGAGTGGGCACTGCTGATGGGCACGGGCGCAACCCATGCCCGCTAGCATGGCTTACGCTCCGTTTTCGGTCTCAGAGAAAATACGTGTGGTCCACGTGTCTTTTTTTTGTTGAACGCTTACGCCCGCCACTAAACCCAGATTTACCTGTGTTTCTCGTGTGGGCTACAGCACATTTACCTCCTTTGATCTATCGCAACTGGCAGTCTCCTCAAGCATTTCATACAAAGCAGGTGCTTATACAAAAAAAAATGGTTGCAGAAGTTGAAGAACGTAACGTTCTCAACTGCGACAGGAAGCCCTTTCGTAAGAGACCATTTTATTGCTCGCTTTTTCTCACGAACGGGGGGGTCGGTTCTGCTTTCTGCGTTGTAGGTTCTCCCGACTCCCTAAATCGTGGTTAGCACAAACTCAGAGATCCTAGTCAACTATTCCCTGCAGGATTAGCATACTTTCAAGGAACATTTCCGGAGTTGGGGCTTGCACTGATAAACGAAGCAACGGACGATCAGCACCAACTGACCAAAGGTGATGAAAATGATAAGGCAACAGTTTCTTGTTCTTCGCGTGTACAGGGTATAAACCTCTCACGGGGGGTTTCCTGTATTAGCACTTTTTCGTTGGCTTCGTTTTCTCTTTCATGTGCAACCGTTGTTCCGGAAATGTTTCCGTCAGTACAGATGTACTATTTAAAAAAATAGGATGAGTACTCCTTCTCTCCTCTCACTTCAAGAGTTCAAGAGCAACGAACCAGTTCTCCCCCCCCCGGGGCCCCCCCCCCGGCTATCAGCAGACGTGGGCTCTGCTTTGTGTGAGTAGAAACTCTTTCGGCCGGGCCGGGACACTAGCCAACGTCTGTTGCTGACTTCCAGCAGGATTCAAGCAGCGGTTGCGGTACTGAGGCCAGATTTTGCCTATTTTAATTTTCCTCGCTTTTTTTGCCCCTTGAAACAACGTCGAGGTTGGTTATGTAGCCGTAGGACGTGGGTGTCACGCGACTAGTCTGGGGTGTGTGAGCCAATTCACCTTCTACCCGATCGAACGTTGTCGAGCCCTAGTTTAGGTTAGAATGCAAAGAATCTGTGGCGATAATCTGCATCCGCGTAATCGAGTTCGGTCGCTTAAGGGGGGGTCGGTGAACTGGCTCAGAGTGTGATAGGCACGGGTGCTCGTTTAGGGCTGACTTCACCGCGTGGTAACAAGACACGCAAGCAACCCGTGAGGCGTGTGGTCCCTTTGGGACAGGGACTTTACCGACAGAAAGAATCCGTCGTCAGGCGCTGAAGCCAGAGACCGACCAGCACGAGAAAGCTTGAAAACAGTCCGGCCCACGCGGGAACTAGAGTCGCTCTGGCAACGAAATCCCCACCGCCCACCACCACCCCCCCTCCAACTGATTATGAGACTGACTGTTTTTTCCCCCCCTTCTTTCCCAACCCCCCCCCCCCAACTCAGGGTTTATTCTAGGACTCTGGATTTTCGGTTTTAGAGGGGTCCGGCTCTATTCACTGGCCACTGTGACCATTTAA
The DNA here is from genome assembly GCA_030068145.1 of Diplonema papillatum. NCBI lineage: Eukaryota > Euglenozoa > Diplonemea > Diplonemida > Diplonemidae > Diplonema > Diplonema papillatum. The sequence continues at coordinate 382,083 of JAPJBO010000066.1, read as the reverse complement.
ACGCTTGAACGCTTACGCCCGCCACTAAACCCAGATTTACCTGTGTTTCTCGTGTGGGCTACAGCACATTTACCTTTGATCTATCGCAACTGGCAGTCTCCTCAAGCATTTCCTACAAAGCAGGTGCTTATGCAAAAAAAAAAAAAGGGCACCCAAAGGGGAACCCTGCAACTCTATAGAGTTGGGCCTACACTTCTTGAAAGGTCCACTGGGCCTCGGTTGGACTCCCTAGAATAAACCCTGCCTATGACAGCGCGGCTCAGACCAGCGTTGGCTTCATTTGGCAGGTTTTTTTTCTGCCCGCGAGAAGCTGCTTGGGTCATTTTTTTCGTAATCTGCTGTCTGTCCGCTGACTTTCTACACTGCTCTTGGCGTACGTTTCCAACGTGTGGGTGGAAAAATGCCAAAAAGACGAATAAGGATGAGGACGAGCTTCTGAACACAAGCTCGTCGAGACGGTCAGCCACAGGGCAAAACGGACGGGGTTGTGGCACTGTGCTGCCTCCGACTCAAGCTTTGCAAGCTGTGATTGACCGTCACGTTCCTGGACCAGGAACGGTCTTCTTCTAGACTGTTTTTTCTTTTTCTTTTCTTCTTTCTTCGTGTTCGAGAGCTCCTGCTCACCAGGCTGTCCGTTCGGAAAAGGCTGTCCCCCCCAGTTGGGAGCTGAGGTGGGATTTCTGTTCTTTTTTGTGTTTCCGACGATCCCGTATGTGGCGTAGTACAGCGATTTTTTTTTTTTTTTTTTTTTTTTAAAAGAACTGTTTCTTGCGCTTGTTCTTTGCATACTTGATCTGGGTATTTTTTTTTTTTTTTTTTTTTTTTTTTTTAGTGATCGTTTGTTTGAATTTTTGTTTTTCCGGCGATGATTTTTTGTGTTTTTTTTTTTTTTTCGAGAATTCGCTTCGCGACTCCGGGATTTTAAAGTCTCCTGGGTGACCTTCGTTTTCTAGCGTTTATTGTGTTCTTTCGCTTTTTATAATTTGTGCTTCCGACGATCCCGTGAAGGCGTGCAGACTGGTGACTTTCGACTTTTTTAGAGTGAAAGTTCGCTTTTTTTCTTTGTTTGTGTCTTCAGCTTCGTGCGTGTTTTTGTGGCTTTCGGGCGAGGTGGTACCAGGGAAAGCCTGCTACACGGGAGCCAAGCTTCACGTGTTCGGCGGTACTGCAGAGCCACGGGCCTACGGGTCAAGTGGCTACCGACTTCCCAAACTAAAGCCATCAAGGCGTGGCGCACCTTGGGGGCTTGGCGCTTGCGCTGAACAGAAGCTCGTCGAGACGGTGAGCCGCAGGGCAGAGCGGACGGGGTTGTAACACTGTGCTGCCTCCGACTCAGCTGTGGTGGTCCGTCACGTTCCTGGACACAGGCGGCCCTTTTATTTTTTATTCTTACTTTCTTCTTTTCTTCGGACGAGGTTCATGCGTGTTCTGTTTTTGCCGCCTCCTTCAGTTTTCGAGTAGCAGCGGAAGGGTTAAGTAGGGGCACGCAGCTCTTGACGGGAAATTACTCGGGGGCTGCTGGTGTGCGTAAATCGACGAAGGCTAGACGGAGGCGAAACAATACAACCAACAAAAGTGGCGCTGACGCCCGCCACTAAACCGAGATTTACCGGTGCGTTCGTGTGGGGCCCTACAGCGCGTTTTGTCTCCTTTGAAGTTTTCGCAACTGGCAGCCTTTTCAAGTATTTCCTACAGCAGGTGCTTATGCAAAAACGAAATAGTGCAAGTTTGTCAATTCCCTTGTCCAGTTTACTTCGAATCACTAGTAACGTTCAGACATGCTGATGAGGATAAGATTTCAGGATCAATCGAATATTATTACCTATTGCGACTCGTTCGTCGAGATGGTGCCGAAGACTGGTGGATGAGGATGAGTGCAAGACAGATGGTACGTTCGGCGAAATGTGTGCCTCTTTTTCGAGCAGCGCTTTTTTGGGCAGAGCCTTTACTTGCTAGTGCGTCGCATAACGCGTTAAGGGAGGGGGTCTACTCCGGCGCGAGAAACCAGATTAGCTCTGGTGCTGCTTCGCAAAGCAAAAGCTGTGGTATCGTGCCGCTCGCGGAGAGAGACTCCTTGAACACTCAGCTTAGATTCGGCCGGAAAGCGCGGGACCCACCTAACCCAAGCGTGGCGTCGGATCACAACAGCGTGGGCCTGGAAGCTTTGAACGTAATCTGTTCATCGGAGTGAAAGCGCGTAAGCGTACACCCTACGCATTCGGGATTCACTGGTTTCATGAGTTTCGCCAGCGAATGCAAATCCATGGGCCTGGCATGAACGGCGGGTTTCACTGGCCGACGACCGATGGTATTGTGAACAAACCAGCGTGCCCATGGCATGATGCCACGAAACTCAAACACACTGGGCTTTGGTACCTGTTCAACACGTGATTCGGTGGCTACGGCACTTGGGATCCCTTCGATTCTTTGTCTGGCAGCTTCGTTGAGCATTTCCTTCCAAGCTGGCGCCCACGTAATTTCGTTTATTTTTTTCACCTAAAAATGGCTGGCGGCACAAAACAAATGCTGCCACGCAAAATATATTCCAAAAACAAACTCGTTTATTTCAGACCTGCGTAAACACAACGGAATCCTGCCAAAAATAAACGAAAATTTATCGTCACGCTCCGTAAGCCATTTCCACCAGAGGGAATTTCTTCTTCCCAATAAAAGAAGAAGTGTACCACTCCAGCTCCCTGGACCAAGGTCCAAATATGCACCGGGCGGCCCTACCGAGTAGTTTTTCGAGGGGAGTGAAAGCTCGGTTGAGAATCCAGGACGGCAAAGTCTCTTGGGTGACCTTCAAACGGGTTCTTTCGTAGTAAAGCGAAATATGGAGGTAGACGCAGGTACGTGAAAACGCGGGATCGCAAATTCGTTTTGGGAGGGCAAATGAAACTACAAAAAAAAAAAAAGATCCCCCCTATCAGATTTTCCAGTCTGTTTCGTGTTTCCAGTTTTCGGTTGGATTGGTACATAGAGGCGGGTAAGCAAGATTGCAGTGACTTCAACAGAAACCGTGGGGAAAATTATTTAGTATAATGTTTGGACAGCACACTGGCTCTCGTGCATGTTCATGCGTCAAGTCTTCTTCGCAGAAAATGAGAGGGAGGAAAAAGAACGGGGTACAAGACTTCGTAAGCACGGAATGAAAAGCATGAGGGGAATACCTCTGTTTTCTTCGTTTTCTTCACCTTGTTTGTCTCGAACTTCGTGAACGCAGATCGGAAACGTGGCTTAGGATTGGCGCACAAGGTGGGTGCGCGGGTGTGGGATCACATATCTGAGCCACAAGATTGCACACTGCACTCTAAGTAGTGAACTTCTAATTAGTGGATCCCCCAAGAATCGCGAACAAACTATTAATTGCTCCACTAACTACGCTCCAGTCTGCAAGTAATCAGTTTCTAATTCGTGAAGACCGCCAAATCCGTGAAAAACAATTAAGGACCACACGTTATATGGCCATTAATTAGAGTGCTGTGTGTAAGCCGGTCCATCTCTGTCCTCCTGGAACTGCATCGAATGCGCGCAGATTACCACAATAGTAGTAATAGTTGTAAGTAAGAGCGTGAGCGATTATGTAAGGGAGTTGAAGTATGGCTAAAGGAGAAGGGTCCTGTGATTATTATAGCTGGTGAACACTAATCTTCTTCGTAACTACGACGAAAGAGGAACAACCTTCGTTTCAGACACATGGCACTTTTCGCGGGAAGAAAACAGTGCTCACTGGTCAACAGATCGACTTTTTATGTTTGTTTTTTTCCCCCCACGACAGCGAGCGTCAGACTAGCCCAACCGACGGCAGTGGATTCCTTTAGGCAGGTTTTCCTACCGGCGGAAGTTGTTTGTGGGAGTATTTGCGGGGTTTGCTCCACGCACGACCCTTGCTGACCAACAAGGAAGGGTGGGACACCACGTTTTGATGGGGTTCAACGGCTCAGGGAAGGGGCCCAAACCGATGCCAACGAAGTTTATCCTTTTTTATTTTTTCCTTTTTGAACTCACTTATTTTTGCTTGTTTTGCGAGGTTCAGCTTATGTTTGTGTTCTTTCGTATGTTTTGAGCCGGTCTGCCCCCGGCTGATAGGATGTGACAGATTACAATCACCTTGATAGCCTGCAATAGCCTGAGTTAGACAACCAAAACGATGTGGCACGTTGCCGCCACTTGATCTTAACTCGCCCACGCGTGGGCCAGTATATTGTTGCGTTTGCGGGGAATCTTTTGAGACTTCGCAAGTGGCAGTCTCCTCAAGTATTTCCTACAAAGCAGGTGCGTACACGGTGTGATCCGGTGGCCTTACTTGGGTGTACACAGTACCGTGTTTTGCCTATCTTTAATCCTGTGGTACCGTGTTTTGCCTAAACACATGTCATAGTTGACATGTCATCAACATAACATAATGATTTCTCATCACGATGACTCCTATGACTCATAATATTATGTTGGTGACTGACGAACGTACGTGGGTATCCTGCGATGCGCAGTGTCGGCGATCGTACCGGTGCTCGACGACGGGCGGCTCCTGCGCGCCGCGGCGGCGAAGCTGGTGGGTAAGATGGCGTACGTATCGGAGGATCGGCCTCGAACGTCGGGAAGTTTGACTGGACGGGAATCGCGTGCTTTTTAGAGTTAAAGTTCGCTTGAAATTCCGGGGTTTTAGGGTCTCCGTGTGACCGTTCATGAATGGGTTCTCTTAGAGCAAGAAAGGGGTATGTGGTTACGGGTTGTATATTTAGTGCACGCTTTCGTTATGGGGTATGGCTAGCCATGTCCGGGACTGTTTGTGACCGACACCAAGTACATTCCTTCGTATTAGTGCTAAGACTCTCTTGCGGGTTGCCCTCCAATGTCTGATGCGGGTGACATGTGACTACACGTTTTTGTGCTTTTTTACGTGGTTGTGGCACAGGTTTTGTGAAACCCCATGGCAACAGTGGGTGGGTGCAACTCGCAGGAAGAGGACGGTGTGCGTTTACGATGAGTTATGCGGCGGCGCGCAACTTCGGCGGACGCGGCACGCTGTGAGGGGGCAGACTGCAACGTTGGAAAACTGGCGCAAAATGATCTGTCCTCTCCCAGTCCTGGCATCGAGCCCGACACCTCCCAGCAGCACCGCGCGCCCACAACCTTCCCACAATGCAGTCGGACTTGTTGAACTACATAATAAACGACAGCGTGTCCGGCTCCTCGGAATAGGATTCAGACTATGTTTCTGTTTACCATTGTGGCGGGGGTCCCTTCATTTTACAGTTAAGATTTGCTTGGAACTCCGGGATTTTGAAGTCACTGCGTGACCTTGGATAATTGTAAAGCAAATAAATGATAATAAAGGGGAGGGGGGTCGCTGTTACTTCTTTGGCGAAGGGAAGACAACGTTTTGCGGCGATCTCTGTCGTTTGGTCGCTTTTTGTGCGGTCGACGAGTGATGTTTTGCAACTTGGCTTATTTTTTGGTTGCCTATTTGTTTTCTCGTTGTGGGAACTTGTCAGTTAGACTTTGGCGGACACTTGCCGGCAAAGCGGAGAACGCCCCCTTTATAGTTTTTGACGGACAGATGACGGCATGGCGAACCATGGCTTTGTCCTGTAGGCCACTGTGGCCGACGCCCTTCGCCCCCCCAGGCATCTTGTTAAGAACCATCCATCAGCCGGCTGACCCCCCCCCCCCCCTCAGGCTATTTTCACTGTGGAGGGGGGAGACGCTACCTGTCACACTCTAAGGTGGTCACCACGGTGGGCGGTCAGAAAAAAAAAAATTTTTTTTTGCCCCAAATACCCCAAATACCACACTTTTATGGAAATGCGTCCTACCTCACTCTTAGTGTCCTTACCGGTCCTTTTGATGCCGAGACCAATTGGAAATTTAAAGAAGACAACTCCCTCCCTCCGCCTGTCCCTCCCTCTTCTTTTTCATTATCTCGCATTTGGACAGGGATTAATAGCTTGGTCTCCGGCGCATTTTCCAAATTCGGACCGCCAACGGCTTTTTGCGTCGGCACTCAGAAATGGGCTCAACACAGCGCAACGCGACGTATCTTCACGACAATACTGGCCCCAGGGCTTACGCTCCACGTGTGGAACGTGTGGATTTCCACACGTTAATTCTTTTTGTTCCCCCACGTGTGGATCCACAGGTACCACATGTGGATTTTGATTTATTGGTCCACATGCAGGGGTGTCTAGGCCCTGGGTGATGGTGTTGTAAAGCCCGAGGGTAGACAACGCAGAAGGTCTGGGGAGAGTCCCGCATGACCTCACGCCGTTTAACACGTGGTTCGGTAGGTACAACACTTGGGATCCCTCCGGTTCTTTGTCCGGCAGCTTTTGCCGAGCATTTTCTTCCAAGCTGAAATTTGCACTCACGACACAAGGTCCCATCGCAAATGAGCGGTCCACACCAGTTCACGCGTCAACGTGTGGAGTTGGCCCCGAAACCGCGAGAGTAGGAGAAAGTAGAAAAGGGGAACTAGATTTTTCGGTGACCTGAACCCGAATCTTGGACGTGGTTTCAGGTGGCAAATTGGCAAGTGATCATGATCAGAAGGTCCTACTTGGGCGGTGCGAAGACCGTAAACACAACAAACACGTGTGAGGTGCCAACCTTGGGACTGGAAAAAGACGTAACAACTGCCGAGCGCTGCAGCGTGGCATTGGTTAGTTCCGTCCGGGCGGCCTCTGCGCCGCGCATGAGGGAAAATATTGATATTGGAAGTTATGACCCCGTTGGATGCGAGGAGGGGCAAAGCTGGACCTGGCGTTGCTTCCATACACCATGGGGGGGGAGTCTATATGGAGAAGTCGATGCCCAGCTGCGGGCAAGAGAGATGCCTCGTGCCGGGGGGAAAAACTTAGTTTAATGTTTAGGCAGAACGAGAAAGAGGGGGGGGGGGGGGGGAAATCTTAGTTCAACCATTTAAGGACGGAGAAGGGTTTTTTAGAGTGAAAGTTCGCTTGAAACTCCGGGGGTTTACAGTCTCCGGGTGATCTTGAAGATATCCTTTGTCTCTGAGAGTCGTAAGAGTGGTGGTTACACGAGGTAAGAGGATCGGTGGGTACCTTGGTTGTTGGTCATTGGTGGTTTCGGCCATTGTCCACATAGGTAGGCCCTCAGTATGGTGCCGCAGTAGGTGACTGTCTGTCTTCTTGGTACCGTATGACCGTCTCTTTTCATGAATTTGTGGTGCTGCTTATGGTTTGCGCAGGTTTGTTAACCTACATGTGTTCTGGTTAAACCGCCGCCTACGTTCTTTTTTAGCTGTAACAAATACTGTCTCCAGGGAGGACATCCTAAGCACAAGTTAATCTGCAGGTGCTCCGTCGGAATAGGGTTGACACTTCGTCTTCTATCTTCGCTAGCCCCCTTCGGTTTCTTGGTTGCTTTGTTTTCTTTTTTTTTTTTTGCCGTTCCTTCTTCTTTCCTCAGGTCGACAGCGTGTGTCAACTAACGCGCCTGCACTTTTTGGTTTTTTTTTTTTTTTTTTTGCCCGAGTTTGGAAAACTGGAATATGGCGGGAAAAAAAAGTTGAACATTCGCCGCTCTTTTTGCAGTAGTAGGGTTGTTCTTTGCCAGAGTAAGCCGGTGCCCCTCGTGTCACGCCGGCTATGACACGCATGCCCTTGCCACACAGTGGAGTCCAGCCTCAGAAGCTGGAGTTGAAGCTGGAGTTAAAACAGCGGGTGTCACACCCGCTTTTCGGGTGTGGATATATACACGCGTTTTGGTTGTAGCACACCCGCTGTTCGGGTGCGACTAACTCCAGCTTCTGAGGCTGGACCTCACCGTGCAGACCAGGGGCCAGCATCCGACCATAAGCATGCTTGCCACAGTCGTTGGGTGGTGGTTCTTGTTGCAGTAGTACGGGGGTTGTTGGTAAAGTGGGGTGGGGAATCTCGCTGTCATGTTTAAGACAGAACCCCTCTATCACGCACGGGTTTTGTTCGATCACGCCACCCCCTCCCCCCCTTTTTTGAACTTTTTCACGGTGCACTAGTCAAGGAATTTTTTGACTTCCGAAAACACTAGCCAAAACACCTTTTTCACTTTTACTAGTGCACCGTGCTCGGGTTGAACCCTGAGGGTTTATTCTAGGATTCTGGATTTTCAGTTTTGGGGGATCCGGTTATATTCACTGGCCAAAGATTTGTTTTTTGCCCGTGCAGTGTTGGATCCCTGCTGGTCAATCTCTGGAGTTACATAAGTACCCGGGTTCCCTTGGGAGCCTGGTTTTCGTAATAACAACTCATTGTTAACCTCGAAAGAGAACGCTGGCAGCGTGTTTGGGAGGAGATCGGCATGACGATCATGTTCACGAACTAACAGGCTAACTTCCCCCTGGCACGTAAGTGCAAACAAACGCTGGACTGCCGGGCTCCTAATCGCTGGACTCGGGCCTGATGCCGTTTATTTTTGTGTATAAGCACCCGCTTTGTAGTTTCGCTTGCGCTTACGCCCGCCACGAAACCCAGATTTACCGGTGTTTCGTGGTGGGCTACAGCACGTTTGCCTCCTTTGATCTATCGCAACGGGCAGTCTCCTCAAGCGCGGGTCTTTTTTTGTTGAACGCTTGCCCGACTGATTTCGGACGTCTTGTCGAGGTGGGCGAAATCTCCATTCATCTTCACCATGCTTTCCGTCTCTTTCGCACTTCTGGGTAACTTTCTGATCAGCTTTTGGCTCACACGCCCTCGATAACCTCATCTGAACCGATTTTGAGGCTGAACCCCCCTTATACAGAATTCTCGCTTTTTTCTTGTTGAGTGGGGCCCGCCTGAGCCCGTCTCCATCCCCCCCCCCCCCCCCCCCCCCTCTAAAATAAACCCCCGGACCCGGGCCTCGGGCGCGAGTGTCGCTGGCTAGGCTGTGTTTTTTTTTTTTGTGTTGCCGTCGTGTGTGCCGGCAAAAAAAGTCGCACCGTCAGTTTCCTGTGAGGGCGCGTTTTCTTGGACTGCTTCGAGCTATAAGGATCCGTGTCTGCAGTCGTATACCGGTCGCGGGTTGGTGTTCTTTCCTTGGGTGTGGATACAGCTGGTACCCTGATAGTTCGTCTCTCGGGCGGGCTTTGCAGCTGTGTATTCTATGTTTCTTTTTCTCCTAAGAGCGTAAGTTCGCTCACGGATCCGGGGTTCTAAAATCTCCGGGTTGACTGTTGTCGAAAAAGGTTCCTTTTGACCTTTTTACCAAAAAGACACAAGGTTGGGGGGGGGGGGGGGGGGGTTCCACCCCCCGACGACACTGTCGCGACAGCAAGTGTCAGACTAGCCTACCCGAAGGCAGTTGTTTTCTTTAGGCAGGTTTACTCTACCGGCGGAAAGTTGTTTGGGTTGGCTATGTTTTTGTGTTGCCCGTCGATCCCGAAGGACGATCAGTTGTTTGGTGTCTTGCGACCTGTGTTTGTTTGGCAAGGAGTTTTTAGAGAAAGGAAATAAGAAAATAAGATGCCGAAATCAGTTTGCTCGCTTTCTTACCGCGGGTGCTCAATTCACTTCTCAGTCAGTTTGCCCACTCTGCGGCTTTGTCTTCTGACTCTTGCACCGCTTGGACCCGCTAAACAACATTTTTCGCTTTTTTAAAGTTCGCTTGAAACTCCGGGGTTTTAAAGTCTCCGGGTGACCTTCGTCGTTCTGGGAAGATATCCTTTGTGCTCTGAGTGTCGTAAGAGTGGTGGTTACACGAGGTAAGAGGATCGGTGGGTACCTTGGTTGTTGGGGGGGGGGGGGTTTATTTTAGGCGTCGACGTCGTAAAAGCGGCCGTCCAGTGCGGTGCGGAGGCGGTGTACGAGCACGCTGAACTTCGGGTGCTGGTCGGAGAACACCTTCAAGGCGACTCGGGCGCCGGATGCGTCGCAGTTGGTGATCGCGGTGAAGTAGTTGTCGAGGAACGTCTTGCGCGCCTCTTCCTCCTCCCGGAGCTGGTACATCCACTCCGCGTTGTCCACCGCGGTCTGCTTCTCGGCCCAGAACACGGGGATGGTTTCGCCGGTCAGCAGCTTGACTTCGTCGATCTTGTAGCAGCAGAACCCCTTCACGTATTCGACCACAGCCCCCGACACCAGAATCGCGGGGAGCACCTTCAACCCGGACGCGTAATGAGCGAGGTGGCACGCGACGTCGGTGAGGTTCGATCCGATGGTGTTGAACCGCTGCGACTTGCTGCCGAGGATCCCGTGGTACGTGCGCGCGTGGTGGACTCCGGAAGAGAACGAAAGCGCGGATTTCGACCGGGAGAGTTCGAATGCGACGGACAACGCGTGCTGCGTCGAAGTGACCGGCTGGCAGGGCTTTGCGGTGTTCCACGCCACCGTGACGCGGGCGCCTTCGAGGCTTGCGATGACGCCGTGGAACCGCTTGGCGGTGTCGTGGATCAGCGTGAACAACTCTCCGTGCGCGGCGCTGGCCCTGTCTGCGGAGCTGTGGCAGAAGTGCGAGAAGTTGTCGAGGCTCACGATGAGCCCCGTCACGCCGCTGACCATCCGCAGCCCGACCGAAAACGAATCGGCGACCGCGGATCTCCCGACCTTGCCGCCGCTGACGGCGGCGATGGAAGGCTTGTCCGTCATGGACCCCGTCACAGACGCGCCCTGCGACCGCGATTCCGCCTTGTGCGAGCGCCCGCCTTCCACGTGCGAGTGTGACACCAGCGACGTCGACTCGTTGCTGACGATGTCGTCGTGGAGGTCGACCTTCGGCAGGAACGCCTGCACGTGCGTCACCATCTCCACCGCGTGCCAAAAGCCTTTGCACAAAGAATCGTACTCTGAGATGATGTGCCGCGTCCTGACGTGTTGAACCGACGGGTGATCCAACTGAATGAGCGCGATTTTATCGAAAGCACGGGCCAGCCTCTTCAAGTCGTCGGTGGCCAACAGCGTCAGCCCGATCGAGATCAAGCAACTGGCGAGGATCATGACGATGACAGTGATCAGCGTCGAGCGGTTGCTGTCGTAGATCTTCTCGAAGAAGATCTTCTCCGGCGTCAGCATGACCACGTGCCACCGGAGGTTGTAGTGCGTGATCGTACGGATCGTGATCCAGTATTCACCGTCCGGTCCATTCATCGTTTCGAAGAAAGTGTCGTCACCCCGTGTTGCGAGGTCAGACGGAAGCTTCCCTGAGTCCAGCAGATCCTGGAACAGCGGAAGGCCAGTAGACTCGAGGGTGAACTGCTCTAGAGACACGACCCCGCTACTGTTCAGCTCGTAGTAATTCTGGGGAAGGTCCGTCGACGAGATGATACTAGTATCGCTGTCCATGATCAGGAGGGACGAAGTGTTTGACAGGAGGAATGGGACCAGATCGATTTCAGCCAAGTATATTCCCATGGCAACGACGCCGATGAGCTCATTCGGGTTCGGATCTTGCGTTTGAAACACGGGCAGGGTGATGGTGGTGAACAACCCACCCCCTCGGTTGCTGGTCTTTATCGAAATTTCAAGCTCCGTCCAGAACGGAATGTTCGCTCTGCAATTTGCTTCGCCCTGCGCACCCTGCGTGTACGCGAGCGCGTACGGCCTCGTGGGGAAGTCGAGTGTAAAGTTTCTATCGTAGCTGAAAGCCGTTTCCGTCCACGTGATGTTCACTTTGTCCAGCCTCCAGATACCGGCGTGTGGCGGTCTGCTGACGTACAACATTGGAACGTCACCGTAGTCAACGACGGCGCCGTGGCCGTATATGTCACCGACTTCTTTCGAAACGCCGACTGCGATGTACAGGGTGTACAGATCTGACAGTTCGAGCCAGTGCATCATGCGCTTTCCCCAAAATAGCTCGTTCTCGGGGAACTTGAGGCCTGCCACATTCATCTCGATGTCGGCTTTCGCCGCGCGCAGCTCGGCTTCCGGCTCGTTGATCGCCGTGTCGTAGATCCGGTGCTCGACGGCTTCCATCGTGGCCATCGCCAGCCGCCGCGACACTTCGTCGATCGAATCCTCGGCGTTGCTCGTCGTCACCAAGAACACCACAGACGCCGGCACTGCGACCAAGATCACGACCGTCAGCACCGCTGCAACGGGGAACGGCACGTGGACCATTCGCTTCAACATTTTCTCGTTTGGGTTTCTTCTTTTTCTTTTTCGGAACTTTTGTGGGGGCTTGGTCAAACCTGCTTTCATTGGTGTGGTCAGCTCCGATAAGTCCATGGCAGGGAGCGATGCGCACGCCCCGCTCGGATCGCTTTTTCACAGCAGGACATAGCCGAAGCCCGTTTGTCGCTGGAAACGGATAAGCTACGGATCTGAAGACCCTACCCCAACCCCACAAGAGAGCAGCTGCCGTCTCCCATCCTTGGATAAGTAAAGCGACGACAAGAGTAACTGTATTTGATTGTTCCGACCTATTCTACACCTCTCGTGTCACTGCACAAAGTCAGACTGGAGTCAAACTCAACAGGGTCTTCTTTCTTTCGATAGTATCTGCAGTACTGTGCACCCAACCTTTCCACAATGTGGTCAGCATTGCGACAACATTTACCCACAAAACATTGCGTACTGTGGCTAGAATCGTTTTACCCCAGGAAAATTACCCGCCCAGGGAAATTGTGGTCTTTCCTCCACGAGGACCCCCCGTATGTGCTGCGGAGGCTAGGAGATCTTGCAAAAGCGCTTCGTGATTGAACGGCGGGGCAGTCGCAGCAATCTCTCCGGCAAACAAGGCCTTCGACCCGTTTCCACTACCCGCGTCCAGCCAGCCGTTGGCGTTGTCGTACCCTTGAGGAGGGGTATAGATGTATTGAACTCCGCCGCGGCCTCTCCCCATTGCGCTCCGTTTCCACATCAAGGCTTGTAAAGACCAGTCCCTCCAGAAAGGGTGGCCCACATCAAGGCTTCTAAAGGCCAGGTTGGGGAACAGGGCGCCTCGGTGCCTACGGCCGGTCGATGGATCGTGATCCATCCCCAGAAGACGTCAGAAAACCGCTTCACGGTAGCAAGAGACCCTGGCATCTTGAGGTTGTGTCGGTCTTCCCGCCACCGAACAGGACCCTGACCTGTCATGTGCCTACAGACCACATCCACGTGGTCCAGCCGAATCCGCTGCAGATCCACAAATCTGCAAGCCGTCGACCCGTGGCGTGCAGCCTATTGGTTTGGGTTACAATGCAAAGAATCTGTGGCGATAATCCGCATCAACTGTGATACACAGCAGCAGGAAATTCGATGCAGTTCCAGAAAATTCGGGAGGACTGCTCAATTCAGGCGCGCCGCTTTGTTTTGACACCGGCTTCTGGGGCTAGACTCGACGGTGAAGGGAATCGTCCATCGGACGAGCCTCGTGAGGCTACGAATAGTATTCGCCGCCTTGGTCGGAGTCCGACCGGCGTCGCAGGTGCGTCCCTCGAACTGTTCCAACCAAGGTCAGCTTGATCAAACGGCGGTAAGCGCCCATCCAGTCCAGTCCACCCCGGACATCCCGAAGTACGTTACGTACTCGAGCGCAGATTCGGCCCTGATTTCGCCGGCCATCTGTTTCCGGTTTACCCACATCGGGAAAAGCATCCTCGTCGGACAAAGCAGGGTATAAGCGGCGAGCCTCCACTGCGTACCTCTGAGCGCGCCTCACCACCGACAGCATGGCAAGGGTGCTCTTGTAGCACTTCGCTTTGCAACGCGAGGAGTAGTGGCTCTGGTCGTCTGGACCGATCTTGATCGGGGCTCCCACGGAGTCCACCAGGACGCACCGCAAGCACAAGGAGGAGCCCCACAAGCAGTCCCGGTGCAAGCACTGCACCAGGAGGCACCGCAGGCACAAAGAGGAGCCCCACAAGCAGGAGCCCCACCGGTGCCAGCGCAGCATCAGGATGCACTGCACGCACCAGGTGGTGCCCCCCCAGCTGCAGCGCCTTGTGGTCGTGACCTCTCGGCCAACTCTTTGGCGAAGTTGGCCAACCAAGAATCGAACCAGGTCAACAACCTGGCGTCCTGACCGCTGTACCAGGTGTGCCCCTATTGCAGCGGTAGAGCGTTGGACCTTCAATCCAATCGGTCCCAACTAGTTCGATTGCTACGTTGTCAGATCCGGTTTGAGCGCACGCAGGTCTGGTCGAGGATACTTGGTTCTAGAAAAGGAGGAAACAGTCGGAAAACGTCTCTCTGCAAGCTGGTTGAAAAAGAACTAAGGGAGGAGTAGGGAAAGGAAGGCCTAATACACACAAGGGTTGGCGTTTCACGTTGGATTCCTCCTCTTGCGAACGAAGTCGCCTAGAGGGTGAGGCTGGGGTTTGTTTGTACTACCACAAGAGGGGAAACATCATAGCTTGATGAAAGGCAGAGAGCTGCCTTTCAAACCTGTATGATGCTGGCTTCGCGTTTTCGTACAAAAAAAAGAGGAATGGAGCACGGACTTGTTTTTTGTGGAGCCAGTGAATGCCTTGTGTTCTTCTTTCTTTTCCACCGCGGTGTTGTGCGCACCTTGGGAGATCGTATAGAGTAGGTGCAGGAAAATGGAATGGGATGTAAACATGTAACACTGTGCGGACACACAGACACAGACATACACACAGTGACGTTTAAGGGCGGGGGGGTCGATTTTGCAGCCGCCAGGCACAGACGAATAGGGGTGCCGTTTTGTGCTCAGCAGTAGAGTTTTGTTGTCGAACGAGACGGCAGGGGGGATGGGTCTTGCCTTGTGTTGCTCTCGTGCGCAGTGTTGAGGCTGGCCGACCAAAAGGGTTGAACAAAAAAGAGGCGGGGCCAAGGCGGGGCTAGTCTGTTAGACAAGCTTTCACCCAAGGTCTCGCCCGGAGTGATTCGACCACCCTTGCGCCATCCTTTCTTTTTGATTTTTTTTTTTTTTCTTTTTTTCCCGACGACAACTAGTGTCAGACTAGCCTACCCGAAGGCAGTTGATTTCTTTAGGCAAGGTTTCTCCACCGGCGGAAGAAAGAAAAAAGAAAACTTTCAGTTCTTTAGAACTGAAAGTATTTTATTATCGATTAGTCAACCTCTACGACCGCTCAGGAAACGTCTTCGACGGAAGAACTCACGTACACCACGTACAGAGAAAGTTTCCTCTGTGTATCGCCCGATCTTTCCCATCGCAGACGAGCAGTCCCAAGCCGAAGACTCTCGAACGGACGAACCGCTTACAATGCGCAGCTTAGTGATTCGAGCCTGAGGGGCTCAATCACGCCCCCAAGTATGTAGAGTTGACCACGATAATAAATGATTTTTTTCTTTTTTTTTTTTTTTTTTTTTTTGGAACAACATACCACGCTGGACATGTCAGTACAAAAAAGAAAGTTGGCAGCGTTGGAACCTGCCATGTAAAGATACAAAACAGGTCCTTCGCACACACACGTTTCGAGCCGGTCCACCCCCTGTATAGACTGTATTTGCCTGTGATAGCCTACGATAGTTGAGGTTAGAATGCAGAATATCTGTAGCGATGGCCTGCATTAGCCTACGATGGCTTGTGCTAGTTTGGGTTAGAATGCAAAGAATCTGTGGCGATAATCTGCATCGCCGATGGCGCGGTTATCTCTTCGGACGTGATGTGTCATGCTTTCGCCTCTTAAAAGCTCGTCTTGATCGTCGCGTTCAGGCGCGCGTTTGGTGCCTCGCGTCTCCTTCGATTTCTCGTCCAGGTGCATCGGTTGCGCGTCGATGGTTGCTTCCTTACCGCGGCGCTTGGGCGATGAGCGTGTCGTCGTCCGTGGTGTTGCCGAGGTTGATCTGTAGCGATGGCCTGCAATAGCCTACGATAGTTGAGGTTGGAATGCAGAATATCTCCTGCATTAGCCTACGATGGCTTGTACTAGACTGCCGACAGACTGTGATATACAGCAGCAGGCAGTTCGATGCACTTCCAGGAGAAATAGGGGTGGACTGGCTCAGTCAGTTTTGGTGTCTTCCGACCTTTTGTTTGTTTGTGATGTTCAGCAGCTTAGTACATCTTGTGTTGATCGCTGGGCTTTTCGGCAGAGGGGGGGGGGGGGGGGTGGTTTGCACTACACAACTGAAGAGGGTGGAGCTGAAGAGCGGCTCTCAGAGCACCCGAAAAGAATACCCGAAAAAGAGGTGTGGCAACCTGGTTTGTCCGCGATTATTGGGAGGGAATGGAGGGTGAAGACGTTTCCTTTTTCCGTGTCGAGGACCGCAACTCAAGCTGCAAATTGATACACTGGCCCTGCATGTGGACGTGCCTTTGGAGGAAAATGCGAAATGTGGGAATGCTTGAGTTGAGGTTCGGAACAACTCGTGAGTTGCGGAGGAAAAAGGTAGTCACCAAAACTCCCCAAAAACCCACCAACGGAAAAAAACAGGGTTCGCGCCCGCTTTCCGGCTGTGCCACATCCAACCACTTTCATCTCCAGCATCGGAGGCCGGACTCCCTTGTGTACCCATCGTATCTCCGAGACCTGATCGCGTGCACTCTATGACACTAGCCAAGTGGTCCACTTTTTTGCTCTCAGTGCACTACTACGCTGGACAAGTGGCCCACTTTGTTGCTCGTAGTGCACTATTACAATAGCCAAGTGGTCCACTTTGTTGCCCGTAGTGCACTACTACATTAGCCAAGTGGTCCACTTTGTTGCCCTTAGTGCACTATTACATTAGCCAAATGGTCCACTTTGTTGCTCTTAGTGCACTACTACGCTAGCCAAGTGGCCCACCTTGTTGCTCGTAGTGCACGATTCCATTAGCCAAGTGGTCCAACTTCTGTTGCCCTTTCCATCGGGCTCCCGCCAACGACCCGTGCGCGTGCAGTCTTCGCGACTGCTGTGTGCGCGGGGTGCGAACTAGCCATTTAAGGCGTCTGCACGCCCCCCCTCCTCTTCCCCCAACGATAGCAAGTGTCAGACTCACCCACACGGAGGTGGCTGATTCCTTTGGGCAGGTCTTCCCTGCCGGGCGTTGCTTGTTGTCGCATGTTCGGTGTAATATCCTTATATCCCACCCCAGTCTTTCAAGAATGGGTAAACCTGACACCGGTCAATTTATTTTCAGTTTTTTTTTTTTTTTTTTTTTTTTTTTTTTCTGCGCATATTGGTTGGGGAAAATAGGATTCCGTGGATGTTCTCGGTCAGAAGTCTGTGGTCGACCAAAACTTGGTTCGACCGAGATTCTCATCAAAAACAGGCTCCCCCTGGTGCCCCGGTTTGGCACACATGGACACAAACTTGTTTGAAAGTGGGACTTAGGGAAATGACCTTCTATTTCTTGCGCGCGGTTGAGTGACAACTTGAGGCGACACTTTCTTTTGTCTAGCCGACATTCCACCCACCCCCTCAGTGGCGAGAGATACGTAAAGATACTATTGCCCCGACCCAATTTTTGAGAGCCCATTAATTTTTTTTTACGTGGGCCTTAACAAAATCGGGTCAAGCTGACCCGATTTTTAACCAAGCTCCACCCCTGGTTTAAACTTTGAAGACTCCGGTGTTCAAGTCTCCGGCCGACCGTGGTAGTGAAGCGGATGTAGACATATTCGCCAACTGGAACTGTTGCGAGCCAAGGTTGTGACTAATGTACTATCACCCTTTGAGGATACCCCATTCCGGCAGACTTGCGACGTGTCCACAAGCAGCATTCCGGATGTCCGCAGAACACCGGTGTCCTGTGCACTTGCCGTTCGTAGGTGCATCGCTGTTGCTTTATTTTCCTTGCGCTGAGTGATATGCGTAAGTTTGGCGCGTAGATCTTCAACAGCTGAGGTCGGTGAGAGCTTCATTCGAGCAACCTGGTTTTTTTTTTCTTTTCCAAAATCAGTCCATGCCTTTGAAGTGTGAACTCACGAGACTAGACGACTCTGGAAAACGTAAGTTGCCCTCGTTCAAGATCCGTGGATCGAACACCATCAGATTTTTTCAAACCTTTGCGATTCAAATTCAGAAAACGGATGCTCGTTCTCGGACCCTGGAATTTCAAACAGAGCATCAATCGGGTAAAATGATCTCGCGCCTCCTGTGCGCGTTTCCATCAACTTTCAGCATTGAGCCCACCCACTGAGCAATCGTCCGCCCGGGGGCAGCGTACGCTCCTACCAGATCGATTCCCGCAGCGTGAAGGGAGGGCGAGAGTCGTTGTAGTGGGGTTTGCAAGAACGAGCTACGAATGGATATGTGCTCAACACCGCACTGGTCCGATCTGCACCGGGTTTCGGTCTTTTAAGCCACGAACGTAAGGGGTGGTTTTCATGAAACGTGTTTTGGAATGGATGTGTGTGCTTGACACCGCACCGATCCCATCTGCAATGTGTTTCGGTCTTTAAACAACACGCACACATAAGGGGTGGAGGAAAGGGGTTTGCAAGAAGCAATCGGGCGTCACTCGCCTGCACCTATCTCCTAGTGTTCCGAGGAGGAGGGCGCAGGCGAGGAAAATAATCCCGCCGCGCCTTTCTCGAAGACCTTGCCGCTGCCACTAATTCGCAACGCAAGAGGGTGTGTTTCTCGTTAAAAAGGGGATCTCGCCCCTCCTGCACGGCCCACTTGCTATAGTCATAGTTACAGCACTTGGGATCCCTTCGGTTCTTTGTCTGCCAACTATCCGGTTTCTGCTTTGTTTTGGTTTTGTGTTTCACTTTTTTTCCTGTTGACAATTTTTGTCAGACATGCCCACCTTGGGGGTAGTTGGTTCCTTCTGGCAGCAAGGGCTCCCGTCCGGAAGGTGCATGGGTTTGAAACGAAGGGTGCTGCCCTTGTTTGCGCCTGCTTCGTAGGAAATGCTTGAGGAGACTGCCAGTTGCAAAATCTCGAGAAGAAGATGTGCTGTAGCTCACACGAAACACAGGTAAATCTGGGTTTAGTGGGCGTGAGGGTTCAAGAAAACAAGACCTACGTTGTAGTTGGATGATGTGTTTCTCCTCTAGCTTCCTTCGAAATAAGCGCAAGACAGCCCCTCAAGTATTTCAAACATGGAAACGGAAACGGCGACGGCAACGTCTCCTTAGTTCCGCAGTTTCCAGGCGCACGGCTGCCAGCAGCCATTTCCTGACCGAGGAAACGCCGTTTATTTAGAGTGAACGTTCGCTTGAAACACCCGGGGGGCTCAAAGCCTCCGGGTGACCTTCGTCAATATGGTTGTGCTCTGAGTGTTCTCAAGAGTGTGTTGGCCATTGGCGGTTTCAGCCAGCATCCGCATACCTTACTTACGGTTGGCCCTCCTCAGTATGGTGCCGCCAACGTTTCCGCTGACACGGTGGAATCCAGCCTCAGAAGCTGAAGCTAAAGAGAGCATGCCCGAGTGGGACTCTGGGTTTTCGGTTTTGAGGGGTCCGGCTCTGTTCACTGGGCCGAAAATATTTCTTCCATGCAGTGTCGGTTTTGTGCAAAGTAGGTCGTTCCGTCGGAGGCGCGGTGCGAGCCGCGGCCCCGTCACGAAGGTGACGGCGTCGGTGTTGCACAACAACCGGGGCCGATCTGGCTGGGGGCAAGCCCGTTTCGCGGGGGAGCACCGTCTTGACGCGACACGGGCTCTCTTCTCCTTGGCAATTGC
This sequence comes from Diplonema papillatum, assembly GCA_030068145.1. Classification (NCBI taxonomy): domain Eukaryota; phylum Euglenozoa; class Diplonemea; order Diplonemida; family Diplonemidae; genus Diplonema; species Diplonema papillatum. Next base: position 362,650 of record JAPJBO010000066.1, on the reverse strand, counting down.
ACGGCCTAAGGCGGCGGCTAGCGTCTTGATGGGAAACTACAGTTCCGGTGGTTCGGGACTTCGATCCTGTAACGATGTGCACGGGACCCCCGGTCATACTTAGAGTTGAAGTGCTTGCGCGAGAAAATACTCGAGGGACTGCCTTGTGCTCATTTCGGGGGGAAAAAACAATACAACTCCAAAAAGTGGGTCTGTGATAGTTGAACACTTACACCCGCCACTGAACCCAGAATTATCCTGTGTTTCGCGTGGGCCACGGCACATTCATCTCCTTCGAGATTTGGAATTGTTGCGATAGTGAGGAGTCGTCGGCATGCTGATGAGTACCACACTATTTCCTCCTTTGAGATTTCGCAACTGACAGTCTCCTCAAGGTATTTCCTACGAAGCAAGGCGCTTGTACAAAAAAAATGAGAGAGCAGGCCTCATTGTTTGGCGCTCGGTGTTTTGCTGTTGGAAAAGCACAAACTATGATCCCTGCATGGTACAGACAGGGGCGAGTGAAGACGTGCCTGCCTAGGGGAGATGAGCCGAAACGGCCGATCTCACGAAGCCAAAGAAGTAACTCAGATTACCGGCGGAAGTGGTTTTGGGATAGCTCTTCTTATTTTGTAGGTGTGTGTGTGTGTGTGTGTGTTTCCGACGATGTGCGTCGGTCTGCTGTCTTGCAACCTGTCAATTGTTTGTCTTTGTTGTTGTGTGCTTCATGATGTCTCTCGACTATTCTTGTTTTCTGTTTTTTTGTGGTCTCCAACGATTCCGCAAAGGGGGTGTCTTTCGACCTTTTTTGTTTGTTTGTGAAAGTTGGCAAGGTACCAGGGAAAGCCTGCTACGCGGGAGCCAAGCTTCACGTGTTCGGCGGTACTGCAGAGCCACGGGCCTACGGGTCAAGTGGCTACCGATTTCCCAAACTAAAGCATCAAGGCTTGGCGCACCTTGGGGCTTGGCGCCCGTGCTGAACACAAGCTCGTCGAGACGGACAGCCGCAGGGCAGAGCGGACGGGGTTGTGGCACTGTGCTGCGACTCAAGCTTTGCAAGCTGTGGTAGACCGTCACGGGACCAGGAGCGGCCTTTTTCTGCTTTCTTCTTCTTCTGTGAAAGTTGCGTGCTTGTGGTAGTGCCAGCGGGCTTTTCGGAGGAGGATGCCCGCGAAGACCCACCCCGCAGCGGTCCAGCGAGCGCCAGCGAAGCCACCAACACACGGCACGCGCGGGCATGCACTCCGCCCCAGTGGCATAGCTATCTGCTCTGGCATGACCTCGCCTCGAGGTAATCTCAACTCAAATGGCGGTGTTCACATTCCACGCCAAGCACCGTTCGCGATTCGAGAAGAGGGATGTCGATTAGCATGGGTGCGCATGGGGTTGAATAATAACACCTGGGGAACGTGTCAGTTAGACTTTGGCGGACAATGTCCGGCATGGGGAGGGGGGGGGCCCGTTAGGGGGTGCACCGCATGCGGTTCTAAGGTAATACTCTCCTCCTCGCCGGTCTCGCTGCTCCGTACTCGCTGCTCTCGTCCTTGCTGCTGCGTGATGCCAGATTGATGGTGCGTAACAAACGTAGAAAGGTCATGCACGAACTTGCGAGGGGTAAAATTACGGTGTTTTTCTCGGGAACGACGGGGTGATAACCTTTGTACAAGTGTTAGTTCTCATCGGAATAGTAATAATCTTCTAAGATCTTCGATCTTATACGACTCCACAAGCTGTCAACATGATGGGCGAGGTATCACCCGGGTCTTAACAGGAGAGCCGCAGCGCCGACGTTCCGACCATCAAAATGGAAGAATACCCCTTCGTTTGCTCATAAAATGCATTTTTGCGGATTTTTGGCCTGTTACCTTTTGTTACCTTTGAGCTACGAATTCGTCCGGTATCGATTTATGCTCAAGAAGGTGCTAGCCATACTGTTCTTGCGGGCGTAAAGCGTCCCGAACACGTGGTGTGGAACATACTGCCACGGTAACCACCTCTGCGTAACTCGTGCCTACCCTAGGTACAGTGGGAAATACAATACAAACACAATCTGATTTGTTCTTCGCTTACACCACCGTGTGTTGTTTTCTCACTCAGGACTTTTGACCTGTTGTGTTTGTGTGATTTGTCGTGTAGGGGTAGACCCGCATGACCTCACGTCCGTTCAACACGTGGTTCGGTAGTTACAGCACTTTGGATCCCTTCTCTTCTTTGTCGGGCAGCATCGTCGAGCATTTCCTTTCAAGCTGGGGCTTATGTAAAAAAAGAAAAAGCTTCAAAGTTCCCGACTCGCGAGAGGAATATCTATCAAGCTGTTTGGAATTGTCCCGGCGAACTTTGAACCCGAGCCAAGGTGTACTAACGCACAGCCCAGCTGGGTGACACAGAAGTCACATACGAACATGAATTGGCATGAGAAGTGCTGAAACTGTACTGTAACGGTAGCGTAACGGCAGCGTCGACGGTAACGGTAACTCAAATACGTTCAGTGACTCAAGGGAGTGCTCAGAAAGGTGCCAAAATGAGGAGCCGTCACGGACATTTAGCGTCCGTAGGAGGTCCCGAACATGTACAGAGTCATCGTGGGGACCCCCTCTGCGTGGCCGCACGATGCTATACTGCCTACATGGCGCAGAGCATCCGCACAAGCTCCCGGTAAGTCATGTAAGGAATCAAGGTTGCCAGGGGTTAACCTGGGGCATTCTTTGACCTCGAGCCAAGTTATATGACCCTTTTTGCACCGCACAACCCGTCGGGTGACATTGAAGTTACATACAAACATGTAAAGCCCCCCCCCCCCCTCGTACTATTTAGGTGAAAACATCAGATATTTCCTGAAAAAGCTAAAAGTACACCTAAAAGAATGTCTGCACGACGCACCATGCCAGAGCCGAGACAGAACTTGACACCACAGTCCGCTTGTTGTCATCAGGCTGCTAGTCGGTACAAATGTGCCACCAGTTCTTGCAGTGTCTCAGTTACGACAGCCTGGTGAAGAAGCCGAGCGCTGATATTCTTCGCGGAAGCATATCACCTTTCAGAGCCACCTGCGCAAAACTGGAGGCAGAAAAGATGAAAAGTAGTGCCGAAAACACCACGGGAATGGATGTGGGAATCACTATTCTACTCTCGTTTTGTGTTTCCGACGATCCCGTGGGACGTACAGATTGGTGTCTTTCGACGTTTTGTTTGTTTTGTGAGGTTCAGCTTGGTGCGTGTGGTCGGTGGGCGGGGGGGGGAAATCTTAGTTAGCTTAGTAGGGGGGGCGGTTGGATAGGAAGCTCTACTGATCGGGCTAGACTTTAATTCATGCTTGAGCCAGGATGCCCACTCCGCAGCCTTTCCGCTGGGCTCTTGGTAGCTGATCCGCTCGCATACACTTTTCATTACAGTTTTTTTCCTTTCGACTTTTGCTGCAGATGAGTTTTGCAGGGGTTATTCTAATCCCCGAAATTCGGGCAAATCATGGTTAAAAAGTCTGTGGCACGGCCGGAAAGGTTTTTTTCCGCGTTGAGCGAGGTTTTTTTGATGACCTGTAAGCCTGGTATGCGACCTTCGTGGGGCGTGATGCTGCTTCGCCACTTGTGGGTCTTGCAGATCCTCTAGTCTCCGTATCACTGGCCTTGCAAGCACAAAAACCTTTGACCTGTTGTGTTTGTGTGATTTGTCGTGTGGGGATAGACCCGCATGACCTCACGGCCGTTCAACACGTGGTTCGGTAGTTACAGCACTTGGGATCCCTTCGGTTCTTTGTCTGTCGAGCATTTCCTTCCAAGCTGGCGCTTATGTAAAATTCCGCAAAAAAAGGAAACTCGCTTGAGAGAAACCCCCCTGTTTGCAACGATCGCCTGCGAATCAAATGAGACGATGCCAAACTCCCCCCCTCCCCTTAACGACCTTCAACACCGTCGAGAGACGGCGGTTGTTGGCGGTGAATGAAAAAAGGGACGAGACATCAGTCCCGATCACCCTCTTCACCCAGCTCACCGCATCCGACCTATCGAGCTACTTCGGCATTTTTTGTTCAACGCTTACGCCCCGCCACTAAACCCAGATTTACCTGCGTTTCGTGGTGGGCTACAGCGCATTTACCTCCTTTGATCTATCGCAACCGGCAGTCTCCTCAAGCATTTCCTACAAAGCAGGTGCTTATACAAAAATACTTTTCGACGTCACCCCTTACTGTGGGCCTTCTGATGCCCCTTCACCTCCACTTAACCCGCCAAAACCCCGTTTAGGGCCCGTTTTCGGCCGCACAGAGGGTTTCGGGGCCGGCATACAGTATGGGGATGACGACAAAAAATGTTTTATTAGTGCAAAGGGGTTTTTTTGGCATCCTATCAAATAGAAAATGACGTCTGCCCTTCTTTCTACTGGTCTGGGTGTATGTCGGTGTGTGTGTGTGTGTGTGTCCGCATCGGCTGAATCCGTGCTGCTTCGTTCTCACCGGCGTGTGGTAGTCGGTGGAAAGGCAAAGCTATGAATCTGTTGTGTTTATCACGAATAATCGCAACGGGTGCGCGTTTGACGGCCAAAGAAACGGGAAGGCCGAGAGAGAAAATACTCGACGTAGCTGCTTCGACTCCGAATGGAAGGGAGGAAATATAGAAGGACGCAAATACAATACAAACACAATCTGATTTGTTCTTCGCCTACACCACCGTGTGTTGCTTTCTCACTCACGACTGTGACCTGTTGTGTTTGTGTGATTTGTCGTGTTGGGGTAGCCCCGCATGACCTCACGTCCGTTCAACGTGGTTCGGTAGTTACAGCACTTGGGATCCCTTCTGTTCTGGGGACCCTTCTGTTGTCGGGCAGCATCGTCGAGCATTTCCTTTCAAGCTGGCGCCTATGTAAAAAAAGAAGATCCCAACGCTAAACTCCTGGCGACCAGGAAGTTTTGGTGGTGGGTGGTGGGTAGTAGTCGTGTGAAGTCTCCGTTTTTTAGTTCGAGCGGTTCTAGAAGAAGAACAGAGCAAGTTTGTACAAACAAAACGAGCGGCGCAAGCCAGGGCCCGAAAGAACTGAACAAGCCTCGCAGGCGCCGCTCGGTGCGTACTTCGACTGATACTACGTTTTTGTGTGTGTTTTTAGAGTGAAAGTTCGCTTGAAACTCCTTTTTCTTTCCCTTTTTTTCGTTTTTGCTTACTAACAGGGATTATTCTGATCCCCGAAATTCGGGAAAATCATGGTTAAAAAGTCTGTAGGCTACTAGCATGACCGGAAAGACTTTTTTTTTCCACGTTGAGCGCGGTCTTTTTAGAGTGAAAGTTTTTAATGACCTGTAATCGTGGTATGCGACCTTCGTGGGAGTGTTGCTGCTTCGCCACTTTGTCATAGACCCCACCTGTGGGTCTTGCGGGCCTCTAGTCTCCGTGTCCCTGGCGTGTCACCGGCCTTGCAAGCACAAAAAAGGTTTCGCCAGAAACTCCTGTGGTTAAAAAACCTTTTTTAACCGGCCTGTTTTGAGAATACTTTTTTTTTGGGGGGGGTGAAGAAACCTTTTTTTAACCATGCAGGATAATCCCTGTTTCTCAACACAATGTGTGGGGCAACCCGGAGGATTGTTGATTCTAGAAAACAAGAGCTTGTCACGCGCACAACCGCGGCTGAAACAAAGCTGATGATGAGCCAATTGCGGAATCGTTTAGGTTAAAATGCAAAGAATCTGTCGCGATGATCTGCATCTATCCCCGTGGAATCGAGCCCAGGTCGCTTTTCACGGGGGGTAGGTGAATTGGCTCATGATGACGATGGCAGCGATGCCGGGAAGAGAGAAGTGCTCATGTCTCGCAAGATTTCTGGGTTCTTTGCGTAGGGGGTGTCGGAGGGGGGAGTGGGCGGGCCATAAAGGGTGGCTCGGGGGTCAGGAACGACCTGGCGGTCAGGGAGGAAAGACTTGGGCCAGTAATGACACGGGGGATGCACCACTCCAGCACACTGTAAGGTCAAAGGCTACGTAATCTACACATGCATAACATGCTGGTGTGAAATGCTGCTGGTGTGATATGTAGCATGTTGCAATATATCGTATTTGGGATAATGTTGAACTGGACTAAAGCTGAAACGGGTAAATGACAGACCGGGTAAAACCTGGAACACCAGTGGGGTGTCCCAGGTAGTCACCTGCGCGACTGCACCAGTGGTGGTCCTGCAGCCTCGTATGACAGCAGCATCTAGGGGTCGAGCTGAGTATTCAGCACCCGAAGGCGCGGGCAAGCACCAGGGTCGTGATCTTCTGCAAGGTACCCAAAGTCGCAAACCCCGAAAAAAAAAATGCCGGACCGGGTAAACCTGGACGGCCAGCCCCATTTTTGGGGGGTGTCCCAGGTAGTCACCTGCGCGACTGCACCAGTGGTGGTCCTGCAGCCTCGTATGACAGCAGCATCTAGGGGTCGAGCTGAGTATTCAGCACCCGAAGGCGCGGGCAAGCACCAGGGTCGTGATATTCTGCAAGGTACCCAAAGTCGCAAACCCCGAAAAAAAAAATGCCGGACCGGGTAAACCTGGACGGCCAGCCCCATTTTTGGGGGGTGTCCCAGGTAGTCACCTGCGCGACTGCACCAGTGGTGGTCCTGCAGCCTCGTATGACAGCGGCATCTAGGGGTCGAGCTGAGTATTCAGCACCCGAAGGCGCGGGCAAGCACCAGGGTCGTGATATTCTGCAAGGTACCCAAAGTCGCAAACCCCGAAAAAAAAAAAATGCCGGACCGGGTAAACCTGGACGGCCAGCCCCATTTTTGGGGGGTGTCCCAGGTTTTACCAGATTCAACATTAACCCAATTACGGTACATAGGAACAGCACGTCGTCGTTGTTCTGTACTTGGTTGGTCGCCCAACGATGCGAGCTGTAGATGGTCCTGATATCACATCGTATGCTACTGAGCCGGTTCACCCCCGGCTGATAGACTGCTGATAGACTATAATTGTTTAGGTGAGTATGCAGGATCACTATAATTGTCTGTGATAGCCTACGATAGTTGAGGTGGCATTGTGCATTAGTTTGGGTTAGTGGCAACAATCTGCACGGTTCACAAAAAAGAGGTCAAGAAAGTTTTCTCTCGACCAGGAGGGTCGACAGGTTGTGGCTTCCGGCTTGGTGTAGAACTGGGTTTGGGTTTGTGAGCTTGCTGTAGAACTGCGTGTAGATGGAATTCCTGTCGCGAAAAAAAGCTTTTTAGCCAACCCCATTTTCGTGGAAAATAGCTATTTATGCACAGCCAGGTAATGGGCCATTATGCATAACGAGTTTCCCGAATTTTGCACGAGTGCCCCGGAGGGGGCGCGAGTGCAAAATCCGGGAAACGAGTTGCGCATAATGGCCCATTACCGCTGTGCATAGGTCGTTTTATGTGCAAAATACCTCATTTGAGTCACTCCCAGGACATCAGCAATTGCTGTGCAGTGTGAAAAACGAGTGTGCTGTGATTTTATGCCCGTGTATTTCTTTGTAGAGTGAAAGTTTTTAGAGTGAAAGTTTTTATGGCAAACGCGTCCACTCCCAGACCCCATTATGCCACTCCCAGACCCCATTATAGACCTCATTATGCCACTCCCAGACCCCATTATGCCACTCCCAGACCACTCCCAGACCCCATTATGCCACTCCCAGACCACATTATGCACACTCAGCTCAGAGTGCAATAATGGGGTTCAGACTCGGAAATGGAGAAAAAAACACCTGAACCCCCGTGGAAACGATTTATTCGGCGCTAGTTAGCGTCGAATATCATCAAATTGACATCAAAAGCAGCACTTTCTATGTCAACGTGCGTGCAACGGTGATGGGAAATAGGAAGGCAGGTCAGCGACTGTCAGGTCAGCAAGTTCACTTGCGGGTCTGCTTCTGTGCAGACTTTAGGGAAGGTTTGGGGCAAGGCTTGGAGGACACTGACCAATGATCATCTGCAATGTGGGAGATGTTGTAAGAATACACTTGAGAAGCCTGTGTGCGGTGCAGGGGCTGGACTGGGCAGCCAGAGGCTAGTGGACTGTGCCGACGGAGAACAATTTGTTGGACGAGGGTGATGCCTGCCAACAAGCTGAAATTCCTCGAAAAACTGCTCGTTGGGCCTCGTTCGCATCCTGGGCATCTTCTTTCGCATTTCTCCCCAGCACCCCTCACCTACATCCATAAGTTACGAAACTGAGGTGCTATGCACATAAAAGTTTTTTAGGCGAAAAAATCATATTTTTAGCCACACAGGAAAAACACTGGCTGTTGGCGAAGAACGCTTGTCGGTTGTCCGATGGTGGACCTTTTCTTTTGATTGCGACTTTTTGTGTTGTTCTTTTTTTGCTTTTCTCCACCGACGACAGCAAGGTGTCAGACTCGCCCACCCAGAGGCAGTTTTCGAGATCGACTCTCGTGGGAGAGAAGGGGGGGAAATGTTTCTTGGGTTTGAAGAGGGGGGGGGAGCAGTGTTGGAACTAAGTTTTGGCCAGTCTTATAACAAGACCGAACCCCCCATCCTCTACACCATAGCTGTAGAGGGCAAATTCACTCAGGGTTGAAGGTCCTATAGAGTACGGTAGGGTGGGAAGGGAATCTGGATGCACTGTCAACAAACAGAATGATAGTAGCCAACACTGGGGGATCTTAGCTTAATGTTAAGACAGAACACTGTCTCTGTCGTGCATGTTTGATGCTGGCATCAAGTCTTCTTCTTCGAAGAAGAGTTACATAGAAATGAAAAGAAACGAAAATGGAGGAGCGGGGGTTCCAGTGTTCCTGGTTGACGGTCTTGATGGGGTAACAACGCGTTCGGCGAAACGCGTTGGCAACGCTTGATTGATACTCGGTTCCCAGAAATCTCGGGCGGGAGGAGGGGGGACCGCATAGTGGTCAAACGATTCGCATTCGATAATAATTATAGCATTATCGCACAAAACTATCGCATACAATCGGCATGCGATAATGTGCGATAGTCCACTACTGTATTTGTCCAGGTTTTGGTCGTGCGATAATGCAAATGAAAATGCGATAATTTGGCGCCAAAAAGTCCCAAATGTGATAATATGCGATAATGCGAATCGTTTGACCACTATGCCTAGGGGGTGGGAATTTCGTTAATTGGTGCTTGCGGACCTGATTCTGGGAACAGGGGAGAGGGTGAAGAAGGGTGGCAGCATTCCGCGTCAGGCAGGTAGTTTGTGCCACTTCTGCTCTTTTTTTTAGATGTACACGCAGGGGGGAGTTATTTCAATCCCCGAAAACTTTTTTTTCGGTGGAGAAAGAAGTTTTTAACCATGCAGGATAATCCCTGTGTACACGTACACAGCTTCACAATCACACTCGCCGTGCTGGCTAACGAAGGTTCATGCAACTGACACGCCCTGGGTGTGTACAAGTTGAACATTGAGAGCTATCACGTGCAGGCGCCGTTGAGGCAGGCATGCACAATAGCAACGGTCGGTGTTACTTGATAACACGTCCGTCAGAGGATGTCAAAAAAAAGCGCGCACGAAGATGCCAAAAGGGGGAAGGCGAGGGCTTGGGGCAGAAGATTTCCTGGAAAGCTACGATGCTCTTCAATGTGTGGGTATGCGACCGGGGCGCAAATCCATCCGGGACGGCCTTCTTTGAAACAGAAACTCCCTTGGTGTAGACGTCCTCCCTGTTGGTTCCACATGCGCAGCATTGTACGTTGTCCGATAATTTCGGCCTAAAACCCGGGTCGACCCCCTTTCCCCTTTTGGCTTCGTCTACAGAAGTCCAGCCTCAGAAACAACCCGCCTGGCTACACTGTGAGGTCCAGCCTCAGAAGCTAGTGCTATAGAGGGTGTGCCCGAGACACACCCTAAAAGCGGGTGTGCAATATGCGAAGTAAACTCCGCAGGGGGGTAGGTACGTCAGCTGATGTCTGTCCTGCCGACCACGGCCTGCTTCGGCCCGTCGCGTTCTGCCTGGCGTTTATGTAAACAAAACAAGCCAACCCGCAAACCCGCAAACCCGGGTTTGCGGGTTTGCGGGTTTGCATGGTGCTTCGGGCAGCAGCTGGCTAATGCTTCGTTTGCTACTACGCAGTCGCCGCAGCGTCCAAGTCTGTGTGCTGTGCAAAAGTGCATCCGCGGCCTTAGACCATCCGATCCGTGATGATGCTGCTTGAGGCGACAGCAGGTCTCCGCCGGTAGGCGCTTTTTGACGCACTCCCTGCATCGCGGCTTCCTGTGATGCGAGCAAACCACTCCGGGGCGGGAGGTATTCACCGCGCCTTCTGGGGCCTCGAACGGGGGGGCTCCTTCGCACGGTTCCGTGCTTGAGCTTCTTCCTGCCGCTTCAGCCTTCGTCTTCCAATCCGGCTTTCCCTGCGTCCACCCTGCCGGATAGGCCTCCTCTGGCAAAAAAGTTGCGGCCCATCCCAGGTGCGGAGGGAACGGGCTGTTTTCTTGTTGGTCTGGCCGATTTTCTCGTGTGTGTTCGCGTATCTTCATGATCACATCCTCGGTCGCGGTCAATAACTGTGCACGCCTCGAAACACCCCGCACAACCGTTCCTCCCACAGATGTCAAAACGGTGGTGGAGTGTGTGTGTGTGTGTGTGTGTGTGTGTGTGTGTGTGTGTGTGTGTGTGTGTGTGTGTGTGTGTGTGTGTGTGTGTGTGTGTGTGTGTGTGTGTGTGTGTGTGTGTGTGTGTGTGTGTGTGTGTGTGTGTGTGTGTGTGTGTGTGTGTGTGTGTGTGTGTGTGTGTGTGTGTGTGTGTGTGTGTGTGTGTGTGTGTGTGTGTGTGTGTGTGTGTGTGTGTGTGTGTGTGTGTGGTGTGTGTGTGTGTGTGGTGTGTGTGTGTGTGGTGTGTGTGTGTGTGTGTTGTGTGTGTGTGTGTGTGTGTGTGTGTGTGGTGTGTGTGTGTGTGTGTGTGTGTGTGGTGTGTGTGTGTGTGTGTGTGTGTGTGTGTGTGTGTGTGTGTGTGTGTGTGTGCGTGCTTGCGGGTTGCAGGTTGGCACCAGACGTATTTTGTTTTCCCGCGACACGAAGAAATGCGTAGTTTTGGTTGCAAAAAAATAAAATGAAAAAAATGGGAAAACAAAGAAGAAAACAGTTCTGAATGGTCCCCGGTCTTTTCAAAGCACAGAAAGAAGAAAAAGTTCCGAATGATCACCAGTGGATCGTCCATCTTCTTTTTTTCCGCATACAAAGCAACGAAAACTTGTTTGTGTGAATGTGTGTATTCCCTGTTTGACAGGTATAGCACGATACACTGCCAACCGTCTTTTTAATGTAACAAACAACGTTTGCTACCATGAAAAGTAATGCGATTGTTTACCCAGTGGACCGTTGTTGTGTCCCGCTCCCCAGCAGGAAATTCCGGACTTAGGATCCCTTCGATTCTTTGCCTGGCAGCTTGGTCGAGCATTTCCTTCCAAGCTGGCGCTTGTAGAACACACTTGAAGCAGGCTGGTAACGGATGGACTTGATTCTGTCATACATGCATCGACTAAAGGTGCATGCCGTGAAGAGCAAGAAATACTCGTGAGGCCGCCCGTGCATATTTCGACGGAAGCTAAAGGGAGAGAAACACAACAACTACAAAACGAGTCATTCTGTTGAACATTCGACTTCCCTTTTGAGATTTTGCGACGGCCTGCTTCCTGCAGTGTTTCCTTCAAAGCAGGTGTCCATTCGTGACCAATGGCTGCACCGAGCTCAGCACTCAACGTACACGACAAAGCGGGGAAACACGGAAAGCAGGTTCGTCACGGAAAGACTTCATTCTTTCATGCATGCATCAGCCAAGAAAGCACGCTGACTAAGGCCGCCGAGCTGAGTCTGACCAGGATTGATGCCGCAGACTACAACACCGGATTTTCCGATACGTAAGCTCTATTGATGCACGCAAGCAACAGTGCGAGGTCGACTGTGACGTTACTACAGCCGTGCACTCTCCGCTCTCAATGCGCTTCGGGTTCTCCCCAGAGTGATTGGCTTGGTTTGGATTGTTTTTTTTTTTCTTTTTTGAAAGTAAGTTCGCTTGATTATTTTTGCTTTTGGGGGGAGGTCGTTATTATTGGTGCTGGTTTTGTGGGTAAGGTAAGGGGGAGAACATTCTTTTTGCGGTGGTCTCCGCTGGTCTGGTAGTCCGTGCTACCTCCTTTCTTTTACACTCGTTCTCTTCTCTTCTCACTATTGTACGTACTCTTTCACTCTTTTACTCTCTTACATGCATTTTTCCACATGTTTTTCAAAATTGAGTACTTCTTTTTTACATCTTTCGTTGACCGCACTAGCCCAAATCCTGGACGTGGATTCAGGTGGGAAATTTGGCAAATGATCATGATCAGAAGGTCCTACTTGGGCCAGTCTCGTCGGATTGCACCAGAAAAGAACTTCACGGGTTACAAAACACCCGCCCAACACGAGGCACGCGCCCAAGAACGTGCACGGCCACCGTAGCACCCGGAATCCTTTTTCGGTTCTGGTAGACTATAACCTAGTCCAGTTTCACATGTAGGTAAGGCAACAGACTGAACAAGCCGACAACGCTTCTCAGCTTGGGTTGGTTCGACACACACGCTGCTCTCTCCACCCTGCTCGCGTTTCCGCTTCATTTCGAAACGGGCAAGTTTGTCTGCTACCTCCGATGCAGTGTCACTCCACTTCTTTGTGAATAAAGCACGTGTCAGAGCATCCGGCAGACACTGCTTCTTACCCCTTCGCATATAAATGCGATGGGATCGGCCTCCGGCATCTCATCGAGGCAAGATTCATCGGGCCTGCACGAGCCTCAGGCTCGTGATCGGGCTCCGGGTCCGCGACGAAATCTGTTGTTGCCACGGAGCCAGCGGATTTCGAATCAGCGAGTCGGAATCAGTGGAATCGGACATTGTTTACTTGGCCCGAGACGAGGATAAGCTAATAGCTCTGTCGAGCCAACCCCACTTTTTAGGGGGTCGGGGGCTAAGCCCGGGGGCACTTTTTTAGCCTACCGTCGTACGCGTTTTTTCTAGTAGTCCATTTCCCCGCTCCGGGGTTTTCTCGATCCGTGACTCGGCACCGGGTATTTGCGAGGCACTTTTCCGGTCGAAAATGATTTTCGGGGGTTGTTGGTTTTCGGGGTCTATCATGCCCGAAAACGTGTTTTGCAGAGTTTCTCGATAACTCGCGGTATTTGGGTCCCCTTGGGTAACGTGAGTCAGTCTATCAGAACTGAGCATCGCCCGAACCTTGCTTCACCCAAACTTTGCTTCAGCAGAAGTTAGCATCACCACAACTTAGCAACTTGGTTTCGCCCGAACTTTGCTGCTTTCCGAACTTTACAAACCCCGTAAATCATTGTCGACCGGAAAAGTGCCTCGCCCGGGTTCGAACCCGGACCTCCAGCCCTGAAGGCTTGCGCTGTTCACTCTGCCATCACGGTGTCATTTCCAGGGGGAAAACTTCCTATGGAGACCCTTGAAGTTGGAATGACACTATGAAAAGTGCTGCGCTTCGCACGTAGAGGCAGCAGTTTGAGGTTCGGGGTTTAATGTGCCCGACATTTGCGTTTTTTTGCCGAGTTTCTCAATATCTCGTGGCTTTTGGGTCCCCTTGGGTAATTTGAGTCAGTCTACCAGATTCTGGTCCAGAACTTAGCATCGCCCGAACTTTGCTTCGCCCGAACTTTACGGTTTCCCGAACTTTAACTGCTGCCTCCTAACCTCGCCTTACCGGCGCACATGTACTTTTTCTCCTGTGGTGTTTACGCACTTGCATCATTCCATCCGAGCGTTCCGTCTCATTACAGGATCTGTCGACAGGCATCTGCGCATAGCAGGCAACTGTTCATTGCAGGAATCTGCTCGCTATAGGCCTCGCTCAGTAGTGACTACAGACAATCGTTCTCCCAGACATTTGTCCCTCACAGGCATCTGTTCGTTACAGGCATCTGATATTTACAGGCACCTGATCTTTGCAGGCACCTCATGATCAGGCTCATCTGATTGTCACAGGGTGGGCGTTTGTTGCAGTAGAGTGATTGCCAGGCCTTCGACTACCCTGAGCAACGCACTGTGCACACAGTCGGTGTCTACGTAACAGCAGATGTCGCGCTGCGGGGGCGGCCCACGGGTGAACGTCGTTGTCCGCAGAAGGGGGTCGTGCCGTGTCGGCGGGTGTCCGACCGCGTTTGCGGAGCCCTCACCCAGCTTTATTGGCCGTGTGAGCAACCATTAAAGCACAGTAACTGCAGCTACTACCTTGACGTTTTTCCACAAAATTTCAGATCTTTTTTTTCTTCAAGTCTGTTCAAGATTCAGGGGCCGAGCTTGACCTGGCGAGGTTTTGGCCAAACTCGGTCAAAGTCGGTAGTCTAAAATTAGCAAGCAACGTTACCAGCAACGCTTCCCACAGCAGCTGGCAGTAGCCTGCGAGCCCCAGCTGCACACGCTGCTCTGTTTACGGTGTGCATCAACCCGTCTCAGACCGCAAGACGCCCTGCCACAGTGCTTCATGCGGAAGTGTGGCTTCGGAGCGCCGGTTCTGCCTGCCGGTGTTGAACTAGGCTGGCCAGATCCGAAAAAGAGGTTGAAAAAAATCTCGGTCAGGGGTCTTTTAAAGAGATCTCCAGTGCTGCACAGCATTGCGACAAGCCAATTATTCCTCCAGCGACGCGTAGTGCAGCCTCCTTGGGTTTGCACAGAATTTTGCAATGTATTTTGCCAGTGTCTCTTCGTCAATGCCTCGTGCCCCCATTTTACACTCCACGCCAACGAAAAGAACAGTTGCCAGATTGTCAGCAGCCAGCTTGCGCAACCTTGTCGACACCAACCGAAGTTTGGAAAACAAGCGCTCCACTGATGCGGATCCCAGAGGAAGGATGGAGGCAAGCTGGAGAAGTTTGCAGGTTGCCGGGTACTTCACGGACAGGTTCCCTGTTGTGAAGCGCTGAATCACAGTGTTGAGATCCGAGAGACCCAACTGACGAATCTCGGCACAAACGCTTGCACACTCAGATATGATGGAAGTTTTGTGTGCTTGGATCCACTTTGGCGGATGCACTGCCGGCGCTTCAAAATCTGGACAGGTATATTTGTCTGTGATGCCTGGTCCGACTGACATGTAATGGTCAGCAATCGAGGGAATCCTGGGACACCTGTCTGTCAGGCTCCATCAAGTACGGTTGAGCAGTTGTTGTGTGGAAGGCCATGAAGGATTCAAATAAATTTGTGAATTTGAAAAGGAGCCAAAGTTGTCAGCCAGACCCAACAGGGCTGAGAGGGTCGCCCTCCAGCTCCCACCCAAAAACCTCCCCAAAAATTCAAAATCATAGTTTTTTTCGTAATAACAATTAATTGTAAACACGAAAGAGAACGCTGGCAGCGTGTTTGGGAGAAGTTTAGCCTACCGATCATATTCACTCACTATCACTCACTAACAGATTTGCCCATATTTTCTTTTCACATCTTGAATCAATGATTCATTCAGTGGCCGAGCTTATGCATGTAAACTCGGTCAGCTGACCGAGCTTGCACTTTAAACCAGAAAAAACTCGGTCAGGCCAAAAATTTTGTTTGTACGTGCCGGGGGAGGTTTAGCCCCAACAACTTCTGAAAAGGAGTTTGTCAATCCATGGTCTCTTTGGCTAGCCAAAAAAAAAAAAAGACTCCTGCAACCGACACCACTTTGGGGGGGGAATCTTAGCTGGAGGCTGGACAGCCTGACCAGTCTAGTCCGGCTGACCAGAGTCCGACCAGCCTGGACTGCCTGACCGGCGGTTGGTGCTGCAAGATCAACAGGAAGGGTGGGTCTTCTGGGTCCTTGGTTTCTTCAACGGGAAAAACGGGAACAAAATAAGTTACGTAGGAAGGTACAAGGTTGTTAAAAGTCCACACGAATCACAGGAGGAAGGACATGATTCATGGATTAAGTTTGAAAGTACGAATCACAGGACGTGGAACATAATTCGTAGGACCGCTGAGCACAAAGTTACCAAGTTTTCAAAACACCGCAACGGAGCAGGCGCCCGGCAGGCAATAGGCTCGGTCAGGACTGATCCCTCACACCGAAGTGATCATGGGTTGCCTTGTGAGCGTAGATGCGCGGGGCTGAACTCAGGCTGCATAGTGGGTTTGCGGAACTGCCGTAGCATCGATCAGCGAGTAAACGTATCCATCCCTGGCCGTGGCGCTCGATGGCTTCGGTAAACCGCATCGCGTATACAGACGAGACTTGACTCCGTACTTAGAGAGCGAATTCCGTCGATCATGGTGCAGATGACTTTACGCAGGATGATGCAATATTACCCCTCCCTTCCCTCTTTGCCCTCCCGAAAAAAAAAAGGATACGGGTGCACGAGCACACGGGACTCATGCAGATGGAAAAAGTCGGTCAATTTATCCGTAACGTAAAACACGCGAACATGCAAGAAGCTGCAGCGCAACCGAGGACAGTGCTGAACATGTGCTGACAGCTTCCATAATTGAAAATACTGGTACTGATCCTGCTGCAGGTTCGTACAGCAGTCTTGTTACGACGGTTGCTTCCTCTGGCCGACATAGTTGCTTTTTCGCTTCCTCTCCCTCACAATATCCAATCCCCACCCCGCACAGTCAGCCAGAGAGGAAAACATCGTCATGACCACAAAGGTCGAAGTGCAGTGAAATTTGAGAAATTAAAACCTCATTTTGGAGGCAATCACAGGCTCAGATTTGGAATTCTTTTGTTTCAACGGCACCAACAATCCCCAAATAGTCACTTTGAGGGGTCTAGAAAAATTTTTAAAGGGGTCCCCCAAAAATCGCCATGACCACAAATTTTGTTCCCTTATATCCGAATGGGACAACAAATTTTGTTCCCTTATATCCCAACCAACAAATTTTGTTCCCTTATATCCCAATGGGATTGCCTTGCCCAAGGTAATCCCATTGGGATATAAGGGAACAAAATTTGTTGTCCCATTGGGATATAAGGGAACAAAATTTGAGGTGGTGGGATATAAGGGAAATTCACCTTGTTTTTTAGAGTGAAAGTTCGCTTGAAATTGCGGGGGTTTAAAGTTGCCGGGTGACCTTCGTCGATATGGGAAGATATCCTTTGTGCTCTGAGTGTCGTAAGAGTGGTGGTTACACGAGGTAAGAGGATCGTGGTTGTTGGTCATTGGTGGTTTCGGCCATTGTCCACATACATTTTTAGAGTGAAAGTTTTCTGTGTGTCTTTTCTCTTTTCTTGCCAACGACAAGCGCACCTTGGGGCGATGAACACGTGGAGACGGTCAGCAACAAAGCAGGGCGAACAGGGTTGTGGCGCTGTGCTCCGCCGACTCGAGCATTCACATGCTGAGGTTGACCGTGATGCTCGTGCATTCTATCCCCCATCGACAGCGAGTGTCTGACTGGCTTACCCGGCGGTCGATTCCTTTGAACAGGTTTCTCTACCGCCGCGAAAGTTGTTTGGGGGGGGGATTTTTTTTTTTTTTTTTTCCAACTTGGGAGTGGGAGTTCGAATATTTCCAGAGTGAAATCTTTTTTTCGTGAAAAAAGAAAAAGTGTCTTTGTTGTCCGGGCTGTTGCGAGTTCATTGACGCACCAATGAGTACCACACCACGACTACGGCCGAGAATATTTTCAGAGCCGTGGCTTTGAACTGAGTATCAAACAACGGGCGTGGTTTCGGCCGTTGTCTACGTACCTTGCAGAAGGTAAGCCGTCCCTTTTTTGCTCGTGTTACCTTTGTTCGACAAGATCTGACCCGCAAGTCAGCAGCACTGGGCAGCAAGTCTTCACTCACACACGGGCAGCTAAGCACACGGCTAGATCGCCGCGCCCATGACGTGTACACGAGCGCCAACGTATCAGGGCACCAGAACCTGACCTTGGACAGAGCGCGGGCCGGGAACTTTCTCGCCGTACCTTCGAACCATCTCTCCGCTAACTCCTGGGAGGCCTACTCTAGACCTTTCTTCCCCCTCAGCATGCTCTGGCGGCGTTGGTACGCAGAGACCCTGGAAGGGCAGGGAACCGGGAGGTAGCTGTAGGGACGACGCCGGGGGAAAGTACCTCCGAGCCTCTTCAGCGACTAACCCTTCCTATTCCTCGACGGTAAACCCATCCATGGCAAAAAGGGTTCGGAACTGCTCCTCAACCTCGGTGCGGTACTCATTGGCGGCCTCTC
The DNA here is from genome assembly GCA_030068145.1 of Diplonema papillatum. Lineage (NCBI taxonomy): Eukaryota > Euglenozoa > Diplonemea > Diplonemida > Diplonemidae > Diplonema > Diplonema papillatum. The sequence continues at coordinate 344,587 of JAPJBO010000066.1, read as the reverse complement.
TAAAACAACAACGTCCGAATAATCTTGTTTTTGCCTGACGACCGTTGGGTGGTGCTGACGACTGGGAATCACTGCGTTCTAGTTCCGTTTTCTGACTTTGTCCTTCGACAAAGTGCCATGCTTGCTCTTGCATGGCACTAGCGTCGGACATTGCATAATGTGTGTCACAGTCGCTGGGGTGGTATTGACAAGGGGTTTCACCGGGGTTCGCCCGTCTGTTCTGGGAGGTTTTCTGATTCGCTGTTGCGTCAGGCCGGCAGTTCCGAGAACGTAAACCTCCCTGCGCAGATGTCGGTGTACACACCCCGCGGGGTGTAAACAACAAGTAGAATTACCTAAAAGAGGAAACGCCATTTCCATACAATGCATTCCGACAGAAGTCCGAGCTCTCATGCGGGCCCCAGGCTGATCCAGGCTCACACGGAATCACACAGAACCGGGCTCTTGTTGCGTTGGGTGCAAATGAGTACCGCACTTTGCCCACTTTTTGCTTGGTGGCCCCCGGAAGGGTCACTTTTGCCGTCGGTTGCAACTGTTGCTGGGAGCTAATGACGAGTTCGGAATCCGAAAAGGAATCGGAAGCTTCGCTTTCCCGTTTGCACGCCGAGATGCGGAGGACGCGAAGAGCCGGCGGAAGCATGTGGTCGTGACGTACGGTCGTGATACATTCTATTGATACTGTACACACTGTGATGCCGCAGAGGGCTAGAGCCAAGTCCAAGTTCGCAATCAGGAGCAGCCAGAGTCAGCGACAGAATCCGTGTGAGTCGGCGTAGTAGGAGTATCTATATTCCGTGTGAGTCCTACGAAATCCGTCGGAATGCAATACGTGTGTACTGTTCGTGAGGTTAATAATATGTGAGCAAATACTTATTTTGATTACAGGTGGCGTTCGTCAAGGGAAGTCAGATTTTCTCCTGTTTCCTGACACGGTGTAGAAGGCTAGCAGCCCCCGTTCTCAGCCTGTTTCTCAGACTGTTTCGTTTCAAAGTGACAGCTCGCTTGAAACTCCGGTTTTAAAGCCTCCGGGTGACTGGTACGTTTTAGTTCTCTTGTTTTTTCAGAATCAAAGAAGTGCTAAATCTGGACCAAAGAAAAAAAGAAAAAGTGATGCTCGCCTGAAGTGGTCCGAAGTGTTCTTGTGCGAGTTCCAGTGTGAATGCAGGCAGAGAGGTCGCCACCTACTTCGAAGCTTGTACCGTTTTAGGGGGGTTGTCCATTACCATTACGTCTTCCCGTAGGATAACTTGGCGACAACGTGAAAAGGTGGTAATTTCGCTGCTTGCGGCCTCCCACCTGTTCTACACCTCTCTCGTGTTCCGGCACAATATGCAGACTAGAGATCAGACTCGCAACTGGGTCGTGGTTTCCCAGACAGTTTCACTGGGGATTGCTGTTTGTGCTCGCTGGTTTGGCTGACTCGTCCGGATGGCATTGGTTCGGTTTGCTGCTGTAGTCCAAGCGGTCATCACGTGGTTCTTGCTGCACCCGCTGCGCCTCCTGGGTGCTCTCCCATAGGCACCTTCTTCCCCGCGTAGATTGCCATATCCTGAGACTTTCATGGCTTAATCCTTGAAAACAGCAAATGGCTACTGGCAGGATCAACCAGGTTTCTCCACGCAAACCAGACTGGGATGGAAGAAATATGACAAAACGGAGATTCAGAGATGATCGTCAAGCCAAGATTGATGCGTCGATCATTCGGTGCTTTTTCGAGCTTCGACAAGTGATGACCTCTCCCGGTCTGAGTCAGCCTCCCCAGTGTGAGGTAGAATGCACTCTCCTTGCCGACGGCAGATTTCCTTGCTGGTTTATTTTTCCCCTCGAGAGCTGCGGTCGGTAAATTTTCGTTATTTTACCATGTGTGTTCGTTCGTTTTCGCGAGTTGTCAGACTAGCCCACCCGAAGGCAGTGGTTTCTTGCAGGTAGATGGTTCCCCTCCCGGCGGGAGTGTTTCTAATTCTTTGTTTGCTCGTGGATACGATCGGATGGGATCGTGATCGCAACTTTGCTTTTTGCTATGTGTTTCGTTTGGTCTCATATCTTTTTGGAAGGGGTTGTCCTTTGGGGGAGGGAAGGGGTAAGGGGAGCCTTATGGACCAAAACGTATGTGTTTGGAATGGTACACGGCTGGAGTCCAACTTCCGAAGCTGGAGTTTAAAAAAAGGACACGCCCGCTTTTTCGGATGTGGTCCAGCCGCTTATCGGGACTGTTGCGCACCGCTTTTTAACTCCAGCTGTCGGCGCTGGTCCGTCGTGTGTGTCCCCGCCCCCCCTCCAAAAACTGCACGACCCGAATGGTGGAAGGCTTCACATGTTATATAACATGCGGCACTTCATGGGAAAAGACATGGGCATGTGATATCACGTGGCAATACAGTCGGAAAACGTGCGATCACACGGATAAGCCACATGTTATTAACATAACATGTGAGGCTGCTTGTAATTTCCGGTAACAAGTGGGTCGCCGTGGTTGGTTTTGTGAGTGCAGCCGCAGCTGTGTTTTGTTCAGGCGTCGACGTCGTAGAAGCGGCCGTCCAGTCTCGTGCGGAGGCGGTGGACCAGCACGCTGAACTTCGGGTGCTGTTCGGAGAACACCTTCAGGGCCGTCCGTGCGCCCGGGGGATCGCAGTTGTCGACAGCGACGAAGTAGTTGTCGAGGAACGTCTTGCGCGCCTCTTCCTCCTCCCGGAGCTGGTACATCCACTCCGCGTTGTCCACCGCGGTCTGCTTCTCGGCCCAGTACACGGTCACGCTGTCCGCCGTCAGCAGCTGGACTTCGTCGATTTTGTAGCAGCAGAACCCCTTCACGAAGTTGACCGCAGCCCCCGACACCAGAATCGCGGGGAGCACCTTCAATCCGGACGCGTACTGCGCGAGGTAGCACGCGACGTCGGTGAGGTTCGATCCGATGGTGTTGAACCGCTGCGACTTGCTGCCGAGGATCCCGTGGTACGTGCGCGCGTGGTGGACTCCGGAAGAGAACGAAAGCGCGGATTTCGACCGGGAGAGTTCAAATGCGACGGACAACGCGTGCTGCGTCGAGGTGGCCGGAGGGCATGGCTTCGTCGTGTTCCACGCCACCGTGACGCGGGCGCCTTCGAGGCTTGCGATGACGCCGTGGAACCTCTTGGCGGTGTCGTGGATCAGTGTGAACAACTCTCCGTGCGCGGCGCTGGCACGTTCGGCAGAGTTGTGACAGAACTGCGAGAAGCTGTCGAGGCTCACGATGAGCCCCGTCACGCCAATCGACATCTTCAGGCCGACCGAGAACGAATCGGCGACTGCGGTAGACCGGCCGGCCTTGCCGCCGCTGACGGCCGAAGGCTTGTCCATCCCCGACATCGACCCAGTCACAGACGCGCTCTGGGAGCGCGTGCGCGACCCTTCCTTGTGCGAGCGTGACCCTTCCACGTGCGAGTGCGACACCATCGACGACGACTCGTTGCTGACGATGTCGTCGTGGAGGTCAACCTTCGGCAGGAACGCCTGCACGTGCGTCACCATCTCCACCGCGTGCCAAAAGCCTTTGCACAAAGAATCGTACTCCGAGATGATGTGCCGCGTCCTCACACGTTGAACCGACGGGTGATCCAATTGGATGAGCGCGATTTTGTCGAAGGCGCTAGCCAGCCTCTTCAAGTCGTCGGTGGCCACCAGCGTCATTCCAATGGAGATCAGACAACTGGCGAGGATCATGATGACGACAGTGATCAGCGTCGAGCGGTTGCTGTCGTAGATCTTCTCGAAGAAGATCTTCTCCGGCGTCAGCATGACCACGTGCCACCGGAGGTTGTAGTGCGTGATGGTGGCCAGCGTGATCCAGTACTCGCCGCCGTCGGGTCCTGTCATCGTTGAGAAGTAGGGGTCGCCTGCACGGCGGGTTGCAAGGTCAGACGGAAGCTCTCCAGAAGCCACCAACTCTGCGAACAACGCAACACCGCTTGACATCAGGCTCATCTGCTCATAGGTGATGACCCCGCTCGTGTTGACGGTATGGAAGTTTCTCTCTATGTCCGTAGACGAAATGAGCAAGGTGTCGCTGTCCATGATGAGGAGGGACGAGGTAGTCGAAAGGAGGAACGGGTTCAGATCGATGACGGACAGGTACATTCCCATAGCGAGGACGCCGGTTAGCTCATTCGGGTTCGGATCCTGAGTTTGGAAGATGGGGAGGGTGATGGTGGTGAACAGGCCACCCCCTCTTGCGACGTTGATGTTCACGGAGATTTCCAGGTCCGTCCAGATGGGTACATTCGCACGGCAGTTTGCTTCCGCGGTGGGACCCTGCGTGTAGAGAAGCGCGTACGGCCTCGACGGAATATCCAATGCGTAGGGGTACGCCGTTTCCCTAATCACCAAGGTCGTTTTGTTGATCGCCCAGATCTTGGTGATTGGTGGATCGCTGACATAAAAATAACCGCTGAAATAGTCGACAACCAGCCCGTGGCCATAAATGTCGCCTACAGCGCGAGACGTGCTACCTGCGATATATAGGGTGTACAGCTCCGATTGCGCTAGCCAGTGCGTCATGCGCTTGACCCAGGGGGTCAGGTTTTCAGGGAGCTTGATGGATGTCACGTTCATTTCGATGTCGGCCTTCGCCGCGCGCAGCTCGGCTTCCGGCTCGCGGATCACTGTTTGGCGGATCCGGTCCTCGACGGCTTCCATCGTGGCCATCGCCAGCCTCCGCGACACTTCGTCGATCGAATCCTCAGCGTTGCTCGTCGTCACCAAGAACACCACAGACGCCGGCACCGCGACCAAGATCACGATCGTCAGCACCGCCACAACCGGGAACGGCACGTGGAACAGCTGCCTCATCTTCCTCGTTTTTTTTTTCTCTCTTTTTCTCTTTTTCTTATTCTTTTTCAGACTGCAAGTTATTTTTCTTCAGAAGCTTGTGCGTCAACCTGTTGTCCAATATTCCGAGTCGTACTCTCGTCTAAGCTCATTTCGGGTTCGGGAGCAAATTCTCGCCAAACGACTCGTATTTTCGTGCCAAACTCGTTTAAACTCGTATTGACGAGTAGACGAGTACACCGAGAACACTGCACATGCCCTCCCGCACACCCGATGCTACAGCCGGAGCAAGTCCTTTGTTGGCACTGCACACAACCCAGGTATGGTCTTGCTGCGGACTTGCTCCGGTGTTCGTCCGATTGTTTCCGTGACCTGTATAATGTTGGGTGAATTTCCCTTGTATCCCACCACTTCTAATTTTGTTCCCTTATACACGTGGACCGGTCATGGTCATGACCGCATGTTTGACCGGTCAGTTTTGGACCGGTCAGCTGAGAAAGTTATGCGGTCATTGACCGCATATGCGGTCATTGACCGCATACCTTGCGGTCAATGACCGCATACCTTGCGGTCAATGACCGCAACATTGCGGTCATTGAACACAGCCTGTGGTAAAGCCACAAGGATTCCTGCCTTTTGGGTTGGTCTCGGTCTCTCTCTTTTCTGGTAAACGTGCTTCTGCGTTTCGGGGGTCAGAAACGCTGGTTGGAGAAAAGGTATGTTGGGTGGGTCACATACAGGGTTTTTTGTGGGATTTCTGAGGTCACAATCACACGGTGTGCTCCAGCACCGGGTGAACTGTGCAGTCCATTTTGCGGGTGTCACGATCGTTTAAAGTTTAGATGGCTTCGAAGTTGTAGCCGTTGGAGTGCCGCGCGGTCTTGACCAGGAGCCTCGCCTGGCCACTCGCGCTCTGATCTGTGCCAAGCAGTCGGGGCGCGAGCGGAGGCACCAAATTTATGGCTTCACACGTCAAGAACCTTGTGCGCCCTGGGCGTCCGCATACTCGAGGTTCTAAGCAGCGCCAGAAACTCGCCCAGAATCTGCGGAGCAGCGCCGTGGTCACGGACGGCATCGAAGATCGTCCTGAACTCCTTCACGCCCGGCGGCTTCGCCCGCCGTGGATGGGCGTCGGCCCCTACGGTGGCGGTGGTCGCCTGTTGCTGATGGGCGACAATGAGGCCCCTGAACACAAACATCATGGCGTCCGTGCTGGCGGAGAACAAAGCAGCGGCGTGTGTTCTCGACGACCCGCTCAATGAAAGAGCGTGAGTAGGATGATGGCTGTCCTCAGGAGGAGTCGCTGGACGTCGACACTTGGGCCTGTTGTCGGTGGCTCTCGGAGCTGGGAGCCCCGGGGCTGGTCGGTGCCCGGGGCTCAGGCCCGGAGCGCTCCAGGAGCCCGACGGGGATGGGCATAGAACACACTTTCTACTGTTTTTCAGGTAGATCCGTCCCCAGCCGCGAGCGAGGCGGCTCCTCGACTCATCTGTGGGAGAGCGGTAGAAGAGGGTAAAGGCCTCCCAGAACTTTGTATTTCCCAGCACCTTTCTTTCTTGTCCGCACCCAGCTCACTTTGGTCGTCAACGCTCTCGTCCTCCGAGTCTTCATCGACAGGTGAAGATCGGAGCCAAAGGGGTCAACTTTATCGGTCTCAGGGGACGACCCCCTGCAGATGGCGCAGTACATGGCGCAGCTTGGGTGCGGCGGCCATCACTCAACTGCCACCCAGACGGTGTTAACGAGTTTTCAGATTTTTCTGGACTCGGTGCCGTCGCCGCCGAAGAACCTGGCAGACCAGATCACTGCCTGGGGAGCTTGGCTCATCACCGCTCAACAGGTATCCGGGCTTGACGGTCTGCAGGTACGCTGGGCTACTGCAAACCCCCTCGAGTCGAAAGGGGTGCCCGTACAGCAACGTTGCCTGCCGTAGTTGCAACGGCTGGTGACGGGCGCCGGGAGAATGACAGTGAAGTGAGGGTGCCAGGTCAGGCGTGCGGTAGCCGAAGCAGCAGAGAGGGTCCCCCGACGGCTGCCGCCCAGGCTTTTGCTGTGGGCAAGGGGCGGTACGGACTCGTTGCCGCTCCTCTGTCCGCATCGTGCTGCGGCACCTCGATGGGATATCGGGCCCGAACCCCCGCTTTTCCCGGGCCTCGAGTACCAATAACTGCTCGGGACCTGAAGTCCTATTTCTTCCAATTCCCAGTAGGACGGCCGACGTCGGCTTTCTTCGGGCTTCGGACCAGGAGACCCGACGGGGGCGTGGCTCTGTATTGGTGGCGCCTGGGCAGGTCGTTTTCCATGATTGCGCAGGACTCTGATTTTGTCATCACGGAGCTTGCCGGGGACGACAGGATAGTCTGGTACGACGACTGGGCCCTCGTCGGTGCCTGTCCGGACGCGCTTCGCGCTGTGCGCAACCGAGTCTGCAGCGTGCGCCCGTATGGTGCGCATGATGGTCAAGGACGAGAAGTCTGTCCTCGAGCCCAGCTTGACGCCGGTTGTCCTGGGAGTCGAGTTTGACTTCGCGGCGAAGAGGTACCGGCTGAAGCAAGGGTGGGTGCAGAAGCCGCGCCTCCTCTTTTGCTCGGTCGAATTGACGCAAAGGACTCTGCGCGGCGTCTGGAAGTCGTCGAGACCGCCATTTGAGCGTGGACGGTATGGGGCACACTGCTCTGCAGGGTGAGTGTGTGGTCCTTTTTAAGATGGATTGTGTCTGGCGCTCTCTCTCTTCCTAAGGGTTGCCGCCCGAGGGAACCGGCTGTGAGCCGAAACTCGACGCCGGTCTCTCCAGATTGCACCAGAAGAACTTCGCGGCGGATCACAAAGCACCCGCCCTGCACGAGGCACGCGCCCAAGCACCAACAGCAGTTGTAAATTTGTTGCATTAGTGTGTGGGCCTTTGAAACGTGGATGATGCCTCTCGCGCTGCTCCCCTTGAGGTTCCTGGCTCATGCCAAAGCGCCGCCGCCCGGGTTAAGGGGTTGCGGCATCAGGCGTGGGCCAGGGCCAGGGAGACTGTTCGGAGGGGTCACCACCCACCGTTCGCGGGCTTCGTTACTTCACTGCCCCCGGCTCTCCCCGGCCTTCGTCATCCCGGGGGAGGGTTCCACGGCCATCTCCCCCCGCGTGGGGAATGGACTGGTGCTGTGCCGCGGGTCCTTCCGTGCGTCCTCGCGACGTCGCCGCTGTCGATGTCACTGCCGCTGTTGCTGCCGCTGCAGCCGCTGTCGGGCGGTTGGTTGACGATCCCGGTCTGCACCCCGCCCGTTGCGCGTCGGCTTTCTTCTTCTCGGCGTTCGCTAGGACGTCCCAAAGGTGGCGGCTGCCGCCGCCGCGTGCGCGACGGTGCGTCGCCCGGTCGTGTCTTGCCCGTGCCTTCCACTTCTCGCCGCTGTGTTGCCACCCCCGTGGGTAATGGGCCTGGGGTCGGAAGCTGCCGGTCAGGACACCCGCCTTCTCCCAGTGGCCGCCCTGGTCGCCCCGTCCTTTGTTCGCCATCTTTTTGGGCACGTGCCGTACGGCGGCGACTTCGAACGCCCGCATCACCGCTTCGAAGGCCTCCCGGTTGTTGATCTGCGGCCGTTTGTTGAGGCCCTGGAGGATGGGTCCCCCGAGGCTGGTGAGGTGGTTGACGCGCATCTCGAGGGCCGGGTGGACGGCTTTCACGCGCGCAATCTTGCCCAACCTGCTCAGCGCGGTCCTCATCGCCCACCCTTTCGCGGTCGCCGAGTCGCTGTAGGCCTGTGCCGCCTGTCGCTGTGCGGTGTCCATGGCGCGGTTGGACAGTTCGTCCGCATCCTTGTTGAGCTCGCGAGGAATGTGCACCGGCTCGATCGTCGTCCGTCGGTCGTGCAGCTTCGCCAACAGGTTCTGCGCCTGGTCGTAGTATCGCCGGAGTGTTTCGTTGCACCTCTTCGTGCCCTTTATCTGACCAATGACCAGTTCGCTGTCGCCCTTGACGACGATGGTGCGGGGTGTCGGCGGCACGGGGTCCCGCAGCAACCTCGCCAACACGCTGACGAACCCGACGTATTCCGCCACGTTGTTCGTCGCTCTCCCGGCGATGGGCTTCTCAACTTCCCACTGCTTGACGCCTTTGTCGTAGAAGACCGCCCCGGCTCCCGCGACCGCGCCGTTGGTCCCGTTCCCCCGACTGCCGCCGTCGAAGAACGCCGCCGTCTCCTCTCCCGGCAGCGTGTCCGCCACGGTCCAGCGCTCCTTCGGCTGCCGCTGCGCGATGTTCTCCTGCCTCCGCTGTGTGCCGGCCGGCGTGAGGGTCAGGCCGCTGTGCAGCTCAAAATCGACAGCGAGCTCGAAATACGAGATGGAGGCCTCCTTGCCGGATTCGGACCACCGCTTCGTCGAGCACCATTCTGCCAGCGCCAGGAGCATCTCGTGGGTGTCCTTCCATGCGTTGCGGTCCGGCCGCGCACCGTCGACGTTGATGGTCTGGCTGGCCGTCGGCCGTTGCTCCCACCCCCACGGATATGTCGACACCTTGAGCTCCTTGCGCCGGCAGTCCTGCTCGAGGATGCCGTCGGCCCGCTGCCTCCCGAGAATTTGTTGCATTAGTGTGATTGTCAGGCCTTCGACTACCCTGAGCAACGCACTATGCACACTCCGTGTCTACGTCACAGCAGATGGAACGCGTCTGTTGCGTCGCCGCGGAGGCGGCCTACGAGTGGGTGTCGTTGTGGCCTCCCGGCCGGAGCCATCGTTGGACGACCCTTCGCTCGTTTCTTCGCGTTTGCGTCGGTTCGCGCGTCGGATGGACGCAGCCGGGGGCTGCGCATTGGGCGGCGTTCGTCGGGCAGGGGTGTTGGCCCGGAGTTGCGGCGTTGGCAGTTGAGTGCGTCGGCGCCGCCGCGCTGGGGGGGTGCGTGGGACGGAAGGGTCCTCCGCAGCACGCCGCCGCAGCGGCGCCGCGCGATCGATCGTTGGTGAGTCTCCCAGGCCGGAGCCGGAGGATTCCTCGCTCGTCTCCCCGCGTTTGCGTCGGAGCCCGCGTCGGGGCGCTGCCGGTGCCGGTTGCGGTCCCGCCGGAGGTGCAGGTGCCTCGTTCTCGTCGTCGGCGTCGTCTGGCCGGTCTCCCGCCCGGTGGTGGCCACTCCGGCAGCACACAGAGGCATTGGCGCAGCCGCCGCAACGCGTCAGGTGGTGCGCTCCGCAGCATTGCGTGAGGACACCGTCACCGGGCTCGTGGTGGTCCCGGCAACACTGCTCCGGCGTGCGCTGTGAGCTCGAGGCGCACAACGGACACTTCTTCTTCGCGCACTTGTCGCAGACCTGAAAACGCCCTCGCGTCATGGCCTGCGACGCGGGCACCAGCACTGGATGCGCAGAGCGTGTCAGCACCGGCCTCCGCACCTCCCACTTCTGAGCGCGCTCAGCGCGTAGAGCCGAGTCGTACTGCGGGAACACGTCCCTACCCCACACTTGGCTTGTCAGCCCACCGACGGGCAGGGCACGCGTGGCACAGGCCTCCAGGACAGCCGCCGTTTCCGCGCCCGCCGCGAAGACGGGACGTACCTGCAGCCCGCCGATCACCCGCGGCACACCGAGCGTGTGGAGGCTCTTCACCCTCTCCAGTCTCGCCGTCGGCAGCGGCGAGGGCAGCTTCAGAGTCTCGCATAGGCGGCACAACACTGCGAGCATCGCTCCTAGCCGCTGACCCCGTTCGGCCACCGATACGGGGCCAGCGGGGCGCTGAACCTTCGGCCTCTTGGGGCAGTGCTTGACATCCATCCCTGTGAACAGCTCGAAGTCCAGAGCGAGCTCGATATTGGAGACCCCTTCAAAGGTGGTCCACCGCAGCGCCGCCAACCAGCCCTTCAGAGCGCGCATCATCGGGGCGCCAAAGTTCCATTTCCGCGGCGCATCCGGTAGGTCGTTGTACCGAAATCTGTGGGCGGTCGCCTGTGTGGAGGCGGCGAGCACCCAGGCGTGGGTCACCGGCGCGGACTTCCAGCGCGCAAGGCTCGCCTCAGTCCTGGCTGCAAGGATCGTTCCCATCATGCGATGCAGGGCCGTGGCATCAATATCCAGTCCCACGGTGATGACACCGTGCACCCGGGTGCAGGAGGGCCAGCGCGAGCGGTCAGCCCGTACGAGGGCCGCGAAGCAGTCCATTCTCCGGATGTTGTCGTACGCGGGGCATGCCCACCACAGGTGCTCCGCGGTGTCGGGGACCCGCAGCTCGCAGTCGGGGCAGTCACGGCCACGGGCCCGGGGAGCGCTTTCGCTGCTCGAGGTCACCTCGTCGAAAGCATCAGCTGATGCGGTCCGATCGTCTTCGCCGCCGGAGGAGGGCCCGGAGGACCCTTCAGCAGAGGAGGAGGAGGCGGCGGGGGACGCGGCCGAACCGTCACCGCCGTCGCCGGAGTCGCCCCGGCGGTCTCCGTTGCCGGCGCCGCGCCCCCAGCGCGTTGCGTAGTAGACGCCGCCGGCCAGGATGGTCGTGAGGGCCTTCCGCAGCGCAGCACTCGCCGTCGCTCGGCGGCGTTCCTCGTTGGTGCGCACGTAGTCTACACCGTGCTGCACCCCGTCAAAGGACGGGCGCTCCGCAGCAAGCTGCGTCCAGGCGGACTGTCGCAGCTGCCCCCGCAACACATGGTGCCGCTCGGCCCGTCGCATGTCCAGCAGGACCCGCCCTTGCACTTTCATGGTGCCGAGGTCAAACCCGTCGTATTCGGCCCCGACCGGGGGGAGCCCGTCGGTGATCGCGATACCGACGGGACCCAAACCCCGTCCGAGCATCCCGCCCCGTTCGCCATACAGCCGGCAGATGCGCTTCATGCGTTCGCGCACGCCCGGCAACCGCTCGCACGAGTCCAGCAGTGAGCATAGCACCCAGTAAGGGCGCGCCAGCACGGGGTCGACCCGGTGGCCCTTCGCCAGGACGGTCAGCACCGCAGAAACGCTCCGGGAGGTGCCCCTGTTTACCGGCCCAAAGACCCCTCGCGCAATCCTCGTGCGGAGACTCTTCAGGCCCGCTTTCGTGAAGGGTGTGTACTGACACCCAGACAGTGCGCTGCCCAGCGTGCTGGAGCTCGCGATCTCGCACCGCTCGTCGAAGGGGAGTGGCGACAGACCTAACGCGTCCATCAGCCCACTCTGGGCCTCTAGCCGTGCGTCGTTGGTGCGGTCGCACCTCTTGGTCGAGGTGTTCAACCTGCCACTCAGCACCTTCGTGGACGACACGGTGGGGAAGACTTCCTTGCCGTCGCCCTCGCCAATGTGCAGCGTGGACCGGTAGGGGCGCTGCATGCGTTGCTGCGTCTTGCCTTCGAGGATCCCGAGCGCTACCGTCTTCTTCACGTTCAGGCGCATGCCCGTAACGTCGCAGAACCGGCTCACAACGTCGACCGCCTTCTGCACAGTGGGCTCGTTGGACGCGTGCAGTGTGGCGTCGTCGGCGTACGACCAACAGCAGACAGCACCAACAGCAGGCAGGCAGCAGGCAGGCAACAGCAGGAAGCACAGCATGCAGCGCAGTAACAGCAGGCAGCACCAGCAGGAAGCACACAGCAGGCAGCACAGTACCAGCAGGCAACACCAGCAGGAAGCACACAGCAGGCAGCGCAGTACCAGCAGGCAACACCAGCAGTGTACCACCCGAAGGCAGCCGGATGTCAGCTCTTTTAGTTACCCAGGGATTCTATTCCACATCGCTTTCATTTCACCAACTTTTTGACTCTTGTCATCTTCGTTCGCGCCAACGCGACCTATCCGAGAAAGAGAGAAAAAAAGAGAATGCTTGCTTTCCTTTATCATGTGCAACAGTTGTTCCGGAATGGTCCCACACAAAGACCTACTGCTGAAGGAACACTCGGTGGTCCGAAGAAGGCTAGAGAAGGGCAAGAGAACCAATATATTTTGGTGGTGCCTTTATATCCCACCTAATATTTTTGAGCACAATTTTTGATCGACTATTCGACCAGAGCTTTAGACCAAAATTGCAACCTAACGTTTTGATCCAAAATGGTGTACGCTGTGTGTAGCAGAAGTCAAGGTATGGACATTCAGTACGTAATGGGCACCGGTTCGATTCCTCACACCGACATTCTTCGCAAACGAATAAGTTTTGGTGGGCTGTGAGGGAAGTATATGTTCTTTAACGCGAACGCTTTGCAACCCGGGTGCTTTTGTGTGGAGATACAGCACATTTCTTTCTTTAAAACTCAGGCACCAGGGAAAGCCTGCTACACACATGGGAGCCAAGCTTCACGTGTTCGGCGGTACTGCAGAGCCACGGGCCTACGGGTCAAGTGGCTACCGATTTTTCCCAAACTAAATCGCAGCATCTAGGCTTGGCGCACCTTGGGGCTTAGCGCTCGCGCTGAACACAAGCTCGTCGAGAGGTCAGCCGCAGGGCAGAGCGGACGGGGTTGTGGCACTGTGCTGCCTCCGACTCAAGCTTTGCAAGCTTTGGTTGACCGTCACGTTCCTGGACCAGGAGCGGCCTTTTTCTTTTTCTTTTTGAAAGTATGCTAATACTGCAGGGAATAGTTGACTTGACCTCTTGAGTTTGTGCTAACCACGAATTGGGGAGTCGGGAGAACCTACAAAGCCAAAAGCAGGACCGACTCCCCCGTTTCGTGAGGAAAAGCGAAGAATAAAAACACCTTTTTTTCATCTATCTTTGTCAAGAGCTGCAACTCAACTATTCTTCTTATTTCTTCTAAAACTCAGGCACTGGTTGCGTTGTACGGCCGTGCCGTGCTTGCTCTTGCCCGCAATTGAGAACTTCGTGTCACAATTATTGGGTGGTATTGACAAGGGGTTGCATCGGACACGCAAGCTCTCGTCTTGTTTGTAGCGAGTCGCCGGCATGCTGGTGAAGACCACACATATGCCATACGTTCGCTACGCGACTCCGAGAGGGTCACTTTCTACGCTCCTTTGCTCGTGTGGTCACGTGGTCACTTGCTAGGATCTGCACTGTCTTTCGGTCTCTCTGGGGTGAGTTTCCGATCTCCTCAATTCTCTTCGTACTCCTACGGCAGGCGTGAGTCGCGTTGGAAAGTGTGGGTGCAAGAACGTGCTTGGGATGGATATGTGCTCAACACCGCAGGTCCCGTCTGCGCCGTGTTTCGGTCCTTTAAGCCACGGACACATAAGCCATAAGGCTGTGTCTGCAGACAGGACTGCGGCGTGAGTCTGGTTTGTCAGGCGGCTGTTCGTAGCTCGTCACAGCCAGGACCACCCGTGCTACTAGAGCACAGGCGAATCCGTCACGGGGAGAAGGCCCCTGCAACCGTGTCTGAGAAATCAGTTAATAAACTCAGGGCACTCGCCCTGATTGTGACTGCGACTCGCTAGGCAGCACTGACGTGTGTAAATGGGGCGAGGGGGGGAGGGAAGTGGCGCGACGCTCCAGCGTACAATGCCTAAAAAAGCATGCTGCCTATGAGTGTGCGTGCGTTTGGCAAGGAGCCCCGCGGAAGCGGCGTCCTGTCGAAACAAAGCTGCAGCTAGGCTAAAAGAAGGTGGGACTGCTTTCCCGACATCGGGAGAAGACAGAAGAACCCGTACACCGCAAGAGCAGCGGAGAAACAAGAAACGAAAACGAGAGTGTTGAGACTTTGTTTCTTCTTCTGTTTTCGTCGAGTCGTTTTCGTTGAACGCAGTGCCTGACGTAAAGCTGGATTCAGGACGAAAGTGAAAACGCCACAGTTTGCGGCGACGAGTTCTCATTTTTTCCAACATTTCATGCTTGGTAAAAATAGCGGCGAAACGGGGCTGGAATAGGTGAGGGGAGTAGGCGGTAAACGATATGAGTGACACTGCGATCGGAATAATAAGAAGCCACGGCTTCAGAGCTGTTCTTTTTCTGCTTGACGTTGAACAGCGTTTTATTTTTGTATAAGCAGCTGCTTTGTAGGAAATACTTGAGGAGGCTGCCAGCTGCAAAAGATCAAAGGAGGTAAATGTGCTATTGCCCACACGAAACACAAGTGAATCTGGGTTCAGTGGCGGGTGTAAGCGTTCAACGAAAAAGACCCATTTTGTAGTTGTATTGTTTCTCCCCCTCTAGCCTACTTCGAAGTAAGCACAAGTCAGCCCCTCGAGTATTTTCGTGTTCCGAGATTCTGGAGTGTTGCTCGCCGGACGACCTGGATGGTTGGCTCCTTCTGCGTAGGGTCTACTGTTCGGGAGTCGCATGGGTTCGAATATTGACAACCTTTTTCGGATCCTTTTTCCTGCTTCCCTCGACGACAGATCATCGGGGCAGGTGGCAGCGACACCTCCCAAGGCCTGCTACACGGAACCGAAGCTTCACGTGTTCGGCGGTACTTCAGAGCCACGGGCTTGCGGGTCAAGTAGCTACCGATTTCCCAAATTAAAGCATCAAGGCGTGGCGCACCCTTGGGGCTTGGCGCTTGCGCTCAACACAAGCTCGTCGAGACAGTCAGCCACAGGGTAGAGCGGACGGGGTTGTAGCCAAGTCCCCAAGCTTTGCAAGCTGTCGTTGACCGTTTTTTCTTTCTTCTTTTATTCTGTCGTCGACAACATAATACATTATTGTGATTGAGGTGTCATTCAGGTAGAAAAAGGACGAAAAAAGAGAGCGCGTGACTCCTTCTGCTTGGGGATGAACCCATGAGGGGCTGGCCCCTCGTTTTCTCCTTTAATTCCCGCACTTTCTTTCAGATCCATCAGACCTACGTTGACGGTCGCTTAGGGACCCGTTGACCTCCACTACCCACTAAAAGTGTGGATTCGCACCCCGGACGAGCAGCCCGAACACGTACCGTCTGGATCCTAACTTATGTAGTTTTTAATTTACCTACCCCCCTGTAGGATGGAAACGTTGGAAACGTTTCCGTTTCCGTTTCCGTTTCCGTTTCCGTTTCCTTCTTTTTGGCGGTGGATGGAAACGCCGTTTCTTTTCAAAAGAAACGGCTGGTATGCCACTAGTATACTGGCTGAAGGTCCGACCGGAAATGTGTTCCGAACGGCGGACCCCGCAATCCAGTGGGAAACCATGGACAAGGAGGCTCCGAAAAAGAGGGCGGAATGAAGCATAAGATAAGAGACGCAACCACACGCATCCGGTTGTGATGACTTTGAGGTCTGCAGCTTTTTATACCAATGGCTGTTGTGGCGACGATGCTCTGTTATGCGAGGCCGTTGGCCAACGCGCTGAGACGATCGAGAAAGCACATCCGCTTCCAATAATAGGCTATACAGATACGATCGTTCAGGCTACAAGACCGGGGTTTTTCGGCGGCGTAAGACAAAGAGGGAGTGCAATCAGCATCAGGAGGTGAGAGGTGAGAAGGGCACACGTATGCCGGGGCAATGTTAAACCCGCCAGAAAAGCGATGGCCACGCAGTAACGTGTGCGTCATCGCTTGCCACAGTGCACCTTGCATACGACGACGGGTGGCAACCGTCACGAAGGGGCACCATCGGGCGGTGTTGTCGGAGCATAGACAGCGACGGCAGGAAGAACCCCACCGACAATGCAGAAGAGGACGGCAGATTCAAAAAGCCCCACTCGGCACGGCCACCGATACAAGTAAACATGAGAACGCGGGTTGGAAGCAGCAGAGGACGAAGTGGTAGGCACTGAAGAGTGGAATCTGGTGTCAGAAAACCTCAGCATCCGCATGTGACGACATTCTGCATCATTAGCTTGTGGTTACCTATTTGCTCGTGTCAGATCGCCGACGAAAGAAAGCGGTGAGCATCAGCGACTGCTCTGCACAAACGAGACCGCGACGACACACAAGAAGGGGCCGAGACGGAGGAAGAAAAGTGCCTGCTGGTGGACCAAAAGAAGAAGGTGATCCCGCCCTCTGAAAGGAAAGCCAACATTTGGCTGGAAACGGACACCCGACGGACACACAGAAGGACCCGCGAAGTGGTATCCTATAGGACCCCTCAGCATGAGGAGCCTTCCGGCGTTTCTTTTAAAAGAAACGGAAACGTTTCCGTTTCCGTTTCCGTTTCCATATTTCGAAAAAACTAAAAGAAACGGCGTTTCCATCCAACTTAGCCCTAGGGGGGGGAGATACTCCCAAATGTTGCCTTTATTCGGACTTTGGTGCAAAGGCACGGCCTTGCAGCTGAAAGGCAATCCCATTGGGATATAAGGGAACAAAATTTGTTGGTTGGGATATAAGGGAACAAATTTGTTGTCCCATTGGGATATAAGGGAACAAGATTTGTGGTCATGACGATTTTTGGGGGACCCCTTTAAAAAGATTTCCCGGGGGTCAAAGCGACTATTCGGGGACGTTTGGTGCCGTTGAAACAAAAAGATTCCAATTCTGAGGCTGCGTTTACCTCCAAAATGAGGTTTCAATATCTCAAATTTCCTGCCACTTCGGCCCTTGTGGTCATGCGGCCTGAGGAAGAGGAAGCAACCGTCGCAACAAGATTGGCAGCAGGACCAGCACCAGCAATTTCAATCCTGGAAGCAGTCAGCACATGTTTAGCACTGCCCTACTTCGCATCCGGTTGCGCTGCAGCTTCTTGCATGTTGCGTGTTTTACGTTACGGATAAATTGGCCGATTTTTTCCATCTGCATGAGCCCCGCGTGCTCGTGCACCCGTATCCTTTTTTACACTCTGCTCAACGACGCCTTTTCTTTTCGGGAGGGCAAAGAGGGAAGGGAGGGGTAATATTGCATCGTCCTGCGTAAAGTCATCTGCACCATGATCGACGGAATTCGCTCTCTAAGTACGGAGTCAAGTCTCGTCTGTATACGCGATGCGGTTTACCGAAGCCATCGAGCGCCACGGCCAGGGATGGATACGTTTACTCGCTGATCGATGCTACGGCAGTTCCGCAAACCCACTATGCAGCCTGAGTTCAGCCCCGCGCATCTACGCTCACAAGGCAACCCATGATCACTTCGGTGTGAGGGATCA
The DNA here is from genome assembly GCA_030068145.1 of Diplonema papillatum. Taxonomy (NCBI): domain Eukaryota; phylum Euglenozoa; class Diplonemea; order Diplonemida; family Diplonemidae; genus Diplonema; species Diplonema papillatum. Next base: position 326,899 of record JAPJBO010000066.1, on the reverse strand, counting down.
GTCCTGACCGAGCCTAATGCCTGCCGGGCGCCTGCTCCGTTGCGGTGTTTGCTTTTCTGACCAATGCGTTCCACGTCTGACAAATTTTGTTCCCTTATATCCCAATGGGATTGCCTTGCCCAAGGCAATCCCATTGGGATATAAGGGAACAAAATTTCAAGTGTTGGGATATAAGGGAATTACACCTAAATATAATTATATTGGGAAATTTGAAAAGAAATGTGAAAACGGGTTTTTGCCGAGAGGCTTTTCGTGCTATTCTGCAGAAATAATTACCGACTTATGAACTAAAAATTACATACCGTAAACGGAAAAAAGTTGGACCGGACAAAATGGTCCAACTCACCTATTTCGGGCTCTCGCGGTCCAACTTTTGTCCGGTCCAACTATTTTCGGGGGGTCCTGTGCACTTAGTGAAATTTCGCGGCTGACCACTGACCAACACTGGCTTCACTTCCTTAGTTTGCAAGTCGCGCATGAGCCCGCCGCCAGGAGTTCTAGAACACTGCGCGGCACAACCCGCAGTGTCCCATCCGTCTGCCCCTTTGCTTTGGTAGAGTGCAAACGCAAAAATGTAGTAATTCCGGCGGTTGAGTAGCTTCCGTGCCCAGTCTGCCGACAGAGTGTTTGCACTCTCCAAGCGCTCCGGTTCAGCAGACGCCTTTACTAATCCTCGTGCTGAGTTGCTGACGAAGTTCGTAGTCACAGCAGTGCCAGTCACCCGGGCAACAGTAAGAAGCCTGAACAGCTGTTTTTCCTCGTCTTCTGACAACAGGGCCGGACGGCCCCTTTTCCCCGCCACTGGCTTCTCGTCGAGTTTGACAGAACCGTCATAAAACCGCTTTGCGCTTCCTTTGGACAGTGTTCTCTCGTTCCCGTCCGCTGACCATTGCCTGATGGCACCGTTCAAGCCGTACACCCTTACATAGTCCGCGATCTTTTCCCTGTCGGTTTCGCACCACTCCACCCCCTTCTTGCCGTGGCGAAGTGCTGCATCCTTTGCTTTGTTCTTGTCGCGCACTTCTGCTTGGATCGCCAGCGCCTGCTTCTTTGTCACCGCACCGTTTCCCGCCACGGCTTGTTCAAGTGCTTCGCACTTCTCGCGCTTGACCACCCATTTGTCAAGGGACATTTTTGTGTTTCCGACGATCAAATGACGTTCAGATTGGTGTCTTGCGACCTTTCTTTTTGTTTGGTTTTGTTCTGCTCGGGGAGTTTTGGGGGTGAAAAAAAGGGTGGCGGTGGGAGTGAGTAGTCGTCGTCGTCCTGTCTTCCTCCTGTCTATCCGGAGCGCGTCTTGAGTTCATGAATAAGCCAGGTTGCCCATTCAGCTGCTTTGCCTCCTGGCTCTTGATAGCGTACGCGTTCGCTTACGGCCCGCATGATATTGGGGTCGCAGGCGGCGAAGCCGTCGAGTATTTGCCAACGCGTGAGGGTGGAGCTGCTTATGTTGCGTAGGTCGGCTGAGTCAGGATAGTGGCGGAGGTGGGTGTCGTCGTTTATCGTCAGGACGTGGTCTGATGTAGCTGTTTCGTCACACCCGGGCACTCTACATTTGACCTTCGTACCGTAGGGCATGATGCCTCGGCGTACGATGGCCTGCAACAAGTCAGTTGTGCCATGTAACTTTCGTAGTTTTGTGAAAGTCTGTGCGCGCATACAGCTCGGTGGCGTTACTTCTGATAGACGTTTCCGCACCTCGTGGTCGCGTAAACGCTCGGCACAGCGCCGAATGAAGCGCCCGGATTCTTCCATCTGTGCTTACCTGTCGTCCTCCGGACCGTTTGACATGGATTTTTTTTTTTTTCAACCCCGCCTAAGCAGGGAAGTAGCTTGGGCTCTGGGCCCCACGTAAAATCCTACCAAATGTTGTACAGAGCGCTTTTCAGGGTCCTCGGGGCACTTTGTGTGTGTGGAGCTCAGACTGACACTGTGTTGGGGGGTGTTCGGACAAAATGCGGCGCGTGCAGGTGGGTTTTGCTCATGGAAGGTAGCAACACAGCAAGAATTGCTAACCGCTTTGTAGCCCACAGAGACTGTGGCAACTTTGATGTGAGCTAACTTATAGTTGTCGCTACTGTCCACCACAGAGGCTGTCCTTCGGGAAGCAAAAGAACCATGCGAAGAAGGCGAGTGCCGCTTAGCGGTTTTCTGCGACAGCAGGGCGGCTAACACTACACACGTCAAGACCAGCGCCGCAGGCGCGGAAAAATTACTACTACATATTGCCCAAAATTGAGGGTGTACGTTGCTAGACCCATGATCCAGAGGTCGTACTGTAGCATCATCCCCACCCACTGCACTGCCTACAACACACCCACCACCACCACTGCCCACCGCACCACCCACCCACTGCACTACCTCCACGACCTCCCACCACATGACCACCCACTACCGCCGCCCCCCCACGACACCACCGGCCGCTGGCTATAACTATAGTTTTTTTTTTTTTTTGGATGTTGTATGGGGTTAACATTGGGTATATGAAGCTACTTCTCTGCGCCTAAGTGAAAACGTGCCTGGGCGGGGTTAACATTGGGCATATGTTGGACCGGACAAAATGGTCCAACTGTTTTGGTCGTCGCGCGGTCCAACTTTTGTCCGGTCCAACATATTTCCGGTCCAACATATTTCCGGTCCACCATATTTCCGTTTACGGTAAAACAAAGGCCTGTAAAACAGAGGCGCGCCACACACTGCACCGTACCGTGGGCCTGCGGTGCCGCCAAAAAGAAGTTAATTCACTATTCCACAAAGAGAGAGTGGGGTGCCGAAAAATACTCGAGGGACTGCCTTGTGCTCATTTCGAAGAAGGCTAGAGGGGGAGAAAACACTACAACTGATCTATCGCAACTGGCAGTCTCCTCAATCATTTCCTACAAAGCAGGTGCTTATACAAAATGTTAATTAAGCATCTATGAATTAGCGAGCGGCCGATAGAGTATAAACCACGCATATTTTTATTGGCCTACAAATTAGAGGCTGGACGGTATCTGTGCAAATAGCGTGCGATTCATCATCTAGCTTGAGACTCGTAGCTTGCTTGGTGGTGCGCACTTTCTTTTTGTTTTTGTCCTAGCTCATGATGACCAGACCATTCCAAAGTGGGTTGGAGAAGAGTTCGCCGTCCCCTGGGAAGGTGGCGAAGGAGCCGAAATCCCGAGCGTCGTGGTGGTAACAGGCTTACTCCTCTCGGCATGTACAAACAAACATCGCGCCTCGGCTTGACAAGTTAGTCCTCGAAGAGCACGTCCAGCGCCCGCCCTTCTTTGGCAGCGTTGCCCTCGCGTCTTGCAGGACTTGGACTTGAGTCGCGTTTGCTCTGCAGATAAGTCGAACTTTGAGCGTGCGCCCCTCCTCCGAAGAAAGGCCCATCCCACACGAGTCGCGAGTGCAAAACGAGTGCGATGTCTGATGGTGGTGGTGGTGGTGTCCGCGTCTGCAACGGAAGACGGCGGCTTTCGTTTTCTGTCTGCACCTTAGTCTCGTGTTTCAACTACATTTGCTTTGTTGTTGTTAGTTCGAACTTTCAGTCTGTAATGGTCCGAGTTTCATTTGTGGTTCAGTACTTCACTCGGACTAGGTACAATGTGGTGGATGATTTCGAGTCTAGCTGATGTGTGCTGTGCACATCTACTCCATTCCCTGGATGACATCTTGCAGACGCGAGAAGCATCCGGGCCGGAGGTAAGTTTGCTTCATCCGTTCATTTCCAGCTGCACCACATGACTTTACCCAAGAGCATCTTGAAGGCAGGTGCATCGCAGTTACAGCCTATTTCGTGAAGAGCAACCTTGCAGGAGGCATGCGTCTGTCTGGCGGTTCAAGTTGTCGAGCGACGGCAGGGAACGAGTGAGAGCCATCTTCTCGAAGGAGAACACGCCGCTCATGTGCGGGTTCAGCCGCCGGCGCAAGCAGCAGACCAGCAACCGGAACTGCGGGTGCTCCTCGGAGAACACGTCCAGCGCCCGCCCCGCCTTGGCAGCGTTGCCCTCGCCCGCCGCGGCGAAGTAGTCGTCGAGGAACAGCGGCTTCGAGTCGTTCTCGCTCTGCAGCTGGTACATCCACTCTGCGTCGTTGACCATGGCCGGGCCCTCGATCCAGTACGCTGTGACATCATCCCCCCACGGGAGCCGCCACTCGTCGACCTTGCAGAAGGTGTAAAACCCTCTCCCGCTCAGCACCACAGGACTGGACGCTAGCACCGCCGGCTCAACGCGCAGGTACCCCGCATAGTGTGCCAGGTACGCTGCGATGTCGACAAGATCGGCCCCGACCGTCGTATACCGCTGGGTCTTGCTCCCGAGGATCCCGTGGAACGTGAGCCCGTGGTGCAGGCCGAAAGAGAGGCGGTGCGTCATGGTGTGCTGCTTCAAGTCGAACACGACGGACAACGCACGCTGCGCAGACGTTGCGGGGGCGCTCTGTATTGTGCTTTGTGTGAGGTTCAGCTTCGTGTGCGGGTCGTTTGATTTCCGCTATTTTGGCATTCGCAGAGAAACAACTGCGTAGTTTTGTTTTATTCTGAACCTTGCGGAAGGTGTAAACCCCTCTGCCGCTCAGCACCACACTGACTGGACGCCAGCACCGCCGGCTCAACGCGCAGGTACCCCGCATAGCGCGCTAGGTACGCTGCAACGTCAACAAGCTCGGCCCCGACCGTCGTGTACCGCTGGGTCTTGCTCCCGAGGATCCCGTGGAACGTGAGCCCGTGGTGCAGGCCGAAAGAGAGGCGGTGCGTCATGGTGTGCTGCTTCAAGTCGAACACGACGGACAACGCACGCTGCGCAGACGTTGCGGGGGCGCTCTGTTTTGTGCTTTGTGTGAGGTTCAGCTTCGTGCGCGCGGTCGTTGTTATTGGTGCTGGCTTTGGGAAATAAGGAAAGGCGAGCAAATTTGCGGTGGTCTCCGTTGGTCACAACAAGCCAACGCGGATCGGAACACCGGAGGTAGCAAACGCCACGCCTGTTTTGGTAATACCCACAGCATGCTGCCAACCGTCACTTTTTGATTCGAGACTGGAGGTCCTATGAACATGCAATGTGAATAGCCTCTATTCGAGCCAACCCGGCTTTTCTTGCAACAATTATGAAGCCGTATTGTTTTTGGACTGGATAATAGTTCAGAGCAAGCTTTTTTCCCTTCTGGGAAAATGCACAGGGGTGGCAGAGTGAGCGGGCGCCGGCCTTCAGGCCGGTCGGCCCGGGTTCGAACCCCGCCCCTCACACTTTTCCGGTCGAAGATGGTTTTCGAGGTTTGTTGAGTTTCGGGGTCTAATGTGCGTTTTTGGCGGAGTTTCTCAGCATCTCGCGGTATTTGGGTCACCCCGGGAAACGGAGTCGGGGGGGGTCCGGGGGTCTCCCCGGGTACTGGCGCCGAACTTGCCATCACACTGTGATTCACAGGCCAAACTTGCTACACGCCGAACTCAGCGCCACCAGAACCCGAACCTTGCTTCAGAACTTAGCTTCGCCCGAACTCAGCTGCGCCAGAACTTTGCCTCGCCCGAGCTGCGCCCGAACTTTGCTTCACCAGAACTCTTAGCTTCGCCCGAACTTTACTGTTTCCCGAACTTTAACTGCTGCCTCCAGTCTCGCCCCGCGCCGGCCTTTAGCCGAGCGCACGTACTAACGACAACCGCGGTTGTTCCCGTAATACTCTCCTCCTCGCCCGGCACGCTGCACCGTACTCGCTGCTCTCGTCCTTGCTGCTGCGTGATGCAAGATTGATGGTGCGTAACAAACTTAGAAAGGTCATGCAGAGATTCTTGTGTGTATACCACGAACTTCTTGGACTTGAAGAAAATTGGGCAAGGGTGGGTGGGCAAGCAAGGGGTAAATTACACTGTTTTTCTCGGGAGCGACGAAGGGTAATAACGTTTGTACACCACGTACTTGTCATACGTATGACAAGTACATATGACAACTACATGTACTTGTCATATTATGACAAGTACTATGACAAGCATGTACTTGTCATATGACAAGTACATACTTGTCATATGACAAGTACATGATCATCACAATTGGCTGAGAAAAGTATGGTATACAACCCAATACTCGCAAACGGTATTAATTCGAGCGACAACTGACGGATCAAGCTCTGTGACAGAAGAAACAAAGACGGAAAGCTCTCCCAGTCCCTGCACCTAGGTCCCAAAGGAGTTTGCGCGAGATGGCTATGTTCTGCGGTGCGAAATGGAAGAAAGAAATTGGACACAGACAGACCAACTGCCGTGTCCGGCCAACCAAACCCTGCTTGCAGACATCACCATTGCCAAGATAAGCAACAACCACACGCCCCTCACCATAAGCGCAAACCCGCACACCTGGACAAGACAAAAACGAGAACAAGAAGTCCGCGACATGGGAAGCGATGGGCATCCCACACTTCCCGACAAACATTCGACGCGACATGCTATCCTTCGAACTCCAGACCAAACATGTTGATTTTCAACTGAAACCTCACCGTCCGCCGCCTATTCCACCAGTTCCAGAAGTTCTGACGAACGACGCAATACACTTGTGTAAGTGTATTGCTCGTGCTAACGACCAGGTCACCCAAAAGTTGGACTTCGACTTCGCAACGTGGGCTTTAGTGAGCACAGCGGCAAAAAGACAGGGTGGGGCCAGAAGTATTTTGGTAGCCCGCAAGACGAGGGGGCGATTCTGAAGGCGTGTGTTTGTAGGGAAACAGGGAAACACCGTGGCGTGTTTGCTGAAGCAGAGGACAGTACCGAGGAAGCAGTCTTTTGTTGCATGTGCCGAAAGACTGGCTTTTCCAGCATCAGGGGTTTGTATGCACAATATGACGCCTACCATCGGCCTCCATACACGCGAGTCAAGCAGAACTGCCCGTTCTGCAATAAGCATGTCGAGACACTTGACTGGGAGAGCTTTCCGTCTTTGTTTCTTCTGCCACAGAGCTTGATAGGTCAGTTGTCGCTTGAATCAATACTTTTTGCGAGATATTGGGTTATGTACCATACTTTTCTCAGCCAATTGTATGCGAGACTAGAGTAATTCCTTCACAAAACTTGTCATATGACAAGTAGGTACTTGTCATATGACAGGTACTTACTTGTCATATGACAAATATATACTTGTCATATGACAAGTACCTACTTGTCATGGATTGTACTTGTCATTGTACTTGTCATATGACAAGTACAACGTACTTGTCATACGCATGACAAGTACGTGGTGTACAAGTGTTAAAGGGGGGGGGGGGGTCGAATGATAACACCTGCCAAACACGCCTGTGTTATTATTCGATTTGTCGAATACTAAAAGAAGTTCCGGGTAGCCGGACAGTAGCAGGATCAAGTAGTGTTCTTAGACGACGTGTGTCAAATAACTGTTACTAGTCGACCCCTCCCCCTTTAGTTCTCGTCGAAATATTAGACACGGGGACGGGCAGGGGTGTTGGGGTCGGACCTGTTTGACGATGTTCCACGTGACGATGGAGCGCGCCCCGCTGAGGCCTACGATGCTTCCATCGTGCCGCCGCGCTGAGTCGTGGATGAGCGCGAACGCTTCGCTGTGGGCGGCGGCTGCGACCTCGCACGAAGACCGGCATTCGTCGAGGAACCCGGCAAGGTCGACGACCAGGCAAGTAGCCGAGTGACACTTTAGGCTGACGCAAAACGAATCGATACAACCCAGCGACATCTGGCGGACGGACATCCGTTTCACAATGCCAGGAGAACCAGCGGGAGGCGTGAAACTAGACGACGGTCGGAGAGATGGCCTTCCAAACGAGTGCTCCGAGGACGTCACGTCGCTGTCGGCGAACGCCTCCACCGCCGGCAGGAATGCCTGCACGTTGGCGACCATGTCAACCGCCTGCCAGAACCCGCAGCACAGGGAGTGGTACTCCGCCAAAATGTGCGTTTTCCGCACCCGGTGGACAACCCGGTCGTGCACCTTCATGTGCGCGAGGCTGTCGAACGCCTTCGCCAGCCTCTTCAAGTCGTCTGTCGCGAGCACCGAGAGGGCCACCGCCAGTACGCAGCACGCGACGATCATCCCGACTACCGTGCGCAGGTTCTTCCGGCTGCTCTCGTGTATCTTCTCGAGGAAAATCCGCTCGGGGGTGAGCATGACCAAGTGCCACCTGAGGTTGTAGTGCGTGAGGGTGCACAGCGTAACCCAGTACGTTCCAGACCCCGGCACGGCGATCGTGTCGAAGTGCGACTGATGGTTCACCCGAGTGTACAGGTCTCCCGGCAGGCCGTCGGAAGCAGCAAAGACTTGCAAAAGGGCGACTCCGGAGGTTGAGAGTGTGTACTGCGTGAAAACCGGGCTGCCGTCGGGTTTGACGCCGCTCTCGTAGTACATTTTTTCCATGTCCGTCGACGAGATCAACCTGGTGTCGCTGTCCATGATAAAAAGGGAGCAGTCGGCCGCCAGGAGAAACGGCGACAGGTCGATCAGCCGCAGGTACAGCCCCATGGCGACGACGCCGATGAGCTCGCTGGGCTCCGGGGCCCGGGTCAAAAACACCGGAACGGTGATTGCCGCGAAGAGGCCCCCCCCTTGAAGGGCCAGGGGGTTGAGGCTGATGGCAACGTCCGTCCAGATGGGCACGTTGGCCCTGCAGTTCCGTTGCCCGTCAGCGCCGTCCGAGAAGGCGGTCACGTAGGGCCTCGTCGAGAAGTCGAACGGGATGGACCGCACGGGCTCCGGGTCCCACGCCAGCAAGTCGTAGTCGATGGGTTTTTCCAACAGCACCGGTGGTGCGTTGACAGTCACGGCACCCCCGTGGGAGTCTACGACTAACCCATGGCCGTGCACATCGCCAATCTCCTTCGAGACAGCAATCGCGAAGTAGGTGTTGAACAGCCCGGACGTCCCGAGCCAGTGGATCATCCGCCTGCCCCAGAAGCCCTCGTCGTCCGGCATCCGCAAGCTCGCGTGATGCAGCTCGAGGTCTGTCTTCGCGGCGAATAGCTGCTCGGCCGGTTCGGAGAACGCCTTGTCGCGGATCCTGTCCTCGACGGCCTCCATTGTCGCGTTGGCCACCCGCCGCGACATCTCGTCGACCGACTCCTCCGCGTTCCGCGTGGTGACCAGGAACACGACCGTCGACGCCAGCGCGACCAGCAGCACGATCACCAGCCCCGCGGCTACCGGCACCGGCACCCGGAGCATCCCGCGCACCCCCCCTCCCTCTCGGCGGTCTTTTGATATCAGGCTTCTCCCGCCACCCGTCCCCGCCTGTTTGAGGGTTGAAAATCTTAGTTTAATGTTTAGGCAGGACACTGCCTCTCATGCATTTTGATGCTAGCACCGCTAGCATCGCTAGCATCATAAGTCTTCTTTGAAGAAATGCGTAGTTTTGTTTTACATAAGCGCCAGCTTGAAAGGAAATGCTCGACGATGCTGCCCGACAAAGAACAGAAGGGATCCCAAGTGCTGTAACTACCGAACCACGTGTTGAACGGACGTGAGGTCATGCGGGTATACCCCTACACGACAAATCACGCAAACACAACAGGTCAAAAAATCCTGGGTGAGAAAACAACACACGGTGGTGTAAGCGAAGAACAAATCAGATTGTGTTTGTATTGTATTTGCCCCTTACCTCTATATTTCCCCCCTTCCATTCGGAGTCGAAGCAGCTACGTCGAGTATTTTTACCGTATTTCTAAAAATGTTGGCCGGAAATAAACCTGGCGGTTTTGCCCGGTTTGGGGGGGGCGCCAGGTTTATTTCCGGCCAACATTTTTGCAGGGTTTTTGGGTACTCAGCAGATTTCTCACCCACCCCACCCCGCACATCCAGGACGGCTGTAACCTTCGCACACACCATCCTCCTCCCCTGGAACGCAACGCACGCGGAAGATAACCCGCCTCCCCAAAGCCTATATCCGGCTTTCTTTATGATGCTAGAATCGCTCGCCGTCCCTACTCGGTACCCAGCTGGGGTGGACATGAGGCTTGCGGAGTCGTGTCTTTCATGAACGTCTGACATGTCCCGGTCTATGCATCCTTCACTGTTCGCTGCTGCCTTGGCGCACAACACAGTTGGGGCATGGCGTACGCTGACAAAGGAAGAAGTTCCTCTTTGATATGTTGATGTGCTGCACAGCCGCTGCTGGATCCGGGGGTGCTCCTCCCAGAAGCCAAGTCCAGAACTTCTTTGACGGGAGGTGGCAACAACCCACGTGGTACCACCAGCCACTTCCGTAGGTCCGTAGCCCCCCTTTCCGAAAGTATTTTCCTTGGAGAGTATTAGGCATGCAACATTTTTGATCGATCAATGTAATCGCTCGCGGGAGCGAGGTCGGGCGCGGTCGCTGGTCCGTTCGCCGCGGCAAAAGACTGCAGAGAGCCGACGAAACTCGGGTCGACCATGAGCATCATGACGGTAAGTTCGGCAACGACGTGGCTCCACAACCGGATTCCCGCTCTTACTCTCCAAGACCAAAGCTCCACTTGCACGTGCTTTTTGGAGGCTAAGAAGCCGTCGATGATGGCGATCATGACGGCCCGTGTATCTAAGCCGTCCGGGGGAAGCCGGCGATCCCAGCAAACCCTTGCGCTATCCCTAGGCGGGAGAACAGCTTCCGGTGAAGGCCCTGCCTGACTAGGTGTAGTATGAAATCTGCTGAGTACAACTTGCTTTTTTTACCAAAAAAATGTTGGTTGGAAAAAATGTTGGCCGGAAATAAACCTGGCGCCCCCCCGACTGTTTGCGAGCCCCGTCTGTTTGAGGGGGGAAAATCTTAGTTTCGTGTTCAGGGGGGGGGGGGTCGGGGGGGGGGAATCTTAGTTTAAATCTTAGGCACGACCCTGCTTCTCATGCATTAACCTTAGTTTAAATCTTAGGCACGACCCTGCTTCTCATGCATTAATCTTAGTTTAAATCTTAGGCACGACCCTGCTTCTCATGCATGTTAGATGCTAGCATCAAGTCTTCTTTGAAGAAATGCGTTGTTAGTTGTCGACAACCTTTTTCGGTATTGAGGTGCCATTCAGATGTAAATCTAAAGCCGTCGAAAGCGTACGATAGAAAAGAGAGTTGAAGTATGGCTAAAGAAGAAAACCGGTTGCAGGGAGTGTAAGGCTCCGCAGTTCTTCGTCTCGGGTTTTGCTAGTGAGCCCCGCAGCCACCGGCGCTGGCAAACCGGCCCCCTCGGCAGAATTTCTTGGTATCGGGCTTCTCCCGCCACCCGAGCCCCGCCTGTTTGAGAGGGGGCGAAAGGTTTCAAAATGGCAAGTGCCCGGGAACGGTTTGTTGTTCGACACTGTGCTGTGTGCCGTGTATGCACCGTGTTTTCGGTCCTTTGAGCCACGGACAACTTAAGGCGGGTCATCAGCGCAGAACTGAGTGTCTGCCGAAAGCCAAACGACCTACTTGACGGCAGAATAACAACTTACTCTTACAACCGCGATTTCACACGCTACCGTATACGGGCTTATTAGTGAAATTTCAACTGTTCGCGGTGACGTTTGTGGCTGACTTGCCCGTTCACTAACGGGTCCTACGCGGCTTCCCGCAAGTCGGGAGGAAGTTTCCCCAGTCACTCTACCGGAGTCCACAGCATGCCTTCACACCATGACTCGGTTCGGTGTGCAGTTGACCGGTCTGAGGGGCAGAAGCGAGGAAACTTGGCTTGCGAGGGCTTTGCCCGTTCACTATAACGGGTCCTAAGCGCCTTCCCGCAAGTCGGGGGAAGCTTCCCCAGTCACTCCACGGGAGTCCACAGCATGCCTTCACACCATGACTCGGTTCGGTGTGCAGTTGACCGGTCTGAGGGGCAGAAGCGAGGAAACTTGGCTTGCGAGGGCTTTGCCCGTTCACTATAACGGGTCCTAAGCGCCTTCCCGCAAGTCGGGGGAAGCTTCCCCAGTCACTCCACGGGAGTCCACAGCATGCCTTCACACCATGACTCGGTTCGGTGTGCACTTGATCCGCTCGTGCGGTCTCGACGGACAGTAGTACAGGGAAAAGGAGGGGCAGAAGCGAGGAAACTTGGCTTGAGAGGGCTTTGCCCGTTCACTATAACGGGTCCTAAGCGCCTTCCCGCAAGTCGGGGGAAGCTTCCCCAGTCACTCCACGGGAGTCCACAGCATGCCTTCACACCATGACTCGGTTCGGTGTGCAGTTGATCCGCTCGTGCGGTCTCGACGGACAGTAGTACAGGGAAAAGGAGGGGCAGAAGCGAGGAAACTTGCTTGAGAGGGCGCTGGGTTGCAAAACTTGACCGCCACTCGTCGACGGTGCCGGAGCAGGTTTGCGAAGCCTGCAACAAGCCCAGGATGCTCATCGATGCAAAAGTGGGGGGCAGCTTTTTAGCTGACAACGGATAAGGACTCAGAACGCCATTCCACCGCGCTGCTCTGGTGACTTGACGTGGGGTGTCAAGTCCTCTCACGGCGACTGGTTCGAATTCTACCCGAGCTAAGACGTTGGGACACCACCACACTTGCCACGCGTGCTAACAAGATACAGAGAGAGAGAGATACATAAAGGGCTGGCGAGCTAGAATGCACACTTCGCTGTGCTGCAGACGATAAGGTGCCGTGACCACACAACGTGAACACAAGAGGCGGCGAAGGTTACTTACGATTCTTCCCCACTTGTTTCCTTCCCTGGTCTCTTTTTTTCAGGCTGGGAATTATCATCCGCCATGAGAACACGCCTCCGTCTTTTCAGCCTTCCACGGTACACTGCAGAGCTAGATTGTTGGTGCTAATAAGGAATGCGTGTGTGTGAGCAAGTGGGCGTATCTGGAGGGAAGTTGCTTGTTGTTCTTGTGCCGTTGTGCGCTTTCGCACTCGAGGGGGAAGGACGTGACGAGGCTGCTTCGGCAAAGCGGTCGCGCACCGATGCGCTGAAAGAGAGTTTGAATAGAGCATCTATTTGGTATCGGAAAGTAGGTGCGAGATCAGGCGAACCTTGTGCGCTAGCTTCGTTTAACCGTGAATTTAATAATCAGGGCTTACCCCAAAAATGCTCGCTTTCATTTATTTCCATCCTCCTCCTAATCATATACTACCCTCCTGGGGAAAATACTCGAGGGACTGCCTTGTGCTCATTTCGAAGGAGGCTAGAGGGGGAGAAAACAATACAACTACAAAGTGGGTCTTTTTTGTTGAACGCTTACGCCCGCCACTAAACCCAGGGTTACCTGTGTTTCGTGTGGGCTACAGCACATTTACCTCCTTTGATCTATCGCAACTGGCAGTCTCCTCAAGCATTTCCTACAAAGCAGGTGCTTATACAAAAAATGCCGGTACACACGGGTAGCACGCGCCGCCGGGCCGCACGGACCAGCCGTCGGCTTATGGATCCTGATTGGGCGACGGCTGAGAAAGCTGCCGACAACGCCACCCGGGAGTGGCGGGTATGGAACCCTTGCGAGCCCAGGGAGTCAGTGGCCCCCCATTCGCCGGCGGGAAAGGGGGAGAAAGCCGGTCGGAGCTGAAGACCGGCATGGAACGGTCGTCTGGGGACTGGTCCCCCCTGGCCGACCGCAGACTTGAAGGACCTGGCGGGAGTACGACGGAGGCACTCCCGCTCCGGCTGACAGCGCCGCACAACACGAAGACCCGGGAAGCGCATCCACGCATGCACCCGGGCACTCGGAATTAGCTCATGCTACCCTTTGCGACAGCCGTTTCACGACACGACAGAAACAACCCTTGCCCGACGCCGGCTTCTCGCCTCGGCAGGTCAGGGGGTTGAAGTCGCGAAGGTCCAGGTTGCTCAGGGTAGGGAGGCTTTTCCTCCGGCTCCACCCGACCCTCCCACCGCAGTACCTCTCGGGTACCTCCCACCAGAAAACGAGAGGTCTCATTCCGGGCATCGGTGCCCCGAGATCTGCGAGGCCACTAGACGTCACGGCAGTGCCGCCGATCGATCTCCGCGAGATCCGGAGCCTCGCCGGAGGGTAATCCCTGCGCGGAATAAAGCCCATTTTTTCCGCCCTTTCTAGGCTACTGCCGACTCCTGCCGCCCGCTCGTGTTGATTGCTCATTGTGCGGAGCTTTGTCTGGCACGGGAGTTTTTTTGCCTCATGGTTTTCATGTTGCTGGTCACAGCATCTTTCCGGGAGCATGTATGTGTGTGTGTGTGCTACAAATGGGCGGTGTTGTGCTTGGCTTGCTCGTGGGGATAGAACTTGCCGGGATTCATGAGCCCTTTCGGGTCCAACGCCTCCTTGATCCTCTGCTGAACGCCGACGTGCACGGTTCCGTGCTCTTTGAGCAGGTGCCGAACCTTGCCCACGCCGACGCCGTGCTCGCCTGAGACGGTGCCCCCGAGGTCGACGGCCCTTTCGCAGAGGCGGCTTTCGAGTCGTTCGGCAACCTTCCGCTCGTCGTCGTTGCTGAACGGGATCAAGCAGTGGAAGTTCGAGTCCGCGATGTGCGCGCAGATGATGCACGGGACGCGTTCCGCTTCGAAGTCCTTCTCGGTCGCTTCGATGAGCTGGGCCAGGTTCGACAGCGGCACGCAGGAGTCGGTCGTGAGGACCTTCTCTCCCTTTCGGCGTCGGTACTTGTGCGCCGCCATCAGACACCCACGCCGGGCTTCCCACGCCCTGTCCATCTCGCCGCGAGTGGGATGGAACACGCAAGAGGTCGCACCGAAGGACCTGAATAGCTCCGCGAACACCTCGAAGTCGGCGCGCAGCGCCTTGCGCTCGGTGTCCTCGACGAGATCGTTCTCGAGTTCCAGCAGAACCGTCGGGACCACCGCGAGGTTCAACTGGTACTCCGCGTTGGCCGCGCTGACACCTCCCCGGTTCAGCAGCTCGCACCGCACCAGCGTACCGACGTGCCGCAGATCCTGCCTGAGGCGGACGACCGCCTGACACGCCGCGAGGGTCGTCGGGAACACGGCGAGACCCCCCGCGTGGCACCTTTGCAGCTTGTGGATGCGGACGCAGACCTCGGTGATGATCCCGAGGGTGCCCTCCGACCCGACGTACAGCTGCGTCAGCTCGAGCCCCGTCGAACTTTTTCGCACGGGCCGACGAGTCTGCTCGACGACGTCCCCCTGCGGGGTGACGACGCGGAGGCTGACGACGTTTTCGCGCATGGTCCCGTATTTAACGGTCGACATGCCGCTGCCGCTGGTGCTCGCCATGCCGCCGACGCACGGGTTCGAGCTGGGGTCCGGGCCGAAGAGGAATCCGACCTGGTTGAGCTTCTTGTTGAGGGTGAGCTTCTTGACGCCGACTCCCACCCAGCACGTGAGGTTCGCGGCGTCGACGGCGAACGCCGTGAACCCAGCGGTGTCGATGACTACGGTCCTGGGCCCGTACGGGATCGCGCCACCCTCCAGCCCGGTTCCAGCTCCCCGCACCACCATCGCGACGTCGTTCGCGTAGCAGCACTTTGCGACCGCTGAGACTTGGGCGGCGGTCGTCGGCAGCACGGCGAGAAGCGGAGGCTGCGGCGCGTGGTGGCTGCGGTCCGTGCTGTAGTCCCTTAGCAGCAGGTCCGCGTCGGTGACGACAGACCACGCCGAGGGCTCGGTTCCATACAGCCGGCGGTCATTCAACGCGCGGCGGATCAAGACGGAAACGTCGTTTCGATCCATTTTCGGTGGTTTCCTTCTCTCGCTTCCCTCCACCGCACCTGGTAAAAATTTACAATATCCCCCCCCCCCCCCTTGGCGGTAGTGCAGAAGTGGCTACCGACTTCCCGAACTAAAGCACCATGGCGTGGCGCACCTTGGGGTTTCCGGACTCCCGATTTCACGTTCCCATGCTGTAGTCCCATAGCAGCAGGTCCGCGTCGGTAACGACAGACCACGCCGAGGGCTCGGTTCCATACAGCCGGCGGTCATTCAACGCGCGGCGGATTAAGATGCTAACGTCGTTTCGATCCTTTTGGAGTTATAGTTCGCTTGAGAATCCGGGAGAGTCACCGGGTGACCTTCGTCGAATGGGTTCTTTTAAAGCTAATACGGATTGGGGGGGGGCGTGCATGGCTTCTTTCGTGTACACTTTACGTGCTTGCTTTGGCAAGTCAGATTCGTAACAAATTGTGACCGACACAGCAGGGCTTGGTGGTTTCCCTCGCTTCCCAGCACCGCACTAGGCTGCGGCTGAAAATATTGCAATATTTTCTCCCCTTGACGGTATTGCAGACAGGCCTGCGGGTCAAGTGCTGCCGATTTCCCAAACTAAAGCACCAAGGCGTGGCGCACCTTGGGGTTTCCGGACTCCCGCATTCACTTTCCCAACCCGTAAGAGCATGCGAATCCACGTGGTTGGAAGAGACGAAAACACGGTTTCACCGGCAAAAGAGGTAGTCGCATGGCCGCATGACAACCAACGCAGAGTATCTGCCTCCGAATCAACCCTAATAGTGACACCCAAGCTCTATCAGATTTGACGCATTCGGGCAGTTGCAATTGTTCGAGGTTTGCTGAAAACCTGTACGCGTTTTGACGAGCCACTTGACGTGCACAAACGCAGATCAATGAAGAGAGGCGACGTGAAGCATCGGTCGGCTGAGCCACGAACATCGCATGGTTGCTTGAAAGGCGGGCACAAATAACGAAGAAGAAAGAGAGGAAGAGATGAGGGGGTCTCGTTCAGATACTTTCTCTTCACAGTGGACCGGTCATGACGAGCATCACCGCAACTTCGAGTCTGAGGACGTTTGTCGCGATCGGAATGACTATCAACGTTTTCGCGGAGAAACACTTTCTTAGAGTTACTTCCGGTCATTCATGCAGGCAAGCTCTCTCAGAAATGAAGCGGTCGAAAGTAGCTGCTTCGATCGGAACCTTTGCGGTTGATCGCAACCTGCACCTAAGCCGGTTCACTGTGTAATCTTCGGGACAAAAGGGGTGAGTACGCAAAGCTTGATCGCAGCCAACACGGGTTGCGGGAGTAAACGTGAGCTGAAGGATAGCTGTTCGGATCGATCGCCTGGGACGGTGGCAGTGAGCAAATGAGAAACTCGTAACACAAGTTGTGCACCTCGGAGACTCAATACCAGAAGCAAAGTGCCAGCACGCACGAACGTTCTTTTCTCCCCCAACGACAGCAAGGGCCAGATTTGGCATATACTCCAGCGGGTGTTGGCTCTTTTTAGTTTACCCCTTTCTTTTTCAGAATCTGGTGCTGGTGGGTGAGTGCAATCCTGGCCACAGTGCCTGACACACACACACACACACACACACACACACACACACACACACACACACACACACACACACACACACACACACACACACACACACACACACACACACACACACACACACACACACACACACACACACACACACACACACACACACACACACACACACACACACACACACACACACACACACACACAACCAATGACTGCTCCTTGTCATGGACTTTACAAGCGATTTCACATGTTGTGTCTTTTCACATGTTATGGCACATGTTAGACACCACACGGTAGAGTCCGGCCTCGGGAGCTGGAGCTAAGAAAGCGGGTGCCGCACCAGCTTTTCGCGTGCGCAATCACACGCGTTTGTGGCACACCCACCGGCTTGAGGCTTTCGGTTGTGGCTCGGGCACGTCCTCTTAAACTCCAGCTTTTGAGGCTCGGCTCCACCGTGCATGTGAAGCCCCATGGAAAGTGGTCGTGTAGCGTACTGAAGGGGGGGTCCGGCCGTAGACCCCAACGTCTTCTTTTCGTGACCTGCAGCCTGCTAGAAAGAGAAGGAGAAAGGGGAAAATCTGGGATGGAGGGCGGCAGAAGACGAAGTGATAGGCTTTTGTTTTGCAAAGGAGGGGCCACGTGCTGGTTGCTGTGCGCCAAGCCTTGGTTGCTGATTGTATCGATCGCTTGCCCCGACACATAAATTTTCGCTTGGAACAAAAGGCCGACTTGAGCACAGGCTCAAAAGAAAGGTGAACGAGTACGCAAGAGGCGCATTCCACAAGTCGAGCACGCGACGAGGGACCCATTGCAAAGAGCGTTGACGTATGGCTAAAGATAAAGTGGTGTCACCTGAGGGGGTAATCTCAGGGCCGCCCACGTGATAAGCCGTTAAGCATTGAGTTCTTTTAAGTACATGAACCACATGGAATAGCATAAGCCGTTAAGCAGTGTGAACTTGAAATGCACGTACCACAGGGGTAAGCTTGCATTTGTCATAGGCTAGGGTTATTTGAATACGTCGTCCGAGGACGATCTCAAAGCGGACGAGGACGGTGATAATAGGCTGGTGATATTCAGCTCCATTCTTCCGTTAAGCAGCGGCTGCCGGCTTATCCCGTGACACCTTTTATATGTACGTTATTGAAAGAGTAGCGTTGGCACTCTTACAGGTCGGAGTGCCCGTTTCCTCGTAGCTCGCCGGGAACGGGCACTCCAGTGAAACTGGGTATGCTACCGTTTCAGGTTTGCAATAAAAATCGACAGCTCCAGCACAACGAGTGCCTCAAGAACACAGGCGTATTTTCAACACAAGCAAAGTGTCAGCTTGGATAAACGAGAGAACTTGAGCGCGGGCTCAAAAAGAAGGTGGCAACGAGCAAATGAGAGACTCATTACAAGGTGTGCACCTGAGAGACTCAATGATAGCCTCAAGAACACACAGGTTCATTCCAACATAAGCAAAGTTTCAGCTTCAGCTTGAGCACAAGCTCCGAAGGAAACGTGGTAACGAGCAAGTGAGAGACTTGATGAACAGGTTGCCTGGGTAGTCAGGTTGCGTACGGGGGGTCATTGCATTTGGTTCTGATTCTGTGTGTGGAGGGTCGTAAAGAAGGAATAGCGGAAAGAAGACGTTTGGCTGAGCTGAACTCAGGGATGCATGAAGACAAAATCCGCTCTTTTTTTGTGCATGTTTGTGCGTGGACAAACACAGTTGGCACTATCTAGAGAGGTTAGTGCTTGTTCGCAAATGCTGTTCTGCTGTTCTCACAACAGGAAGCAGACGCACACTTGTGAAACAGGTTTGGGTGCTTCTTGCACACAAATGTGTCGTCTCAGTATGAACTTATTCCGCAACAGCAATCTGTGTGTGATAGACAGATCGCTCTTGATTACCTTTAGTACGCGCCGGGCTTGCTTCAGTTGCTTCTGCTGGCACTGTGTACCGTTTGTCGCTGATGCGCGTTTCACATTCGTCTGACTAGTCCGAGGTGGGAATCGGACATCACACCCACAGCAGGACAACAGAGCCAGCCACCAGGAGGAGGGGGGTGTGGGCTACTCGAGAACCAAACTCCCTTCTCTCTTCCCCCCTGTGACCTCGACTTTTTAGGCGTCCCAATGGCGTTGCCTTGCGCAATGCAATGCTAGTGGAACACAAGGAAATCGTGTTAAAAACGTGTGGCTGTATTTGCATGTAATCACGTTGCCGGTATGTTCGTTCACGTGCTAGGTCACATGCTAGATTTTGCATGTGAAATCTCATGGCTGGTGGGCTGCGTAGTAACTGAGCCGGTCCATCACCTCTTGATAGACCGAAGAATACAGCACCGGGCAATTCGATGCAGCTCTAGGGACTAGGGATGGACCTGATAGACCACGGTGGACCGTGATTCACTGTGATAAACAGCGGCAGCCCTACTCTCGCGGCGTACGGTTTTTGGTTGAAGGCCCCTAACCCACAAAATACGCTCGAAAAGCAGCGGTGACTCGCTTTATTTTTTCCTTTTCGCTTGTGTTGCTTGCGAGAGAGGACTCATAATACTCAAATCCGCAAACTAAATACTGACCCGATTGTTCTTTCGGTTTCGATTGGTTGTTGTTGTGCTGCGGGGTCCGAACGGGCGGGAAAAAAACTAACGAAAGCCCTGGGGGGGACGGGGAGAGGAGGAACGTGAACAACACGTACTTGGCTTGCGTGTGACAAGTACATGTACACAAGTACTTACTTGCCAGTACTTGTACAATGACAATTACAATCTACGACAGGTAAGGTTTGTCAAATGACAAGTAAGTACCTGTCATAGATTGTGATTGTCGTTTGTACTTGTCGTATGACGTATGACAAGTACGTGATGTACTTTAAGAGCGCGTGAGCCGGGACCCCTCCTGGACCTTCAGGACGAGGGTGAGCAGCGACACCTGGTCTTTGTGCGAGCGCAGGTGATCTGGGGAAAGCTTGCTGCGCGAGGGGTCAAGCTTCACATGTTTCGTGGTACGGCGTCGAGGTGATACATGAACCTATTCACCCCCTGCCCGATCGAACGTTTGTAGAGCCTTGTTGTTTGGGTCAAAATGCAAAGAATCTGTGGCGATAATCTGCATCGCCGACGGCGCGGTTATCTCTTCGCACGTGAAGTGTCATGCTTTCGCCTCTTTAGCTCGTCTTGATCATCGCGCTGTTTGGTGCTTCGCTTCTTCTTCGATTGCTCATCCAGGTTCATCGGTTGCGCGTCGATTTCTGCTTCTTCTCGGCGCCTGGGCGATGGTCGTGGCTCATCGACGCGTCCTTTGCGCCTTTTCGGTACCGGCTCCGTCGCGGAGTCCGATTGCCGCTTCTTCGCTGGCGTTGGTGCCGATCGAACGTTGTAGAGCCTTGTAGAGTCGAGTTTAGTAAAGGGGGGGGGGGGGGGGCCCTTGGACACTGTCGCGTGCATCCCTTCAACAAAAACGTTGGGATCTGGAAAATCCCACTACGGGTGAGAGCATCTAATTGTTTTTCTCGGAAAGACATCGAACTTTGTGAATATCGCTCCAGCAGAAGTTCGGGGAAGAGCTGCTGCCTGCGGTGTCAACAACACCTCAGCTTGCGCAAGACTCAGAGAGCCTTTTGGGACGTTGTTAACCATCCAGACGAGCCATGTTCGTAGCTGCCTTCCTCCTGGGTGTCGTTTGCTCTTTTGTTGCTTCCATTTGTGGCTGCCTGCACGTGATTGTAGCCTCATCTTTGCATGGTATGAACAGTGAAGCACACACACAGGCTGCTAGCCGGTACCAAACGGTGTCCACCCTAAAACCATCAACTAATACACCCCCCCCTGGGCCATTTTCCATGAAACTTCCCCCAAAAACACGTTTCCGGGCATTTCTGAGGCGGGTTGCATGTTTTTTTAGCCTTAAACTGCCGTTAAGTCTACAGGCTGAAAATGTCACCATTTTGACGCAAAAAAAGACCTTTTGACCCCCCCTAGGGCTATGTAGGATGGAAACGTTGGAAACGTTTCCGTTTCCGTTTCCGTTTCCGTTTCCTTCTTTTTGGCGGTGGATGGAAACGCCGTTTCTTTTCAAAAGAAACGGCTGGTATGCCACTAGTATACTGGCTGAAGGTCCGACCGAAAATGTGTTCCGAACGGCGGACCCCGCAATCCAGTGGACAAGGAGGCTCCGAAAAGAGGGAGGAAGACAGAAAGAAGAAAAGAAAAAGGCCGTTCCTGGTCCAGGAACGTGACGGTCAACCACAGCTTGCAAAGCTTGAGTCGGAGGCAGCACAGTGCCACAACCCCGTCCGCTTTGCCCTGTGGCTGACCGCCTCGACGAGCTTGTGTTCAGCGCGAGCGCCAAGCCCCAAGGTGCGCCAAGCCTTGATGCTTTAGTTTGGGAAATCGGTGGCCGCTTGGCCCGTGGCTCTGCAGTACCGCCGAACACGTGAAGCTTGGCTCCCGTGTAGCAGGTTTTCCCTGGTATCTAAAGAGGGAGGAAAGAAGCAAAAGAGTTGCGACCGCGTGGAGCAGACGCAACCACACGCATCCGGTTGTGCTGACTTTGAGGTCTGCAGCTCTTTACACCAATGGCTGTTGTGGCGACGATGCTCTGTTATGCGAGGCTGTTGGCCAACGCGCTGAAGACGATCGGGAAAGCACATCCGCTCCAATAAACTACTATAATAGACTCTACAGATACGATCGTTCAGCGCCACAGGCTACAAGACCGGGGTCTTTCGGCGGTGTAAGACAAAGAGTGAGTGCAATCAGCATCAGGAGGTGAGAAGGGCACACGTATGCCGGGGCAATGTTGAACCCGCCAGAAAAGCGATGGCCACGCAGTAACGTGTGCGTTAAACATCGCTTGCCACAGTGCACCTTGCATACGACGACGGGTGGCAACCGTCACCGGAAGGGGCGGTGTTGTCGGAGCATAGACAACGACGGCAGGAAGAACCCACCAACAGTGCAGAAGAGGACGGCAGATTCAAAAAGCCCCACTCACATGAGAACGTGGGTTGGAAGCATCAGAAGACGAAGTGGTAGGCACAGAAGAGTGGAATCTGGTGTCAGAAAACATCCACATGTGACGACATTCTGCATCATTAGCTTGTGGTTACCTATTTGCTCGTGTCGGATCGCCGACGAAAGAAAGCGGTGAGCACCGGCGACTGCTCTGCACAAACGAGACCGCGACGACACACAAGAAGGGGCCGAGCCAAGTCGAAGAACAGCCCAGGAAGGGCCCTGAAGAGTCAGAGAGCCCGCCAGAAGACGGAGGAAGAGAAGTGCCCGCTGGTAGATCAAAAGAAGAAGGTGATCCCGCCCTCTGAAAGGAAAGCCAAAATTTGGCTGGAAACGGACACCCGACGGACACACAGAAGGACCCGCGAAGTGGTATCTTATAGGACCCCTCAGCATGAAGAGCCTTCCGGCGTTTCTTTTAAAAGAAACGGAAACGTTTCCGTTTCCGTTTCCGTTTCCGTTTCCTTATTTCGAAAAAACTAAAAGAAACGGCGTTTCCATCCAACTTAGCCCTAGGGGGGGGGGGGGGGGGGGGGGGGTCGAATAATAACACCTGTGTTACTATTCGAATTGTCGAAAAACTAAAAAAAAGTTCCGGGTAGCCGAATAGTGGCAGGATCAAATAGTGGTAGTGTTTTTGGACAACCAGACGTGGGTCAAATAACTGTTATTATTCGACCCCTTGTTCTGGTTGAACCGCCGCCAACGTTCTTTTTAGCTGTAACAAATACTGTCTCCAGCAGAAATTGGTTGTCGCAGAAAACACGCGCTGGTGGTGTGTTCCCACCCCCCCATTGAGCCGCACTGGATCCAGCCTGGCGAGGCGTACACTTCCTGATTCGCCTTGTGATTCGCTTCGATGTGTGTTCTCTCTCTGAGTTCGGCCGGTTGCTGGTTGCTTCCGTGGTCTTCGCTAGTTTCGTACTGACCAACAGGATATTCGTCCAGAACTTCTTTTCACTTCGTCTGCGAAGTTCTTGATCGCGCCTCTCTCTTTCCTCACTCCCTCTTTTTTAGAGCGTAAGTTCACTAAGAAATCCGGGGCTTTATGCACACTAGTATACGATACCTCAAAGGAACCTTTACGATGGTATCTGCGGTAGTGGCAGTACGTATGCTCGTGCGTGTGGCTTCGTTGCCTGTTGCCAACTATTCGACTCAATTTAGAGCGCGCCTATGTCTTGACACCTTCCACCGACACCGACGTTTCTGTTCGTACTTCAGGAGCCAAGTTCCTGCTTGCGAACCACGGACTGTTGAAGATTTCTGAGGGACCGCCGGTGCGCCGCCGAGGGCAGAAATACTCGAGGGGTTGCCCTGTGCTTGCTTCGAAGGAGGCTAGAGGGGGAGAAACAAAACACAAAGTGGGTCTTTTTCGTTGAACGCTTGCGCCCGCCACTAAACCCAGATTCATCAGTGTTTCGTGTGAGCTACAGCACATTTACCTCCTTTGAGAGTTCGCAACTGGCAGCCTCCTCTGCATTGAAGGGCAACCCGCAAGATTGTTAGTACTAAAAAACGTGGTTGTTGCCAAATGGTGTACAGTTTGCAAGCTCATTCGCCCTAGTGCCTTCTTTCCTTCCTATTTTAGAGTGAATGTTCGCATGGGAATCCGAGACTTTAAAGCCTCCGGGACCTTCGTTCGTTTGTTGTGTAGAAGAAAGGGTGCGCATTAATAATGGAAGGATGCCAAAAAGAGGGTTCAGGCAGAAATGCTTCGACAAACTACGATGCGCACCCTTTGCGCACCCTCCAGAACCCGTGTTCTGCACCCAATGTGGTACCCCCGAAACCCCCGTGTTGCGTAGTTCCAGCGTAGTTCCAGCGTAGTTCGTACGGGATTTGTGAAACGGCGAGGGCCACATTTATAAGTGCACTGGACTTACTTTTGCCGCTCTCCCCGCGGAGTTCGAGCGTATAAGTCGATCTTTGAGTGCGTGAGCCCCTCCGAAGAAAGGTCCATCACACTTACGTAGTTCGTGCGGGGTTTGTGAAACGGCGAGGGCTGCATTTTGTAAGTACTGGACTTTCTTTGACCGCAGTGGCAAGTTATATAAGCCCTGCCAGGACCGTTTAGTCATTCAGACACTCAGTTAGCCACCAGCTGCATGTGGAGTATCAGCAATGTAGCCCTGCTCCGTATTTGCGTAGTTCCTGTGTATAAGTCGATCTTTGAGTGCGTGAGCCCCTCCGAAGAAAGGTCCATCACACTTACGTAGTTCGTGCGGGGTTTGTGAAACGGCGAGGGCTACATTTTGTAAGTACTGGACTTTCTTTGACCGCAGTGGCAAGTTATAATTGCCCTGCCAGGACCGTTTAGTCATTCAGACACTCAGTCAGCCACCAGCTGCATGTGGAGTATCAGAAATGTAGCCCTGCTCCGTATTTGCGTAGTTCCTGTGTATAAGTCGATCTTTGAGTGCGTGAGCCCCTCCGAAGAAAGGTCCATCACACTTACGTAGTTCGTGCGGGGTTTGTGAAACGGCGAGGGCTACATTTTGTAAGTACTGGACTTTCTTTGACCGCAGTGGCAAGTTATAATTGCCCTGCCAGGACCGTTTAGTCATTCAGACACTCAGTCAGCCACCAGCTGCATGTGGAGTATCAGAAATGTAGCCCTGCTCCGTATTTGCGTAGTTCCTGTGTATAAGTCGATCTTTGAGTGCGTGAGCCCCTCCGAAGAAAGGTCCATCACACTAGTTCCAGGCTACTTAGCCCGGGTCTGGGTCGCGTCCCCCTCCTCTTGGTCGCCTGGTCTTGCGTCTTGTTGGCCCGTCCGGGCTGGTCGCTTCGCGCTTCCCCTTCGTCTTCACTCCCTGCCGCACGGGCTTCTCCGGTTTGTGCCACCTGCGACGCGGGCAGCGTAACTGCTTTTCTGCGCGACGGCTGTTCTGTACTCGTTGCCTTATCCGCGGAGTTTGTGCGGAGTTCGAGCGTATAAGTCGATCTTTGAGTGCGTGAGCCCCTCCGAAGAAAGGTCCATCACACTAGTTCCAAGCTACTTAGCCCGGGTCTCTGGGTCGCGTCCTCCTCCTTCTCTTGGTCGCCTGGTCTTGCGTCTTGTTGATCCGTCCGGGCTGGGGGCTTCGCGCTTCCCCTTCGTCTTCGCGGAGTTTGTGCGGAGTTCTTGCGTACTTCGCTACTTCAGTTGTCGGGGGTACCACAATGGGGACCCAAATCCATTCGGGAACCCTCGTTTCTCTGGGTTTAGAGGTCCCTGTTGGTAACAGAGGTCGCATACCCCACGTGCACGACATCGTACTTCGCCAGAACTTCTGCCCAAATCCCCCCCTTTTGGCATCGTCTCGTATAGTATTTGGGGTCTCTGGCGGTCCCATTGTTCGTCCCCACGACAGCAAGCGTCAAACCAGCCTATCCTGACGGCGGTTGATTCTGTCAGGTGGGTTTACTCTACCGGCAGAAGTTGCTTGGGATTGGCTACTTCTTTCCCCCGTTGGAAGCTTGCAGACTGGCCCCACCCGGGGCAGTTGGTTCCTTCCAGGCAGGGTCTCTCCCGTCCGGAACTTGCATGGGTTTGAAAAGATGGACCCTTTTTGTGTTGTTGGCGACGAACGCTTGTCGGTTGTCCGGGTGGACTTTGCTTTTGATTGTGCCATTCTTGTTGGAAAAAAAAATCTTGTTTTTCACAGAGCCGCCACATGAAATGTTCGTTTCGGATTAAGTGGGGGGGTCCATGTGATTTTCGAGTATCACAGTAACGTTGATGGTTAACAACCCAGATTTACCTGTGCTTTATGTGCGTTCGCATCAGGGGGGCAGAGACATGCTGAGCCTGGAAGGTTTGGTTGCGAGAATTTGCGACCCACTTGGTATCGAAACTACAGGTGATTTCACATGTTATGTTAATAAAGGGGGGGGGGGGGGGTCGAATAATAACGTGTGCAGTTATTTGACACGCGGCCGGTGGTCTAAAAACACTACTGACTGTTTGATCCTGCTACCGTTCGGCTATCCGGAACTTTTTTTAGTATTCGACAAATCGAATAGTAACACAGGTGTTTTTATCCGACCCCCTCCTTTAACATAACATGCCATGCCACATGTGAGTGTGAAACCTCATATCAAGGCTTACGATGGACTCCAGCCTAAGAAGCTGGAGCTAAGCTGGTATTGTAGAAAGGTGGCGCCGTAGCCACTTTTCGGTATACGTTTGCAACCCGCCTTCTGGGTGGGTCTCGGGCACACCTTCTGTAACACCAGCTTCTGACGTGCAAGCCAGCCGCTACGCGGATTGACGCAAAAGGGGTTGGGTCAGGCGACTCTCGGAGCTGTGTTGATGCTAACCACAGACTCGGCGACAACGGTTCGCTTCATTGTCTCATTGTCATCATGTATTTTCCGCGTATTCATGCTCCGAGAGGAGGGCGGATTCACCCTTCCTCTGCAAGCATTTCGAGTTTTGCGTGCCGACGCAAGTTGGCCAGTGCTCGTTTTGAGACGGCAGCTGACTGCAGGGCGCGTCAGGGGATGTAGAGACGCGCTGTGCCTGGTGAAACGGCCACAGGTCTCACGAATAGAAGGCAGCAGCGCCTGCGGCTCCACACGACACGGTGATCACTTTGCGACTAATCCCTGGTTCTCGCCAGAGCAGAGCTGTGTTGATACTAAACACAGACTCAAAGACAACGGTTCGCTTCATTGTCTCGACTGCTTTATTTTCCGCGTATTCATGCATCACCCTTCCTCTGCAAGCGTTTCAAGTTCTGCGTGCCGACGCAAGTTGGCCAGTGCTCGTTTGGAGACGGCTGCTGACGGCGCAGCAGGAAGATGGAAACGTGCTGTGCCTGGAGAACCGGCCTCAGGTCTCGCCAATAGAAGGCAGGCCCTTTTTGGCAGCGCCTGCGCCACACGACACGGCAGTCACTTTGTGACTAATCCCTGCTTCTCACCAGAGCAGAGCTGTGCTGATACTAAACACAGACTCGGCGACAAAGGCGCTTCGTTTCAGGGTTTCGACCGTTTTGTTCACAGGATTCGCCCTTCCTCTGCTGCCGACTTGGCTGGCCAACGCTCGTCTGGGAGACGCAGGTGCATCAGGAGAAGATGGAGACGTGCCTGGTGCAACGGCCTCAGGTCTCGCCAAATAGAAGGCAGGCCCTTTTTGGCAGCGCCTGCGCCACACGACAGGAGAAGATGGAGACGTGCCTGGAGAAACGCCCACAGGTCTCACCAATAGAAGGCAGCAGCGCCTGCGGCTCCACACGACACGGTGATCACTTTGCGACTAATCCCTGCTTCTCGCCAGAGCAGAGCTGTGTTGATACTAAACACAGACTCAAAGACAACGGGTTCGCTTCATTGTCTCAACTGCTTTATTTTCCGCGTATTCATGCCCCGAGAGGAGGGCGGATTCACCCCCTCTGCAAGCATTTCAAGTGCTGCGTGCCGACGCAAGTTGGCCAGTGCTCGTTTGGGAGACGACAGCTGACCGCAGGACGCATCAGGGGAAGACGGAACCTCAGTTTCGTGCTGAGCCTGGAGTAACGGTCAGGAGTCTCGCCAATGGAATTGAAGACGGGTTCTTTTTCTGGCCATGCAATGTGTGACGAAACTGAACCGCCAAGTTTTCTACTTTCTCCTACTCTCACGGTGTTCAGTTGTTAACCACTTTGTGGTCCCCCTGCTGCCCACCGGAGCTGTGTTGATGCCAAACACAGGTTCGAAAACTTAACAGTTCGTTTCGTTGTCTCAACCATCGTCTTGGTCCACGGGGATCAGCCTTCCTCTGCAAACAATTCGAGTTCCTGGATCCGTGCCGACAGCCGTACGGGCAAGTTGGCCAGTGCTCGTTTGGGAGACGGCAGCTGGCTGCGCGGCGCATCAGGGGGGCACGGCGACGTGCTGAGCCTCGGGGGCGGCGCCTTGTCAATGGACGGCAGCCTTTTTGCGCCGACGCCCGCGGCTTCGCGCGCGGGGCTCAGCCCCGGCGACGCGAAGGCCGCCGGCGCCGCAACCTGCCCCCTCGTACCGGGAGTTGTCGAGCCCGGTTGCGGCGGCTGCTTCGGTGCGCCGGGGAGCAGCAAGTCGGCGACGAGCGACGGCCTTCGCTGCGCTGCGGAGCAGGCGCCCGAGCCTTGTCCTGGGGAGGGGTCGTCGGCGGGCGGCTTCTGTTGGTGCAGGAGCTTCATCACCGCGAGTGACGAGCCTTGCGCGGGCGAAATGGGATGGACAGGCGGCGGCGAAGCTCCTGTGACATTTCTTTGGAGTGAGACTCAGACCTCCGCAAGAAACTTGGAGAAGGTTTTAGCGGAAGCCCATAATGTGGCTAAAAAGATCCCGCGAATGATAGACACTTTATTTTGGCAATAACTTGCGCTAATTATTATTATTCCGCCTCGGTGGCGATTTTAGTCCCTCGGGAAGCGGCGGCTGCTGCGCCGCCAGCGGTGACGGGGGCCCCGCCGCCTGCTTGGCGCGCCAGGGAGCAGTAGATCGGCGACGAGCGACGGCCTTCGCTGCGCTGCGGAGCAGGCGCCCGAGCCTTGTCCTGGGGAGGGGTCGTCGGCGGGCGGCTTCTGTTGGTGCAGCAGCTTCATCACCGCGAGTGACGAGCCTTGCGCGGGCGAAATGGGATGGACAGGCGGCGGCGAAGCTCCTGTGACATTTCTTTGGGGTGAGACTCAGACCTTCGCAAGAAACTTGGAGAAGGTTTTAGCGGAAGCCCATAATGTGGCTAAAAAGATCCCGCGAATGATAGACACTTTATTTTGGCAATAACTTGCGCTAATTATTATTATTCCGCCTCGGTGGCGATTTTAGTCCCTCGGGAAGCGGCGGCTGCTGCGCCGCCAGCGGTGACGGGGGCCCCGCCGCCTGCTTGGCGCGCCAGGGAGCAGTAGATCGGCGACGAGCGACGGCCTTCGCTGCGCTGCGGAGCAGGCGCCCGAGCCTTGTCCTGGGGAGGGGTCGTCGGCGGGCGGCTTCTGTTGGTGCAGCAGCTTCATCACCGCGAGTGACGAGCCTTGCGCGGGCGAAATGGGATGGACAGGCGGCGGCGAAGCTCCTGTGACATTTCTTTGGGGTGAGACTCAGACCTTCGCAAGAAACTTGGAGAAGGTTTTAGCGGAAGCCCATAATGTGGCTAAAAAGATCCCGCGAATGATAGACACTTTATTTTGGCAATAACTTGCGCTAATTATTATTATTCCGCCTCGGTGGCGATTTTAGTCCCTCGGGAAGCGGCGGCTGCTGCGCCGCCAGCGGTGACGGGGGCCCCGCCGCCTGCTTGGCGCGCCAGGGAGCAGTAGATCGGCGACAAGCGATGGCCTTCGCTGCGCTGCGGAGCAGGGGTCATCGGCGGGCGGCTTCTGTTGGTGCAGCAGCTTCATCACCGCGAGCGACGAGCCTTGCGCGGGCGAAATGGGATGGACAGGCGGCGGCGAAGCTCCTGTGACATTTCTTTGGAGTGAGACTCAGATCTTCGCAAGAAATTCGGAGAAGGTTTTAACGGAAGTCCATGATGATAGACTTAAAGAACCCACGAATCCAGATTTCCAAAATGCCTCTTCTATTCATATTCAAGGTACCTCTTGTATTCAAGCCCCTCAGTCATTGTCAGTACCAGAAAAAGGGGGGTGTAGTCTGTAAATAGGGGCAGACCGACTAGTACCAGAAAAAGGGAGTGTTGTCAGTATATAGGGCGGGGTAAAGGGGGCAGACCGACTAATTGTTAATACCAGAAAAAGGGAGGTGTAGCTGCGAATAGGGCGGGGTAAAGGGGGCAGACCGACTCATTGTTAATACCAGAAAAAGGGAGGTGTAGTCTGCGAATAGGGCGGGGTAAAGGGGGCAGACCGACTAATTGTTAATACCAGAAAAAGGGAGGTGTAGTCTGCGAATAGGGCGGGGTAAAGGGGGCAGACCTTTTTGGACCCGTTCGGCCGCGTACGCTTCGTCGGGGCTCAAAGGTGACGAGGACGCGCGGGGCGACACGAGGCGGCAGACGACCAGCCCCGGCGGCTCTCTTCTGCCCGACCTGCTCGACGCGTTCGACGACGCCGCCGACGACGAAGACGACGCCTGCCGCTGCAGCGGCAGCACGGCCGGCCCCGGCTTCGCCTGCTTCCGGGCGGCGCCGCCGCCAGTAGCCGCCGCCGCCGCCGGCTGGTGCGCCTTGCGGGGCGACGACGCCGGCGACCGCGAAGCCGCCGGCGGCAGGTACCCCAAAGGAGACCCCCCCCTGCTTTCCTGCTCGACCCCGAGCCGCCCTCCGCCGCCGCCGCGTGCCCAAACCCGTCGCCGCGCGACTTCCGGTGGAGGGGAGGGTCGCTGCCAACTACTTACTTTTAGTACCAGAAAAGGGAGGTGTGGTCTGTAAATAGGGCGGGGAAAAGGGGACAGACCGACTAATTGTTACCACCAGAAAAAGGGAGGTGTGGTCTGCGAATAGGGCGGGGTGTAGGGGGCAGACCGAAATTGCTGTGTGGTAATTGTTACCACCAGAAAAAGGGAGGTGTAGTCTGCGAATAGGGCGGGGTAAAGGGGGCAGACCGACTAATTGTTAATACCAGAAAAAGGGAGGTGTAGTCTGCGAATAGGGCGGGGTAAAGGGGGCAGACCGACTAATTGTTAATACCAGAAAAAGGGAGGTGTAGTCTGCGAATAGGGCGGGGTGAAGGGGGCAGACCTTTTTGGACCCGTTCGGCCGCGTACGCTTCGTCGGGGCTCAAAGGTGACGAGGACGCGCGGGGCGACACGAGGCGGCAGACGACCAGCCCCGGCGGCTCTCTTCTGCCCGACCTGCTCGACGCGTTCGACGACGCCGCCGACGACGAAGACGACGCCTGCCGCTGCAGCGGCAGCACGGCCGGCCCCGGCTTCGCCTGCTTCCGGGCGGCGCCGCCGCCAGTAGCCGCCGCCGCCGCCGGCTGGTGCGCCTTGCGGGGCGACGACGCCGGCGACCGCGAAGCCGCCGGCGGCAGGTACCCTAAAGGAGACCCCCCTGCTTTCCTGCTCGACCCCGAGCCGCCCTCCGCCGCCGCCGCGTGCCCAAACCCGTCGCCGCACGACTTCCGGTGGAGGGGAGGGTCGCTGCCAACTACTTACTTTTAGTACCAGAAAAGGGAGGTGCGGTCTGTAAATAGGGCGGGGAAAAGGGGACAGACCGACTAATTGTTACCACCAGAAAAAGGGAGGTGTGGTCTGCGAATAGGGCGGGGTGTAGGGGGCAGACCGAAATTGCTGTGTGGTAATTGTTACCACCAGAAAAAGGGAGGTGTAGTCTGCGAATAGGGCGGGGTAAAGGGCGCAGACCAACTCATTGTTAATGCCAGAAAAAGGGAGGTGTAGTCTGCGAATAGGGCGGGGTGAAGGGGGCAGACCTTTTTGGACCCGTTCGGCCGCGTACGCTTCGTCGGGGCTCAAAGGTGACGAGGACGCGCGGGGCGACACGGGGCGGCAGACGACCAGCCCCGGCGGCTCTCTTCTGCCCGACCTGCTCGACGCGTTCGACGACGCCGCCGACGACGAGGACGACGCCTGCCGCTGCAGCGGCAGCACGGCCGGCCCCGGCTTCGCCTGCTTCCGGGCGGCGCCGCCGCCAGTAGCCGCCGCCGCCGCCGCCGCCGGCTGGTGCGCCTTGCGGGGCGACGACGCGGGCGACCGCGAAGCCGCGGGCGACGTCGGCGGCAGGTACCCCAAAGCAGACCCCCCCGCTTTCCTGCTCGACCCCGAGCCGCCCTCCGCCGCCGCCGCGTGCCCAAACCCGTCGCCGCACGACTTCCGGTGGGGGTTGGCGGTGTCGCTGGGGGCACCGGCGCCCCGCTTCGCCGCCGCCGCCGCCTTCGGCGTTGCAGACCGGATGTCGGCCAGCTGCGGCGCTTTAGCCGACCCGCCGAAGAGCCGAGTTTCGTTGGATTGCCGCTGCAGGCGCGGCCCCTGGGAGGGGGGCTGCGCAGCGGCGTGGGCGGCCGCCCGGTTGTTGTTGTTGTTGCTGCTGCTGTGCAGCGAGGAGTGGTCGGAGCCTGTCGCGTTCAGCCGCGATGCCAGCTGCGACTTCGGATTCGTCCGGGCGACGAACCTACCCGTCCGGTGCTGGTAAGCAGCGGTCGCGTCCTCGCAGAGCTGCTTGTGCAGGTTGTCGAGACCTTCCGGGTCCGATTCGAGCAGCTTTTTCGGGACTTTTTTGAGCAGCGCGCCCTCGGCCTGCGCCGCGGCGTCGGGATCCTGCGTCCCCACGAGCTGGCTTTGCAGGGCGACGAGGACTTTGAACCGGGAGCTTTCGTCGAGGACGGACTGGGTCGCAAGCTTCCGCTCCTTCCGGCCACGGCTGCGGTCGTGTTGGTCGTCCCACTTCACGCCGACGATTTTTTCGACGTCGGCGTCGGTGAGCATGGGCACGACGAACTTGTTCCCAGGGTTGGCGGAGGCGGCTGTGGTTGACGATGGGGTCTCATCCGCCACCAGCAGGAGCGAATCTCGTCCCGTGTTGCCCCCCCGTGGCGACATGCGCAGGTGCGCGCTGCGGCAGGCCGCGTGCGCAGCTCGCCACCGGCGAACGGCCGCGGCTTTCCTAGAGGCGTACTGCTTCTTCAGCACGACGAGCTTCGTTTCGAAACGGGTCGTGCTGGGCGTCCAGTTCGCGAGGGAACGCGCCGCCGACACGGGGCCGGCTGGGCGGAGCGGTGCTGTCACCGCGGCTTCGAGGCCGGCGGCAGGCGCCGCGGGGAGTTGGGTGTACGTGGCCGTGAGCTTTTGGTTGTCGTGGGACATCGTCTGCGCGAAGTTCGGCGCCGAGTGCTGCCGGAGCCCCCCAGGAGAATCGGCGCTCAGGTTGACCGATGCGCGGGACGTGTCCATGGACACGGCGGAATGCGGGTGCTCGTCCGAATCGCTGTCGCCGCCATCCGACGGCTGCAGCAGCGGGGTTAACAACGCGGGTTTGCGGGACCCCGCCGAATTCGGGGGGATGCCGCCGTCTGGATCTCTTACGGGGGTTCCGTGGTGGGAGGCGAGGGAAGGCGACATCAGCGAGGACGAGAGCCCGCAGCTGCTGTCGGATTGGTTGAGCTTCGCGAGGTCGGGCTGCCGTGGGCGGCCCCTGAGGTGCCTTTTCTTCTCGGCGTGGCGGGTGAGCATTGCCGCCTCTGCCCGCTCCCAGGCGTCGACGGCGTGGGCCAGGAACAGCCGCCGCCGCTGCGCGGCGTGGCGGAGGAACCGGAGGATGACCGTGCGCATCTTCCGGTGGAACCGGAAGCCGCCCGCCACTTCCCGGAAGCGCCGCACTGCGCGGATCCGGAACAGCCACTTCTTCACCAGCGCCTGCGAGTCGCCGATGCGCCCCGGCTCGAACGCAGTGCGCGCCAGGATCTCGCAGAACTCATCCTCGCCCTTGCGACCCATCGGTCCTCCTGTCGCTCAGCAACGCTATCCCATCCAAGGAAGAGCACGTCTGCGCGCGCACACACAACAATACCCGCGCTTTGTCTCCTCTCCCCCCCCCTTTACCGACTTCTTTCCCTCTGGTAACCCAGGGGGCGGAGGGTAGTTTCCTAAACAGAGGTGAGGTGCGGTGAACAGGTGGTGCTGTTTTGTCCTTTTTTCTTTCGGCGATAACCTGCAGCTGCCTCCTTCGAGAGCGTACTTGTGTCTGTGTTTTGTTTGTGCGCAGTAGCGGAACTCACCTGCTTTGGTAAGTTTCATGCAGTACGCTGCCAACTACTAATTTTTAGTACCAACAAAGCATTGTTAACGCAAAAAAAGAACGTTGGCAGCGGTTGAACCTGAACGCGTACAGGTCGAGTCACGCAAAAACAAATCATCCTCGCCCTCGCGACCCACTCGGCCTCTTTTCACCACTCTTTTTTCGGACTTTTTCCCCCTGTTGTGTTTGCGTGTCTTGTCGTGTAGGGGTAGACCCGCCTGGCCTCACGTCCGTTCAACACGTGGTCGGTAGTAACAGCACTTGGGATCCCTTCGGTTCTTTGTCTAGGCAGCTGCGTTGAGCAATTCCTTCCAAGCTGGCGCTTACGTGAAAAAAGAGGGAAGGCAAAGAGAGACGTGCAAGACTCCGCGGGGGGGGGGACCTTAATTTATTGTTTTGGCAGTACTGTTTTCCTTCCCCGCACGTTTTGACGCAAGTCTTCTTGAGCGTGAAGATATCAGAAAAAGAGGAGGAAAGGGGAAGGAAAACGCAGGGGGGGGGAGCAAAGGGAGCGCTAATGGCTTCAACTACACCACTGAGTCTCTGCGACAACGAGGTCGTCTTTTTTCGAACGAAAGCGGAAAAGGGGAAGACTGGTTTGCTGCGCGTGTGTAATCACCCTTTTCAAGCTGGTTACAACACAAGTATGCTGCCAACTGTGCCAGCTTCTGACAATGACAATTGCGCACACCATGAAACAAATGAAACACCAGGATGCCCGATGTTGGGAATTGGCAGTGCCGTGTGAGCACAGGTCCCCGGGAGACACAGAAAACGTTTGCGTGACGGCTATTGCCAGCGTACGTTGGGAACGAAGCAAAGAACAGCTCGAAAGACTCTCGTACGACGGGGATGCGATACCGCTTGGTCGGCGGCGTTCGCTGGTTGCCTGTCGGCAATCAGAAATGGAAGAAATGTGGGGGGAAAAAAAGCGGTTTACGTTGAGGGACGGGAAGCAAAGCGCGCGGCAAGACGAAAACAGTTCCGCCCGAGCCGACTTCGAGGGTCAAGGTCTTTTAGCGGCGGCAGGGGTGCGGTTCAGAAGGTCGGTACCAAATGGCTATCGGAGGTGGCGGGGAGTTGGGTTGGGGGAAGGATCGAAAAGAATGCGTAGTTCTGGTTTACACTCCAGTCCGTAATTAATCAAGTAATGTCTTGTGGAATTGTATTTTGCGAAGAGATATTTCGTGAAGGAATTAATTATTTTTCAGACGGGCGCTTCTGGGATTTGTTTATTTATTTTTGCTGGAGTCTGCTGCCTGACACCTGCAAGCGCAAAGAGGTCAGGGGGACGGGCCTGTAAATCATGAAGCTGAATTTCACGAATTTCTGTTTCGTGAAAGAATTAATTATTTTTCCACGGATTTGGCGGTCTTCACGAATTAGAAATTGATTAATTACGGACTGGAGTGTAGTGACGGTATTTTGGGTTTCTTTCTTTACCATGGACTTTCTGGACTTTATGGTGCCATAGAGTTGTCGTACTCTCTATGCCGCCCGCGGCATGTTCGTTTAGCATTGAGTTCTTTTAAGTACATGAACCACGTGGATTAGCATGCACTTTAGCAGCGGTTGCCGAATAGAAGGTGCTGCACTGTGCAGGTGTCACTCCGCCGTGAAACCTTCCCCTCAACGCGTGTAGGTCTTGGTCGTTGTGAAAAAGCGCAACAGTCTGCTCATCGGGAAAGTGCGCTCCACAACTTCGTTGCATTTTGTTGGGGACTGCTGCCATAGAAATTTGAGACGGGTTAGAGTGCAGGGGGGCCGAAAATCCCGAAAGAGTTGCTCTAGATCGGTGCAGGTCAAAAAATACCGCCGGAAAACGTCCCACCAAAAGAGCCAGGCCCCTAGAAGGGCCCCAGCTGCACCCAGAAGGACCGGCTACAGGCGGCGTCCGACGAGCAGAGACCGGAACGATCTCCGCTGCCAGATGATCCAGGCTAGAACTGAAGCCGCTCTCGGCTGGGCGGGCGATGCTTGCTCTCCTTTTGCGGTTAGCGTTCGAGACGCGGGGATCGGAGGGGAATCACCTTTGCCAAATGGGGGAGGAGAGAGAGAGAGAGAGAGAGAGAGAGAGAGAGAGAGAGAGAGAGAGAGAGAGAGAGAGAGAGAGAGAGAGAGAGAGAGAGAGAGAGAGAGAGAGAGAGAGAGAGAGAGAGAGAGAGAGAGAGAGAGAGAGAGAGAGAGAGAGAGAGAGAGAGAGAGAGAGAGAGAGAGAGAGAGAGAGAGAGAAGAGAGAGAGAGAGAGAGAGAGAGAGAGAGAGAGAGAGAGAGAGAGAGAGAGAGAGAGAGAGAGAGAGAGAGAGAGAGAGACACGAGTTAGAGTGCAGGGACCATCTCTCCAGGGAATCCGGCTGCCCCACTACATCTTAGGTGAATGCTTTGACAGGACACCCCGTATGCGTATTTGGTGCTAGCATCAAAACTTCTTCGAAGAAAAAGTAAAATAGAACAACGCAGGGAAAAGGGTCACAGGGAGTCGGGGGGTTCGAGGAGAAAGATTCCGGCGAAGTACGACGCTGTGCGTGTGGGATGCTGAGACGAAGTCTTCCTGGGTGGATTTTGGCCCCCAATATACGGGTTCTGTCGGGGTACAGGTCGACAATCTTTCTGCCAAAATCGCTTCCCCTACCGTGCGTAACGGTGACTATTAAGAACGGGCCGTGTCGGTCTTTAATCGAGCTCAGAATCAATGAGAGATTGCAAGCCGAGATATCGAGTAGGATGGGCTGGGGGAACTCAGCTTCCTAGGATAGGGGGAAGGATAGCATGAACGTGCTTGGAATGGTTGTGCGTGCGTGCTCAACACCGCACTGGTTTTTATCTGCACGTGTTTTGGTCCTTGAAGCCAAGACGAATCATCGGCGCGGAGCTAGAGTGTGTCTGCGAACAGGTGGCACTGGTGGATATTTGGCCGCCAGGTGCTGGGCGCTGGACGCTGTGCGTGTGGGATACGCAAACGATGCTGAGACGAAGTCTTCCTGGGTGGATTTTGGCCCCCATTATACGGGTTCTGTCGGGGTACAGGTCGACAATCTTTCTGCCAAACCCGCTTCCCCTACCGTGTGCGTAACGGTGACTATTAAGAACGGGCCGTGTCGGTCTTTAATCGAGCTCAGAATCGGGCTCGACATTTGAGAGACTGCAAGCCGAGATATCGAGTTGGATGGGCTGTGGGAACTCAGCTTCCTAGGATAGGGGGAAGGATAGCATGAACGTGCTTGGAATGGTTGTGGGCGTGCTCAACACCGCACTGGTTTTTATCTGCACGTGTTTTGGTCCTTTAAGCCAAGACGAATCATCGGCGCGGAGCTAGAGTGTGTCTGCGAACAGATGGCACTGGTGGACATTTGGCCGCCAGGTGCTGGGCGCGTAAGCTGCGAGTCGCTGAGCTAGAGTGCGGCGGAACTACTCAGTCCTCGTCCGTGTCCGTCGGAGGATCTGGGCGCCGCGCGAATAGTTTGTTTGTGCAATTTTTTTGACCTGTGCGTTCAGGTTAAACCGCTGTCAACGTTCCTTTTTAGCTGCAACAAGTATGCTCTCTAAGGAGGTAGTGACTGGTTATCGCAAAAGAATCAGCCCGACTAACACCCAACCCCACCCAGGAACCTAAAAGCATAACGGAAGAAATCCCGAAAAACTTGCTACAGACCGGTGCAGGTTGAAGAACCGGCCGGGAAACGTCCCGCCAAACAGTCGGGGACCGTAAAGGACCCATTAAGGACCCACTTTTGCCACAAGAAAGTTGAAGTATGGCTTTGTTTGTGCGCACTAGCGGCTTTTCACCTGATTTGGTGAGTTGCTTTTAGTACGCTGCCAACTACTAATTTTTAGTACCAACAACGCATTTGTTAACACCAAAAAAAAACAGCCGCGTCCGCGCGTAAAGGACCCATTAAGGACCCACTTTTGCCGCAAGAACGTTGAAGTATGGCTAAAGGAGAAACAGCCGCGTCCGCGCTGGGGAAAGCCTGCCCAGCTGCCGCAGATCTCGCCGCTTCGTCGGACACAGCTGCCGCTCACCTGGTTGCCGCTTTGGTTCGGGAGGGTGCGTAGCCACCTTACCCAAGGCTAGTTTCTTTAAGAGCGGTTCCGGCCAGGGAGGAGCGGCAGAGCAGCAGTGGCAGGCGACTCTTCAAAACTTCGCGGCTGCTCCTCGCCCCACGACGTACTTGTTGTGGGGGTCTTGCGATGTTGCGTAACATGTGTGGTGCAACACGTGCAAAGAGTTCACACGATCACTCAGTCGAAAATCATGCGATCACATGTTCTGTTGCATGTGATCAACGCAGCAACGTGATATCACTTCACTCGTTATTGTTAGATATCACTTCACTCGTTATTGTTACAACGCAGGAAAGTGATGTCACTTCACTCGTTGTTGCTACAACAACGTGATGGAACTTCACTCGTTATTGTTACAACGCAAGAATGTGATGTCACTTCACTCGTTATTGCATATAACTTCACTTGTTTTTTTTTACAACGCAACAGTGTGATATCACTTGGGATTGCTACAACAAGTGGGTCACGAGGGCGAGGAGTCCCCGCGATCATTTCACGGGGCGGGGACAGATCTCCTGTCCCAGCACACGGACTAGTGGTCCACAGCCCCGAGTCCGAAGAACTGCATTGCTTCGCAGCAGAGGAGGGGGTCCGCTGCGCTCTTTGTCATGATAGCGAGTATCTCCGGACCCTGCTGCGTCTTTGCCAGGCTCACAGCTACCAGTCGCTCGTGCGGCTTCTCCTGTGTTAGAGGGTTTCTTTATTCAGCTTGCACTACGCACTGGACGAATACAACGACAAGTGGATGACAAGGAGTGGTAGAGGGGGGGCAAACGAGACGACGATGCAAGCCCTCATAGATCTCATAGGGGTCCAAGTTTCGGGTCCAAGTTTTGGATCCAAGTTTTGGGTCCAAGTTTTGGGTCCAAGTTTTGGGTCCAAGTTCTGGGTCCAAGTTTTGGGCCCAAGTTTTGGACCCCACCGGCCCAGTGGTGCAAGAGTTAAATCCGCATACTGAGTAAGCGTACCGCCCGACGACGGACACCAAGCTTTTCGCCTTCGGCGGGTCTTCGACCAGGCATTGGCGCGCGACCCGTGACACGATCGTCAGGAAGTGTCGTTCGCCGGCCGCGAACGCAGCGGCCAGGAGCTCGAACGACAGGCCGGCTTCCGGCTGCCCAATCTTCTCCATGAAATTCCGGCACAGCAGGTCAACTCCGCACAGGCTGGTCTGCGGTGCAGCGAGGAGAACGTCGGACATACCCGACAGCGTTTTCTGTGTGCGCGGGCAGGGAGAATGGAAACTCGCTTGACAACACGGAGGTTAGTAGTAGGGAAGCCCCAAATTGAACCTGGGTTTTTTTGCAAAAAGAAGCATCGAAGAATGGCTGCCCGAAAACAACCGTCCCAGACGACAGGCACGAATGAGCCTTTCCCTAATCAATCGTAGAAACGGCTTGGATAGCCTTCCTACCATGACGACATGCAACTGGGCATGCAGGTACATAACCTCCACGGGAACCTAGTGTGCCCAGAGAGCCTTTTCTGTGGCGAGCAACGAACAGACTAACACAGACTAACGCGCAGAAACACTGACTGCAGCCGAACACGACAATTAGAACTCTTTCCAACGGTTGGACGAGAGGAACACTCACTACCTGATCGGTTCCAGGTGGTTTGCATGTGCTCCTCCGCCTGTAAAATACTCGAGGGGCTGGCTTGTGCTTACTTCGAAGGAGGCTAGAGGGGGAGAAACAATACAACTACAAAGTGGGTCATTTTTTGTTGAACGCTTACGCCCGCCACTGAACCCAATGTTTCTGCAGCACATTTACCTCCTTTGATCTTTTGCGTCAGGTGCTTATGCAGCAGTAGTAGTAGTAGTATGTGTCGTCTGCCGAAGCAGCCGGAGACAGCAGGCGCAGGGGGCAGGTATTGCTTTCCTTTTCTCTTCTTCATGGAGACCCGCCCCCGGCATCCCGACTGTCCAATCACTGTCGAGTAAGGTTTGCGCCTATTGAGATGAGGTGGTTGACCAGGCCCCCACGAAGCCTTATACACAACACGGCTACAACACGAGGACAGCCCTGCTTAGGTGTGCACTCAGCCATCAGGCCATTGGCTGCTAAGCACCCCCCGCCCGGTCGATTTGCCACTTCTGTGGCCCTCTATTCGCCGGGCGGTGCTGACAGCACTTGTTCCGCGTCGCATCAAGTATATGATGCTGGCTGTTGGGGGATCGGCGACCGCGACTCAATTAAGGTGCGGTCAACAGTGTCGCCACGGGAAGACCAGCAGGTGCTTATACAAAAAAAAAAAAAAAAAAAAAAAAGAGTGCGTGATGGCAGCCGGTCTGGTCACGAACACGCACCGAGGACACTGCTGTAGGTGGCATACCGAGCTGATTTTCAAGAGCGCATCCGACTCGGCCAAGCAGTTGAAGAACTGCGGTGCGAGGCGTAGCGCCTTACGATCACCTCTCATCGCGGCGTCCTTCAATGCATCCACCTTTCGTCGCAACACTGCGACAGGATTCCCAAGTCCGCGTGAAGCGAACAGTGCAATGACATTAACCGCAGCCGCATTGCCACTAGCATGGCCCTGGGTTGGTTTCGTCGTTTTTTTTTTTTTTTTTTTTTTTTCCGAGTCTAGAGCAGGGCATTAGCTTGGTCTCCGGCCCATTTTTCAAATTTGGACCGATAACGGCTTTTTTGCGTTTTCACTGTTTTTCGGCAATTTTTGCACTGAGTTGGCTCGCCTGCCGGTGTCTCTGCCTCCTCTCCGGCCTCAACCTGCATGCCCTCCAGTCGCAGGTAAGCAACAGCAGGAGCTGCCGACCCGAATCCGCAGTATCTTGTCTGCATCCTCGCGAACAGCCTTCGGCTCGTCTGCTGGCTTTGGAGCAGGTTTGGGCTTCTTACTTGTGACAAAGCCTTGCAACGTCGATTGACTTGTTTGACGCTTCATTTTTCGACTTTCTATGTGTTTTATCCCTGGCATTTTGTCTGGTAGATAGTTTAGGTCAGAATGCAAAGAATCTGTGGCGATAATCTGCATCGCCGGCGGTTATCTCTTCGCACGTGATGTGTCATGCAGAGCTGTTGTTCTTTCCCCCGTGCCCGTCCAACTTGCATCCAAACTGGCCACTTCTACTGGTGCTGGGAAGTGGGATTCCCCCTGCGTGCACTCCTTCTGTAGCCTTTGCTGGTGCAGTGGTTGCCCCTCCAATTGGCCACCGCTGCCGGCGCCTGGGGGACGATGCAGTCACGGTAGTGCCATTTTTTTTTGTGTTTCCGACGATCCGAATGGACGTACAGATTGGTGTCTTTCGACCTTTTGGATGCTTGTGAAGTTCAGCTTCGTGCGTGCTTGTGGTGATCGGTGGGGTTCCCGTGATCGGTGGGTTTTTTTTTTTTTTTTTCCGGCGGCCTTTCCAAATTCTGGCCGACGGTCCAAATGTGGATATAGAAGCTTATCCCCCGGTCTAGAGTCAGGCTATTAGCTTCACTTTTCCTCGCTTTTCCAAATTCCGTCTCAATAGCCGATTTTGCTTTTCTCGCTCTGAAATTTGTTTAGGCCGCCCGAACCTTCAAAAATGGGGGGGTCCGGGGGGCTCCGCCCCCCGGCAAACGGTACGGTACATTCAGGCGGAGAAAGAGTTTGCACTTCTCAGTCCGTTTGTCGCGTTAAACATACGACCAACGTAATGTGGCACTGTTTGCCATCTGTGTGACCCTCGCCCCGCTCCCCCTGGTGCACACTCCTGAAGGCAACAGCCCATTTCAAATTCATCCACCACTCAGATACTGTGTGCTGGTAGCTCATTGGCACGAGTAGATGCAGACCGGAGATCACACGGAACAAGGCACTTGTGTCAACTCGGAAAGAATCTGTCAATAATTCCGGGCTGCTTCTGAGCCTCGACTCTCTCACTCGGCTCAGCACCCGCGGCAGCCCCAAACTTCTGCCAGCCAGCCCACCATCGGCGACCCACCGATGGCCAGCCCCTGACCGCCAGCCCAGCCCTTGACCGCCAGCCAGCTTCCTGGCACAGCTGGGCCTAACTCACGCCTCCACCGGACGCCCACGACTTTTTTCATCGAAGGTCGTTTTTTGCACTTTTTTTTATATTTTTTGAGCCACCCGGATTTCCAAATTCCGTCAGCTGACGGAATTTGGAATCGGAAGCTAATGCCCTGGTCTAGAGGTTTTACGGTATTGGTTCAGAGGTTCCTGGGGTTTGCGGATCTTGACTGTTTGTGGGTTGCAAAGACGTGGCTCACTTTTTCCTTTCTTAGAGTCCATTTCTTGGCAGTTCTCGTTCTAAAGGCCAGTTCCTTTAGAAATGTTGACTCCCATCAAGGTCTCGAAGGGCCAGTCCCTTCAGAAAGGCTTGTAGAGGCCAGTCCCTTCAGAAAGGCTTGTAGAGGCCAGTCCCTTCAGAAAGGCTTGTAGAGGCCAGTCCCTTCAGAAAGGCTTGTAGAAGCCAGTCCCTTCAGAAAGGCTTGTAGAGGCCAGTCCCTTCAGAAAGGCTTGTAGAGGCCAGTCCCTTCAGAAAGGCTTGTAGAGGCCAGTCCCTTCAGAAAGGCTTGTAGAGGCCAGTCCCTTCAGAAAGGCTTGTAGAGGCCAGTCCCTTCAGAAAGGCTTGTAGAGGCCAGTCCCTTCAGAAAGGCTTGTAGAGGCCAGTCCCTTCAGAAAGGCTTGTAGAGGCCAGTCCCTTCAGAAAGGCTTGTAGAGGCCAGTCCCTTCAGAAAGGCTTGTAGAGGCCAGTCCCTTCAGAAAGGCTTGTAGAGGCCAGTCCCTTCAGAAAGGCTTGTAGAGGCCAGTCCCTTCAGAAAGGCTTGTAGAGGCCAGTCCCTTCAGAAAGGCTTGTAGAGGCCAGTCCCTTCAGAAAGGCTTGTAGAGGCCAGTCCCTTCAGAAAGGCTTGTAGAGGCCAGTCCCTTCAGAAAGGCTTGTAGAGGCCAGTCCCTTCAGAAAGGCTTGTAGAGGCCAGTCCCTTCAGAAAGGCTTGTAGAGGCCAGTCCCTTCAGAAAGGCTTGTAGAGGCCAGTCCCTTCAGAAAGGCTTGTAGAGGCCAGTCCCTTCAGAAAGGCTTGTAGAGGCCAGTCCCTTCAGAAAGGCTTGTAGAGGCCAGTCCCTTCAGAAAGGCTTGTAGAGGCCAGTCCCTTCAGAAAGGCTTGTAGAGGCCAGTCCCTTCAGAAAGGCTTGTAGAGGCCAGTCCCTTCAGAAAGGCTTGTAGAGGCCAGTCCCTTCAGAAAGGCTTGTAGAGGCCAGTCCCTTCAGAAAGGCTTGTAGAGGCCAGTCCCTTCAGAAAGGCTTGTAGAGGCCAGTCCCTTCAGAAAGGCTTGTAGAGGCCAGTCCCTTCAGAAAGGCTTGTAGAGGCCAGTCCCTTCAGAAAGGCTTGTAGAGGCCAGTCCCTTCAGAAAGGCTTGTAGAGGCCAGTCCCTTCAGAAAGGCTTGTAGAGGCCAGTCCCTTCAGAAAGGCTTGTAGAGGCCAGTCCCTTCAGAAAGGCTTGTAGAGGCCAGTCCCTTCAGAAAGGCTTGTAGAGGCCAGTCCCTTCAGAAAGGCTTGTAGAGGCCAGTCCCTTCAGAAAGGCTTGTAGAGGCCAGTCCCTTCAGAAAGGCTTGTAGAGGCCAGTCCCTTCAGAAAGGCTTGTAGAGGCCAGTCCCTTCAGAAAGGCTTGTAGAGGCCAGTCCCTTCAGAAAGGCTTGTAGAGGCCAGTCCCTTCAGAAAGGCTTGTAGAGGCCAGTCCCTTCAGAAAGGCTTGTAGAGGCCAGTCCCTTCAGAAAGGCTTGTAGAGGCCAGTCCCTTCAGAAAGGCTTGTAGAGGCCAGTCCCTTCAGAAAGGCTTGTAGAGGCCAGTCCCTTCAGAAAGGCTTGTAGAGGCCAGTCCCTTCAGAAAGGCTTGTAGAGGCCAGTCCCTTCAGAAAGGCTTGTAGAGGCCAGTCCCTTCAGAAAGGCTTGTAGAGGCCAGTCCCTTCAGAAAGGCTTGTAGAGGCCAGTCCCTTCAGAAAGGCTTGTAGAGGCCA
Organism: Diplonema papillatum; assembly: GCA_030068145.1. Lineage (NCBI taxonomy): Eukaryota > Euglenozoa > Diplonemea > Diplonemida > Diplonemidae > Diplonema > Diplonema papillatum. The sequence goes on along the minus strand of JAPJBO010000066.1, from coordinate 283,090 downwards.
GTCCCTTCAGAAAGGCTTGTAGAGGCCAGTCCCTTCAGAAAGGCTTGTAGAGGCCAGTCCCTTCAGAAAGGCTTGTAGAGGCCAGTCCCTTCAGAAAGGCTTGTAGAGGCCAGTCCCTTCAGAAAGGCTTGTAGAGGCCAGTCCCTTCAGAAAGGCTTGTAGAGGCCAGTCCCTTCAGAAAGGCTTGTAGAGGCCAGTCCCTTCAGAAAGGCTTGTAGAGGCCAGTCCCTTCAGAAAGGCTTGTAGAGGCCAGTCCCTTCAGAAAGGCTTGTAGAGGCCAGTCCCTTCAGAAAGGCTTGTAGAGGCCAGTCCCTTCAGAAAGGCTTGTAGAGGCCAGTCCCTTCAGAAAGGCTTGTAGAGGCCAGTCCCTTCAGAAAGGCTTGTAGAGGCCAGTCCCTTCAGAAAGGCTTGTAGAGGCCAGTCCCTTCAGAAAGGCTTGTAGAGGCCAGTCCCTTCAGAAAGGCTTGTAGAGGCCAGTCCCTTCAGAAAGGCTTGTAGAGGCCAGTCCCTTCAGAAAGGCTTGTAGAGGCCAGTCCCTTCAGAAAGGCTTGTAGAGGCCAGTCCCTTCAGAAAGGCTTGTAGAGGCCAGTCCCTTCAGAAAGGCTTGTAGAGGCCAGTCCCTTCAGAAAGGCTTGTAGAGGCCAGTCCCTTCAGAAAGGCTTGTAGAGGCCAGTCCCTTCAGAAAGGCTTGTAGAGGCCAGTCCCTTCAGAAAGGCTTGTAGAGGCCAGTCCCTTCAGAAAGGCTTGTAGAGGCCAGTCCCTTCAGAAAGGCTTGTAGAGGCCAGTCCCTTCAGAAAGGCTTGTAGAGGCCAGTCCCTTCAGAAAGGCTTGTAGAGGCCAGTCCCTTCAGAAAGGCTTGTAGAGGCCAGTCCCTTCAGAAAGGCTTGTAGAGGCCAGTCCCTTCAGAAAGGCTTGTAGAGGCCAGTCCCTTCAGAAAGGCTTGTAGAGGCCAGTCCCTTCAGAAAGGCTTGTAGAGGCCAGTCCCTTCAGAAAGGCTTGTAGAGGCCAGTCCCTTCAGAAAGGCTTGTAGAGGCCAGTCCCTTCAGAAAGGCTTGTAGAGGCCAGTCCCTTCAGAAAGGCTTGTAGAGGCCAGTCCCTTCAGAAAGGCTTGTAGAGGCCAGTCCCTTCAGAAAGGCTTGTAGAGGCCAGTCCCTTCAGAAAGGCTTGTAGAGGCCAGTCCCTTCAGAAAGGCTTGTAGAGGCCAGTCCCTTCAGAAAGGCTTGTAGAGGCCAGTCCCTTCAGAAAGGCTTGTAGAGGCCAGTCCCTTCAGAAAGGCTTGTAGAGGCCAGTCCCTTCAGAAAGGCTTGTAGAGGCCAGTCCCTTCAGAAAGGCTTGTAGAGGCCAGTCCCTTCAGAAAGGCTTGTAGAGGCCAGTCCCTTCAGAAAGGCTTGTAGAGGCCAGTCCCTTCAGAAAGGCTTGTAGAGGCCAGTCCCTTCAGAAAGGCTTGTAGAGGCCAGTCCCTTCAGAAAGGCTTGTAGAGGCCAGTCCCTTCAGAAAGGCTTGTAGAGGCCAGTCCCTTCAGAAAGGCTTGTAGAGGCCAGTCCCTTCAGAAAGGCTTGTAGAGGCCAGTCCCTTCAGAAAGGCTTGTAGAGGCCAGTCCCTTCAGAAAGGCTTGTAGAGGCCAGTCCCTTCAGAAAGGCTTGTAGAGGCCAGTCCCTTCAGAAAGGCTTGTAGAGGCCAGTCCCTTCAGAAAGGCTTGTAGAGGCCAGTCCCTTCAGAAAGGCTTGTAGAGGCCAGTCCCTTCAGAAAGGCTTGTAGAGGCCAGTCCCTTCAGAAAGGCTTGTAGAGGCCAGTCCCTTCAGAAAGGCTTGTAGAGGCCAGTCCCTTCAGAAAGGCTTGTAGAGGCCAGTCCCTTCAGAAAGGCTTGTAGAGGCCAGTCCCTTCAGAAAGGCTTGTAGAGGCCAGTCCCTTCAGAAAGGCTTGTAGAGGCCAGTCCCTTCAGAAAGGCTTGTAGAGGCCAGTCCCTTCAGAAAGGCTTGTAGAGGCCAGTCCCTTCAGAAAGGCTTGTAGAGGCCAGTCCCTTCAGAAAGGCTTGTAGAGGCCAGTCCCTTCAGAAAGGCTTGTAGAGGCCAGTCCCTTCAGAAAGGCTTGTAGAGGCCAGTCCCTTCAGAAAGGCTTGTAGAGGCCAGTCCCTTCAGAAAGGCTTGTAGAGGCCAGTCCCTTCAGAAAGGCTTGTAGAGGCCAGTCCCTTCAGAAAGGCTTGTAGAGGCCAGTCCCTTCAGAAAGGCTTGTAGAGGCCAGTCCCTTCAGAAAGGCTTGTAGAGGCCAGTCCCTTCAGAAAGGCTTGTAGAGGCCAGTCCCTTCAGAAAGGCTTGTAGAGGCCAGTCCCTTCAGAAAGGCTTGTAGAGGCCAGTCCCTTCAGAAAGGCTTGTAGAGGCCAGTCCCTTCAGAAAGGCTTGTAGAGGCCAGTCCCTTCAGAAAGGCTTGTAGAGGCCAGTCCCTTCAGAAAGGCTTGTAGAGGCCAGTCCCTTCAGAAAGGCTTGTAGAGGCCAGTCCCTTCAGAAAGGCTTGTAGAGGCCAGTCCCTTCAGAAAGGCTTGTAGAGGCCAGTCCCTTCAGAAAGGCTTGTAGAGGCCAGTCCCTTCAGAAAGGCTTGTAGAGGCCAGTCCCTTCAGAAAGGCTTGTAGAGGCCAGTCCCTTCAGAAAGGCTTGTAGAGGCCAGTCCCTTCAGAAAGGCTTGTAGAGGCCAGTCCCTTCAGAAAGGCTTGTAGAGGCCAGTCCCTTCAGAAAGGCTTGTAGAGGCCAGTCCCTTCAGAAAGGCTTGTAGAGGCCAGTCCCTTCAGAAAGGCTTGTAGAGGCCAGTCCCTTCAGAAAGGCTTGTAGAGGCCAGTCCCTTCAGAAAGGCTTGTAGAGGCCAGTCCCTTCAGAAAGGCTTGTAGAGGCCAGTCCCTTCAGAAAGGCTTGTAGAGGCCAGTCCCTTCAGAAAGGCTTGTAGAGGCCAGTCCCTTCAGAAAGGCTTGTAGAGGCCAGTCCCTTCAGAAAGGCTTGTAGAGGCCAGTCCCTTCAGAAAGGCTTGTAGAGGCCAGTCCCTTCAGAAAGGCTTGTAGAGGCCAGTCCCTTCAGAAAGGCTTGTAGAGGCCAGTCCCTTCAGAAAGGCTTGTAGAGGCCAGTCCCTTCAGAAAGGCTTGTAGAGGCCAGTCCCTTCAGAAAGGCTTGTAGAGGCCAGTCCCTTCAGAAAGGCTTGTAGAGGCCAGTCCCTTCAGAAAGGCTTGTAGAGGCCAGTCCCTTCAGAAAGGCTTGTAGAGGCCAGTCCCTTCAGAAAGGCTTGTAGAGGCCAGTCCCTTCAGAAAGGCTTGTAGAGGCCAGTCCCTTCAGAAAGGCTTGTAGAGGCCAGTCCCTTCAGAAAGGCTTGTAGAGGCCAGTCCCTTCAGAAAGGCTTGTAGAGGCCAGTCCCTTCAGAAAGGCTTGTAGAGGCCAGTCCCTTCAGAAAGGCTTGTAGAGGCCAGTCCCTTCAGAAAGGCTTGTAGAGGCCAGTCCCTTCAGAAAGGCTTGTAGAGGCCAGTCCCTTCAGAAAGGCTTGTAGAGGCCAGTCCCTTCAGAAAGGCTTGTAGAGGCAGTCCCTTCAGAAAGGCTTGTAGAGGCCAGTCCCTTCAGAAAGGCTTGTAGAGGCCAGTCCCTTCAGAAAGGCTTGTAGAGGCCAGTCCCTTCAGAAAGGCTTGTAGAGGCCAGTCCCTTCAGAAAGGCTTGTAGAGGCCAGTCCCTTCAGAAAGGCTTGTAGAGGCCAGTCCCTTCAGAAAGGCTTGTAGAGGCCAGTCCCTTCAGAAAGGCTTGTAGAGGCCAGTCCCTTCAGAAAGGCTTGTAGAGGCCAGTCCCTTCAGAAAGGCTTGTAGAGGCCAGTCCCTTCAGAAAGGCTTGTAGAGGCCAGTCCCTTCAGAAAGGCTTGTAGAGGCCAGTCCCTTCAGAAAGGCTTGTAGAGGCCAGTCCCTTCAGAAAGGCTTGTAGAGGCCAGTCCCTTCAGAAAGGCTTGTAGAGGCCAGTCCCTTCAGAAAGGCTTGTAGAGGCCAGTCCCTTCAGAAAGGCTTGTAGAGGCCAGTCCCTTCAGAAAGGCTTGTAGAGGCCAGTCCCTTCAGAAAGGCTTGTAGAGGCCAGTCCCTTCAGAAAGGCTTGTAGAGGCCAGTCCCTTCAGAAAGGCTTGTAGAGGCCAGTCCCTTCAGAAAGGCTTGTAGAGGCCAGTCCCTTCAGAAAGGCTTGTAGAGGCCAGTCCCTTCAGAAAGGCTTGTAGAGGCCAGTCCCTTCAGAAAGGCTTGTAGAGGCCAGTCCCTTCAGAAAGGCTTGTAGAGGCCAGTCCCTTCAGAAAGGCTTGTAGAGGCCAGTCCCTTCAGAAAGGCTTGTAGAGGCCAGTCCCTTCAGAAAGGCTTGTAGAGGCCAGTCCCTTCAGAAAGGCTTGTAGAGGCCAGTCCCTTCAGAAAGGCTTGTAGAGGCCAGTCCCTTCAGAAAGGCTTGTAGAGGCCAGTCCCTTCAGAAAGGCTTGTAGAGGCCAGTCCCTTCAGAAAGGCTTGTAGAGGCCAGTCCCTTCAGAAAGGCTTGTAGAGGCCAGTCCCTTCAGAAAGGCTTGTAGAGGCCAGTCCCTTCAGAAAGGCTTGTAGAGGCCAGTCCCTTCAGAAAGGCTTGTAGAGGCCAGTCCCTTCAGAAAGGCTTGTAGAGGCCAGTCCCTTCAGAAAGGCTTGTAGAGGCCAGTCCCTTCAGAAAGGCTTGTAGAGGCCAGTCCCTTCAGAAAGGCTTGTAGAGGCCAGTCCCTTCAGAAAGGCTTGTAGAGGCCAGTCCCTTCAGAAAGGCTTGTAGAGGCCAGTCCCTTCAGAAAGGCTTGTAGAGGCCAGTCCCTTCAGAAAGGCTTGTAGAGGCCAGTCCCTTCAGAAAGGCTTGTAGAGGCCAGTCCCTTCAGAAAGGCTTGTAGAGGCCAGTCCCTTCAGAAAGGCTTGTAGAGGCCAGTCCCTTCAGAAAGGCTTGTAGAGGCCAGTCCCTTCAGAAAGGCTTGTAGAGGCCAGTCCCTTCAGAAAGGCTTGTAGAGGCCAGTCCCTTCAGAAAGGCTTGTAGAGGCCAGTCCCTTCAGAAAGGCTTGTAGAGGCCAGTCCCTTCAGAAAGGCTTGTAGAGGCCAGTCCCTTCAGAAAGGCTTGTAGAGGCCAGTCCCTTCAGAAAGGCTTGTAGAGGCCAGTCCCTTCAGAAAGGCTTGTAGAGGCCAGTCCCTTCAGAAAGGCTTGTAGAGGCCAGTCCCTTCAGAAAGGCTTGTAGAGGCCAGTCCCTTCAGAAAGGCTTGTAGAGGCCAGTCCCTTCAGAAAGGCTTGTAGAGGCCAGTCCCTTCAGAAAGGCTTGTAGAGGCCAGTCCCTTCAGAAAGGCTTGTAGAGGCCAGTCCCTTCAGAAAGGCTTGTAGAGGCCAGTCCCTTCAGAAAGGCTTGTAGAGGCCAGTCCCTTCAGAAAGGCTTGTAGAGGCCAGTCCCTTCAGAAAGGCTTGTAGAGGCCAGTCCCTTCAGAAAGGCTTGTAGAGGCCAGTCCCTTCAGAAAGGCTTGTAGAGGCCAGTCCCTTCAGAAAGGCTTGTAGAGGCCAGTCCCTTCAGAAAGGCTTGTAGAGGCCAGTCCCTTCAGAAAGGCTTGTAGAGGCCAGTCCCTTCAGAAAGGCTTGTAGAGGCCAGTCCCTTCAGAAAGGCTTGTAGAGGCCAGTCCCTTCAGAAAGGCTTGTAGAGGCCAGTCCCTTCAGAAAGGCTTGTAGAGGCCAGTCCCTTCAGAAAGGCTTGTAGAGGCCAGTCCCTTCAGAAAGGCTTGTAGAGGCCAGTCCCTTCAGAAAGGCTTGTAGAGGCCAGTCCCTTCAGAAAGGCTTGTAGAGGCCAGTCCCTTCAGAAAGGCTTGTAGAGGCCAGTCCCTTCAGAAAGGCTTGTAGAGGCCAGTCCCTTCAGAAAGGCTTGTAGAGGCCAGTCCCTTCAGAAAGGCTTGTAGAGGCCAGTCCCTTCAGAAAGGCTTGTAGAGGCCAGTCCCTTCAGAAAGGCTTGTAGAGGCCAGTCCCTTCAGAAAGGCTTGTAGAGGCCAGTCCCTTCAGAAAGGCTTGTAGAGGCCAGTCCCTTCAGAAAGGCTTGTAGAGGCCAGTCCCTTCAGAAAGGCTTGTAGAGGCCAGTCCCTTCAGAAAGGCTTGTAGAGGCCAGTCCCTTCAGAAAGGCTTGTAGAGGCCAGTCCCTTCAGAAAGGCTTGTAGAGGCCAGTCCCTTCAGAAAGGCTTGTAGAGGCCAGTCCCTTCAGAAAGGCTTGTAGAGGCCAGTCCCTTCAGAAAGGCTTGTAGAGGCCAGTCCCTTCAGAAAGGCTTGTAGAGGCCAGTCCCTTCAGAAAGGCTTGTAGAGGCCAGTCCCTTCAGAAAGGCTTGTAGAGGCCAGTCCCTTCAGAAAGGCTTGTAGAGGCCAGTCCCTTCAGAAAGGCTTGTAGAGGCCAGTCCCTTCAGAAAGGCTTGTAGAGGCCAGTCCCTTCAGAAAGGCTTGTAGAGGCCAGTCCCTTCAGAAAGGCTTGTAGAGGCCAGTCCCTTCAGAAAGGCTTGTAGAGGCCAGTCCCTTCAGAAAGGCTTGTAGAGGCCAGTCCCTTCAGAAAGGCTTGTAGAGGCCAGTCCCTTCAGAAAGGCTTGTAGAGGCCAGTCCCTTCAGAAAGGCTTGTAGAGGCCAGTCCCTTCAGAAAGGCTTGTAGAGGCCAGTCCCTTCAGAAAGGCTTGTAGAGGCCAGTCCCTTCAGAAAGGCTTGTAGAGGCCAGTCCCTTCAGAAAGGCTTGTAGAGGCCAGTCCCTTCAGAAAGGCTTGTAGAGGCCAGTCCCTTCAGAAAGGCTTGTAGAGGCCAGTCCCTTCAGAAAGGCTTGTAGAGGCCAGTCCCTTCAGAAAGGCTTGTAGAGGCCAGTCCCTTCAGAAAGGCTTGTAGAGGCCAGTCCCTTCAGAAAGGCTTGTAGAGGCCAGTCCCTTCAGAAAGGCTTGTAGAGGCCAGTCCCTTCAGAAAGGCTTGTAGAGGCCAGTCCCTTCAGAAAGGCTTGTAGAGGCCAGTCCCTTCAGAAAGGCTTGTAGAGGCCAGTCCCTTCAGAAAGGCTTGTAGAGGCCAGTCCCTTCAGAAAGGCTTGTAGAGGCCAGTCCCTTCAGAAAGGCTTGTAGAGGCCAGTCCCTTCAGAAAGGCTTGTAGAGGCCAGTCCCTTCAGAAAGGCTTGTAGAGGCCAGTCCCTTCAGAAAGGCTTGTAGAGGCCAGTCCCTTCAGAAAGGCTTGTAGAGGCCAGTCCCTTCAGAAAGGCTTGTAGAGGCCAGTCCCTTCAGAAAGGCTTGTAGAGGCCAGTCCCTTCAGAAAGGCTTGTAGAGGCCAGTCCCTTCAGAAAGGCTTGTAGAGGCCAGTCCCTTCAGAAAGGCTTGTAGAGGCCAGTCCCTTCAGAAAGGCTTGTAGAGGCCAGTCCCTTCAGAAAGGCTTGTAGAGGCCAGTCCCTTCAGAAAGGCTTGTAGAGGCCAGTCCCTTCAGAAAGGCTTGTAGAGGCCAGTCCCTTCAGAAAGGCTTGTAGAGGCCAGTCCCTTCAGAAAGGCTTGTAGAGGCCAGTCCCTTCAGAAAGGCTTGTAGAGGCCAGTCCCTTCAGAAAGGCTTGTAGAGGCCAGTCCCTTCAGAAAGGCTTGTAGAGGCCAGTCCCTTCAGAAAGGCTTGTAGAGGCCAGTCCCTTCAGAAAGGCTTGTAGAGGCCAGTCCCTTCAGAAAGGCTTGTAGAGGCCAGTCCCTTCAGAAAGGCTTGTAGAGGCCAGTCCCTTCAGAAAGGCTTGTAGAGGCCAGTCCCTTCAGAAAGGCTTGTAGAGGCCAGTCCCTTCAGAAAGGCTTGTAGAGGCCAGTCCCTTCAGAAAGGCTTGTAGAGGCCAGTCCCTTCAGAAAGGCTTGTAGAGGCCAGTCCCTTCAGAAAGGCTTGTAGAGGCCAGTCCCTTCAGAAAGGCTTGTAGAGGCCAGTCCCTTCAGAAAGGCTTGTAGAGGCCAGTCCCTTCAGAAAGGCTTGTAGAGGCCAGTCCCTTCAGAAAGGCTTGTAGAGGCCAGTCCCTTCAGAAAGGCTTGTAGAGGCCAGTCCCTTCAGAAAGGCTTGTAGAGGCCAGTCCCTTCAGAAAGGCTTGTAGAGGCCAGTCCCTTCAGAAAGGCTTGTAGAGGCCAGTCCCTTCAGAAAGGCTTGTAGAGGCCAGTCCCTTCAGAAAGGCTTGTAGAGGCCAGTCCCTTCAGAAAGGCTTGTAGAGGCCAGTCCCTTCAGAAAGGCTTGTAGAGGCCAGTCCCTTCAGAAAGGCTTGTAGAGGCCAGTCCCTTCAGAAAGGCTTGTAGAGGCCAGTCCCTTCAGAAAGGCTTGTAGAGGCCAGTCCCTTCAGAAAGGCTTGTAGAGGCCAGTCCCTTCAGAAAGGCTTGTAGAGGCCAGTCCCTTCAGAAAGGCTTGTAGAGGCCAGTCCCTTCAGAAAGGCTTGTAGAGGCCAGTCCCTTCAGAAAGGCTTGTAGAGGCCAGTCCCTTCAGAAAGGCTTGTAGAGGCCAGTCCCTTCAGAAAGGCTTGTAGAGGCCAGTCCCTTCAGAAAGGCTTGTAGAGGCCAGTCCCTTCAGAAAGGCTTGTAGAGGCCAGTCCCTTCAGAAAGGCTTGTAGAGGCCAGTCCCTTCAGAAAGGCTTGTAGAGGCCAGTCCCTTCAGAAAGGCTTGTAGAGGCCAGTCCCTTCAGAAAGGCTTGTAGAGGCCAGTCCCTTCAGAAAGGCTTGTAGAGGCCAGTCCCTTCAGAAAGGCTTGTAGAGGCCAGTCCCTTCAGAAAGGCTTGTAGAGGCCAGTCCCTTCAGAAAGGCTTGTAGAGGCCAGTCCCTTCAGAAAGGCTTGTAGAGGCCAGTCCCTTCAGAAAGGCTTGTAGAGGCCAGTCCCTTCAGAAAGGCTTGTAGAGGCCAGTCCCTTCAGAAAGGCTTGTAGAGGCCAGTCCCTTCAGAAAGGCTTGTAGAGGCCAGTCCCTTCAGAAAGGCTTGTAGAGGCCAGTCCCTTCAGAAAGGCTTGTAGAGGCCAGTCCCTTCAGAAAGGCTTGTAGAGGCCAGTCCCTTCAGAAAGGCTTGTAGAGGCCAGTCCCTTCAGAAAGGCTTGTAGAGGCCAGTCCCTTCAGAAAGGCTTGTAGAGGCCAGTCCCTTCAGAAAGGCTTGTAGAGGCCAGTCCCTTCAGAAAGGCTTGTAGAGGCCAGTCCCTTCAGAAAGGCTTGTAGAGGCCAGTCCCTTCAGAAAGGCTTGTAGAGGCCAGTCCCTTCAGAAAGGCTTGTAGAGGCCAGTCCCTTCAGAAAGGCTTGTAGAGGCCAGTCCCTTCAGAAAGGCTTGTAGAGGCCAGTCCCTTCAGAAAGGCTTGTAGAGGCCAGTCCCTTCAGAAAGGCTTGTAGAGGCCAGTCCCTTCAGAAAGGCTTGTAGAGGCCAGTCCCTTCAGAAAGGCTTGTAGAGGCCAGTCCCTTCAGAAAGGCTTGTAGAGGCCAGTCCCTTCAGAAAGGCTTGTAGAGGCCAGTCCCTTCAGAAAGGCTTGTAGAGGCCAGTCCCTTCAGAAAGGCTTGTAGAGGCCAGTCCCTTCAGAAAGGCTTGTAGAGGCCAGTCCCTTCAGAAAGGCTTGTAGAGGCCAGTCCCTTCAGAAAGGCTTGTAGAGGCCAGTCCCTTCAGAAAGGCTTGTAGAGGCCAGTCCCTTCAGAAAGGCTTGTAGAGGCCAGTCCCTTCAGAAAGGCTTGTAGAGGCCAGTCCCTTCAGAAAGGCTTGTAGAGGCCAGTCCCTTCAGAAAGGCTTGTAGAGGCCAGTCCCTTCAGAAAGGCTTGTAGAGGCCAGTCCCTTCAGAAAGGCTTGTAGAGGCCAGTCCCTTCAGAAAGGCTTGTAGAGGCCAGTCCCTTCAGAAAGGCTTGTAGAGGCCAGTCCCTTCAGAAAGGCTTGTAGAGGCCAGTCCCTTCAGAAAGGCTTGTAGAGGCCAGTCCCTTCAGAAAGGCTTGTAGAGGCCAGTCCCTTCAGAAAGACTTGTAGAGGCCAGTCCCTTCAGAAAGGCTTGTAGAGGCCAGTCCCTTCAGAAAGGCTTGTAGAGGCCAGTCAGAAAGTTGACTCCCATCAAGGTCTCGAAGGGGTCCCTTCAGAAAGGCTTGTGGAGGCCAGTCAGAACCATCAAGGTCAGACAATTACGGAGAGCAGAAATCAAGGCTCTCTCCTTCGTGACTTCAGTAAGCACACCGGTGTTCCAACCACCATGTCCGAGAGGAGGCGTTCGTCTTCTTCGTCGAGTGTGTAGCCGAGATAGTGATTCACGTGTTTTGTCCACCTCCCGACAGCCTTCGACGCGGCCTGCGCCAGCATCGCGTTGGAACAGCAGCTGGCCACAGCGCCAACCAGCCCCGCTGGCGCGCAGTACGGCCATCCGTCCGCGCACAGCGTAGCGACGCTGTGCGTCCCGGCCAGCGCCTGCAGCACTTCAAGCGCCCCGCCGCTCGTGCGGACGCGTTCCGGTTCGAGCTCGTTCTTCAGGGCGTCGAAGAACAGCGGCACCTTCGCCAGCAGGCGGGACTTCACGAGGCTGGCGGCGATGGCGGCTTTCACGCTGTCTTCGGCGTCGGTCGCTGGGCCTTCGTCGGCGGCAGGTGTGTCTTCGGCGGGCTGATCGGTTTCGACGTCTTCGACCAATGTCCAGCTGCCGGTGGTTGACGCGTCGTCGTCGCCGGGCATTTTCCACTCGCGCGTGACGAGGGTCTTGGCCTGTTCTGGATAGTCGGGCAACAGCATGATCGCCGCTCGGCAGAGTTGCGCCCTGAGGTTGGGTGATAGAGTGAACAGCGGAGAACGGAGCCTCAGGCGTGCTCTCGAATGGATTTGGCTTGGAATAGAAGGGGTTCCAACACCCTTTAGTAAACCTTACACCATACGTCACACATTACGCATTGCACATCGACGTACCACGCTCATTTACCTCACCCATATCGCAATTCGCGAGCAAACAAGCGCAAACCTGGCTGCTATCTTCGTGCTCGGCTGGACACACCGCACCGCCGTCGACGGTATGGCCGACTTGCTCGCCACCCCCCGGTTGATGTGCTCGACTTCCCAGGAATAGCGAAGAAACAGAAGGATTCCAACGTCCTTCAGTACACACCACTTTACACATCACGTCACACTCACACATCGCACATCACACATCACATCACACATCATCACACATCACACATCACATCACACATCACACATCACATCACATCACACATCACACATCGACACATCACACATCACATCACATCACACATCACACATCATCACACATCACACATCACATCACACATCACACATCACACATCATCACACATCACACATCACATCACATCACACATCACACATCACACATCACACATCACACACACACTACACATTACACATCGACGTATCACACACCACGTATCACACTCACTTATCTCACATAACACCACACACCACACATATCGCAATTCGCGAGCAAACAAGCACAAACCTGGCTGCTATCTTCGTGCTCTTCCTGCCGAGGACTTCCGCCAGCACCTCGTATGCCGCGAGTGGCTCGACACACCGCACGGCAGCCGCCGTCGACGGGATGGCCGACTTGCTCGCCACCCCCCGGTTGATGTGCTCGACGAGGACCCGCAGCGCGCCGCGCGGGTCGTCGTGGGCGCGCATCGCCAGCAGCAGTTGCAGGCAGACCTCGGCGTTGTCGGCCTCCTTCTTCTCGGCGGCCGTCAGCGTCCGCTTGGCCGCATCGTCCAGCGGTTCGTCCTCGGTCGCCGCTGTAGCCGCCGCCCGCAAGTCGCGGAGCCGCCTCCGCCCTTCGAGCGTCGCTGCGAATATCTTCGGGAACGGGTGTTCCGGGTTGTCGATGCACGGGGTATTGGACGGACACGGGAGGTGGGCCGCCACCCACACCGCAGCGGTCGCACGCGCAACATCGTCGTCGGCGGTGAAGTCTAGAGCGTCGAGGGTGTACTGCTGCAAGTCCGGGCGAAGGACCGGCAGGGACCTGTTGACGATGTTTTGTTTTCACCTCTGACGTAGGAGTACGTACGACCCCGGCAGTCCCTATTGATCCCGCGCAACGAGGCCTTAGACGAAACTCAAAAGAGAACCGCTAAGAACTTCGTTTTGATTATTCCTTCTCGGGTTAAGAGACCAACAAAAAGAGTCGAGAGAATCGATCCCTTGTTATTCCATGCTTTATCATTCACGGCGAACGCCTGCTTTGGGCACGCTGGTCATTGACCACTCGCGGATTTTATTTTGTAGCGTTCATTGTGGTTTAGAGGTTCGGTGTTTTAGGGTCTCCGGTTGACCATTGAGGCTGTGAGGCGGGTGGTATGAGGGTAGTAGGTATGCTTATACACTTTAACTACGGCTAGCCATGTTTGTAAGTGTTGCGACCGACACCAAGAAGAAATTCGCTTGAATTTAGCCTTGGGCCCCCCACGCGCATGCATGTTGAGCAGGGGTTGCCATGCAGCTCGTATCGGTCTGTAATATGCGTTCTTACTTTCTTTTAGGTTGAGGAGGACGTGCGGTGGGGAGGGTCGGGTAGTAGAAAGAGAAGGTTTGGCAACAGCAGGTGTAGTAGTAGTGGTGAAAACTCAGCAACTGGTTGTAGACCTAGCTGATATGAGAGCTTTGTATAAGCACCTGCTTTGTAGGAAATACTTGACGAGGCTGCAGCTGCAAAAGATCAAAGGAGGTAAACGTGCTGTAGCCCACACGAAACACAGGTGAATCTGGGTTTAGTGGCGGGCGTAAGCGTTCAACAAAAAAGACCCATTTTGTAGTTGTATTGTTTCTCCCCTCTAGCCTCCTTCGAAGGAAGCACAAGGCAGCCCCTCGAGTATTTTCCCTTCTCTAGGCCCGCCAGCAGCGACGGACCTCGCTTCGTGGTGCCAGCACGCGGGGAGAACTTGGAGATACAGAGAAAGAAGTGTGAAAGCGGGGGTTTTGCCTGGTGGCTTTTCGTGTCATTCTGCAGATGCTTTGAGCTATCTTTGTGTCTATGCTTTCAGTCGTCTTCTTAACCATGGTTACGTGCGCAAATGGTGTCAGCCATTGTCGACAACATATTGTGGTTGAGGTGTCATTCAGATGTAGATCTAAAGCCGCCCACGTCAAATTTTGTTAAGCATTGAGTTCTTTGAAGTACATGTTAAGCAGCGGCTGCCAAAACTTGCCGTGACACCTATTTGAGAGAGAGAGAGACGAGTTAGAGTGCAGGCACCATCTCTCCGGGGAGTTTCCGGTCTCCTCACTTCTATTTGATGCAAGTTAAAGGAGAAAGTTGGAAGTATTGGGAACTTGACATTTTGTTGGGACCCTCGTAGCTCGCTGGGTCAGGCGCGCCAGGTACGTGCTGGACGGAAAACCAGAGGGTTGGTTTGAGAGCTTTACCTTTTAAGAAGGCCGCGGAAGTCGGCTGAACCGGGAGCTACCGGAGAAGGTGTGTATGTGCTTAGGTATTACAACCGGTTCGATTGCGGGATAATTCAACTGCGGGATAAAAGACTGCGTGGTTTTCCCGTTCAAAGAAAAATACGGGCTACATGGCAACCCCTGCTAAACACCAGTGCATGCTAATCCATGTGGTTCATGTACTTCAAAGAACTCAATGCTAAACATGCATGCACGTGGGGGCCCGAGATCGCTTTCCTCGCGAACGTGAACTCGGTGTCGGTCACAAGAGCCATGGACTTGGCAAAGCACATAGGAAAAAAGAGCGCGCGCTAAAATAAGTCGAATAGTCGGCAATAGGCAGCAAAGATACATAGAACGGTTAAAACAACACACTCGCGCTTTCGTGGAGGCTCTGTAGCTAAGCCGGTCCATCCCTATCTCCTGGAACTGCATCGAATTGCCTGCCGCTGATCGTTGTAGCGAATCGAGGTCCACCACGGTATATCAGATCCATCCCTATCCCCTGGAGCTGCATAGAATTGCCCGGAGCTGCATTCTTCTATCACAGTCCGCAAACCCGAGAGCGAAGACGAAGCGACGATCAACCTCGGCAACACCACAGGAGACGACACGGTCATCGCCCAAGCGCCGCCGTAAGGAAGCACCTATCGACGCGCAACTGGACGAGCAATCGAAGGATTAAATTCCGCTCCTTCGAGGGGTCACTCGGAGCCGTTGCTCCCACTCGTCCCGCGCATTTAACGTACATTTAATGCCGCGTTCGCCCAAACAGAATACGTGGTTACGGTCCTTAGCTGGCCTGCTAAAGCTGAGGGACAGAGCCGACGGCGCAGCCGCTGCTAGCAGGGGCGGCCTGTGCGGGACTGACTAAGCGACGGAGGCGGCAGGTGCGCAACCGTGGCTGTGAGTCTAACAGACGGAGCTCAGCTGGCGGCGAGCAAGCTTGCGTTTGCTGGCCGACCGCGCCATTCAGCTCACGTGTCTATTGGATTGTCCCCATTCTTCTATCACAGTCCGCAAACCCGAGAACGAAGACGAAGCGACGATCAACCTCGGCAACACCACAGAAGACGACACGGTCATCGCCCAAGCGCCGCCGTAAGGAAGCAACTATCGACGCGCAACTGGACGAGCAATCGAAGAAAAATAAAGGCACCAAACGCGCGCCTGAGCGCGACGATCAAGACGAGCTTAAGAGGCGAAAGCAGGACACATCACGTGCGAAGAGATAACCGCGATGCCGGCGATGCAGATTATCGCCACAGATTCTTTGCATTCTAACCCAAACTAACCCAAACTATCACAGTCCGCAAACCCGAGAGCGAAGACGAAGCGACGATCAACCTCGGCAACACCACAGAAGACGACACGGTTATCGCCCACGCGCCGCCGTAAGGAAGCAACTATCGACGCGCAACTGGACGAGCAATCGAAGGAGAATAAAGGCACCAAACGCGCGCCTGAGCGCGACGATCAAGACGAGCTTAAGAGGCGAAAGCAGGACACACCACGTGCGAAGAGATAACCGCGATGCCGGCGATGCAGATTATCGCCACAGATTCTTTGCATTCTAACCCAAACTAACCCAAACTATCACAGTCTATCAGGAGGGGATGGACCGGCTTACTCTGTAGGCATACAGGATTCTCACTCGCTTATCACCCGCACTTTCATTTGCACGCATGGCCAGGCGCTAGTCTTAGGCAGAGATGCATTGACCTGCTGTGGCAGGTCCATTTGAAAACTGACTGGACGGGGAGAAAAAAATCTCAGTTTCATGTTTACGCAGGACACTGCCTCTCGTGCATGTTTGATGCAAGCATCAAGTCTTCTTCGAAGAATATGTTGATCACAAGCGAGAAAGGGGGAGGAGGGCGGACCTGTTGATGCCGTGGGTTTGCCCCGCAAACCGCTCCTTCTTCATGCCTTGCTCGACGACCAATCCCTGGAGCGAGTGGGCGGTGCAGAAGCCGCAGCGGGCGACGCACGCCGCGTACAGGTCCTGCCGGCAGCGCAGGACGTGCGACTTCACGCGGGCCGCCCAAGCGAAGTGGCAGTACCCGTCGCTGCTGTTCAGCAGCTGCTCGCACTTCGAGTTCGCACGCCAAGGCGGCATGTACGACGGGAGCGCGAATCTCTTCTCGTTCCCCAGGGGCAGCAACCTCAGCAGGAGCCGGCTGACGCAGTCGTAGTCGGATCCAGCGTAGGCGTAGTCGAATGCCTGCACGTCGCGCAACCGGCTGTCGTCGAGTTTCAGCAGCCTCTCCGCCACCGCGGTGACCAGGCCCCTCAATTTGACGTGGGTGAACGCGCGCTGCTTCTGCCCGAGGCACCGGAGGACTTCGTCGCCGGTGTCTGCCGTGAACTTTTCTTCGACGAGCCGTCGCAGGCCGTCGATCGAGCGGTATTCACACGGCTCGAAGCCGCGGGCGCCGCCGACGAGGGCCGCCGGCCACTCGCCGTTGCAGTGCGCGTGCGCCTGCCGCCGTTCGGCCGTCAGGCGGGATCGCTTGCTTAACTCGCGGCTGCCACGCTCGAAGCGGAACCGGTGCCTCGGCGCCATGCGGACGCGGTCCCAGCGCTGCACGGCGGTGGTGAACAGCACCGCCTTCCGGCGGTACAACGGCAGCGGCGCCGCACCGCCGACCACAGCGAAGAACTTCGGGTCCGTTCCCCGCAGGTGCTCCCACAGCGCGGCTAGCGCCGTGTCGGTTGCAGGGGTCAACGCTGGCACCTGTGGGTACCCCTGCTTGCCGGCACCGCCGGCGTGTCGAAGGGCAGCCGCGTACAGTGCGGTGAACACGGGATCCCGGCCGGCTTGAGCAGCGACCCGCTGCAGCTGCTGCTGGGACAGCGCCGGGCGCGGCGCGGGGTCGCAGCACGAGAAGATCTCGCCGCACTTCAGCAGCAGCGGCCGGTCGGCGGTGCGCCACCCGGCGACTTCGTACGCGAGCGCAGCCGACACGCCCCGTTTCCTCAGCGCTTTCGCCGCCGAAAGCATCACGCCATCCCTCCGCGGGGTCCACGACGACACGTACCGGACCGCCGCTCTCACTGCGACGTCGCCGAGGGTCTTCGCTTTGTCAAGACACGCCTCGAGCAGCCCCGCGAAGGGCGCGAAGCTGTAGAACCCGGGTGCCAAGTTCACCGCCGTGGTGAAATGGACCGTCTTCAGGACCTGCTTCCAAGCCGCGGATTTTTTCGGCTCCTCGTGGAAGAAGCAGTGCAGGACGGCGAGGGCGGCGACCTCGGACAAGGGGCGGGCGACGGCGTCGATCAGCGCGACTGCCTGCGCCTGCGCTCCCGGGGACCTCGAAAAAACAGGCCAAGAGTACGCTTCGAAACACTTGCAGAGCCGCGAAACGTTGTTGCCTTCGCGGGTGGACAGCGCCGTGCCCGTGTCCTTCCCGAGGCACGGCTGCAGCCCGGTGACTATCTCCGGCGCCACGCGGCCTTGTGCTTCGACGAACGCCAGCGCGCCGCAACCGGCCTGCAACCCCTGCGGCGGGTTACCCAGGATTTGCTTCCCGACGGGATGCGAGCTGTGGGCGGCGTGCACGTCCTTCGCCAGCCCTTCGAGGCGACGCCTCCCGTCCGGGTTTCCACCCAGAACGCCTCTGTGCACGTCTGCATACACCCGAATCCAGTACCCCCAGGCCACCCACGCCTCGATCCACGCGCCCTCCAACCACTTGAGGGAGTCTCTGAAGAATTCGTCGAGTTGCTTGGCGACGGCGGCGTCGGCCAACGCGGCCCATTTCGCGGGCTGGAATAGCGAGAGGTCGAGGATGACGAGGGAGACAGAGCTCCGGACCAGGACTTCCTCGTTGGCCAGCCGCCGGCTGAGGACGCCGAGAGCGGTGACGACGGCGGTTGGCGAGCCCGACTCGTCGTTCGCGAGGGATTTCCAGTAGTGGCACAGGATGTCCGCGCGGGGCTGCGGGTCCTTGACCGCGAGGAGGGCCTCTATGGACGCTCGGCTGGCCTCGAACGGGAGGCACGACCACAGCCCGGCCTTCCGCGAGGGCAGCCACGAGCCGTACTCTTCGCTTTCGAGCCACCGCCGCACTTCGCGGCGCAGCGTCTCGCGGCACTCCGGCACCGAGACCCACTGGAGGTGTTCCTCCGCCCCGCAGTCGGCGGTCGGCGGGCCCAGCAGCGACTCGTCCGTCTGCTCCAAGGCCTCTGCGAACGCGGCCGGCCGGTGCGGAAACCCGGCGAACGACTGTCGGATGCTGGCCATCGGACGTGCGTCCGCGTCGCCCCGGCAGGCCACGAGGTCCTGCTTGTACAGCTGCACCAGGTTGGCGTGCGTCAGCTGCGCTTCGTAGTGCTTCCTCGCGGCCGGGCACGGGAAAACATTCTGCGTTTCGGGGGGAAATCTTCGTTTAATGTCTAGGCAGAGCACTGCCTCTCATGCATGGTTGATGCTAGCATCAAGTCTTCTTCGAGGAGAAGATGTTGTCTGGAAATAATAGAAAAAGGTAAAAAGGGGAGTGTACGGCCCTCAAAGTGGGGTCTGGGACTAGCCCCCCCCCGCATATGGGGAGTCGTTGTTATTGGTGCTGGTTTTGAGGGATAAGGAAAAGGTAAGAATTTTTTTGCGGTGGCCTCCGCTGGTCTGGTAGTTTGTGCTACCTCCTTTCTTTACACTCGTTCTCTTCTCTACTCACTACTGTACGTACTCTTTCTCTCTTTTACTCTCTTTGGCTAGCCAGTAGTAGTAATAGTATGTGTCATCCTAATCCGGGAACAAGTCAGCGAGAAGAACGGAGCAATCGTTACTAACAAACGAGTGACTTAAGGTGGCCGCTTGAGCGGCGCCAATCCGAGCGCACTTTTTGGCTAGCCAAGAAGAAGAAGAAGAAATACTCGAGGGACTGCCTTGTGCTCATTTCGAAGGAGGCTAGAGGGGGAGAAAACAATACAACTACAAAGTGGGTCTTTTTTGTTGAACGCTTACGCCCGCCACTAAACCCAGGGTTACCTGTGTTTCGTGTGGGCTACAGCACATTTACCTCCTTTGATCTATCGCAACTGGCAGTCTCCTCAAGCATTTCCTACAAAGCAGGTGCTTATACAAAAATACTCGAGGGACTGCCTTGTGCTCATTTCGAAGGAGGCTAGAGGGGGAGAAAACAATACAACTACAAAGTGGGTCTTTTTTGTTGAACGCTTACGCATCAGGACCCCCAGGGACCACGCAGTGGCACACCAAATCTGAGGGCGGAGCAAGATCCTCTGCATGAGGCGACCAGACACTCTCTGGCGTGTCGCTCACCAGGGCCAGCACCCCGCGGGTGTAGGGGTCGGCCCTTTGCGCATCGGTCGGAACCCACTCGGCACTGATGACAAGGCCGGCAGCCCGTGCGGCGTCGAATATCCTCGTCAAAAGGACATTGGCCGCAAAATTCTTTGAGTGTCCCTTGTTGAGACAATGGACCGCCGGGAGGTTGTCTACCATGAGCCTTACGCGGACGTTCGAATGGAAACTGGCGGTCATCTCGATGCCCCGAAGGACTGCAAAGAGTTCCTTCAAAAAGATGTGGGTGTGACTCAACTCCACAAAGGGGCCCTGTGACACGCGCTCAGATTCCCCTTCGAGGACCGCAGCCCACCATTTGGACGAGGCGTCTGTCCAGAGAGTGACCGATGAGGGAAAGGATTCTGACCGACTGACCCAGCGATTCTCTTCCACAAGGGAAACAAGATGCTCGACCTCACGCACCGTCGAGGGCGGCACAGCCCTCGTCACATCCCAGGCAGCTGGATCCGATGCCAGAGTCGAGGCCAGCCTCTGCAGGAACGACAAGGAACATCGGGCGTAGGCCAGTCGGAAACGTGTCGTGTACGCGAACCAGACCAAAGATCCGAACACCCGGTAGAACTGGCGAGGGGATACTCCTCCAAGCCGAACCATGGCGAGCTCGGGGGAACCAAGCAATTTCGACACCCACGATTCTGCCATCCTATACCGGGCGGGGCGGTCGAACCGGGAGAGTTCGAAATGGAGTCCTAGGAGGTCGAACTCCCTGAGGGGGGCTCCAAACTGCTCGTCGTCTTCGTTGAGCTCGCAGTTAACGTCCCTGCAGCGTTGCACGAAAGAGTCGAACCGCGAAGTTGCCTCCCGCAACGAGCTTCCCACGACGACAAAGTTGTCCACCCAGGGTAGACCGTCAGCCTCCGGTAGGAGCACCCGGGAGGCCCTCTGAGCTATCGCCGGAGCCCAGCTCCACCCCATGCACATTGCGGCGAGTTGTGCCTGTACAAAACGGCCCCGCGGCCCTGCCAGGTGCATGCCAAAATACGGTCGGATGTCCGCGTCGAGCCGGAACTGATAAAAATAGCTCCGGGCGTCCGCGAGAAACACCACCGATGAGGCCAACACGCGGTCGATCACCTCGTGAACCGAAGGGAGCAGCATTGGAGGCGGGCGCGCCATGATCGCGTTGAGCTTGCGACCGTCACACACGAACCTCTGCCCACCGCTCTTCTTGTCGACAGTGAAGGCGGGGAGGACGACCCTCAACCCGCCCGATGCGACCTCTGCCACGCCATATCTCACCAGATCCGGGAAGTGGCGTAGCATGCGCCTCGACGTCGTTCGTGTGATCGCCGATGCCATCAGCGCTTCCTCCGCCCCCGGGAGCAGGGCGGACCGGAAGGATTCCCACGAACGGACCACGTCCAGCACACCGCGCAGCAGCCCCCGGCTGTCCAGCGCCGTCAACCTCTCAAGGTTCATGAACGATGACGAGATGGGCGCGAGAGCCTCGCCGATTCTGCGTTGCGTAGGGACGGCCGTGAGGTTGTTGATGAGGAGTTCACCCCCGTAAGCAACACCAACAAAGGGAGTGAACATCGAGGGGGGCAAGTCTTCTTCGGGACCCTCTCCCGGCCCCTGGTAGAACGTAGCCAACGGGTCGGGGAACTTCTTGGGCGGCTTAAACGGGAAAGGGGGTTCAAGACGAAGGGTTAGAGAAGGGACGCCGACGCCCTCGCGGTGTTCCGGACGAGCGGAACCTCGGCCTCCGGAAGGTATCGCATTAGCGCACTCAGCGTCGTATGGCGCGACACACTTTGGATCACCTTCAGGTCGATCCCGCTTCTCAGGAGATGAAACAGGGCGCCCCGCCGGAGAGAATGGCCGGAGAGTGAAATGTTCGCGCGCTTCAGCGCGGTCACAACTCGTCGGAAAGGGAGGTCCGGGAACAGGAGGCGTCCCGGAGGTGTTTGCGACAACAGCGTCCGGAGCTCCTGGTCCTGGGCTGGAGGAAGAATCACTCCTGTCACCTGGCCGAGACGGAAAGGATCCGACTTCGAGCCCACCCAGTTCACCGCCCAGAAACCAGCACTTTCGGTGACGTGCTCTGCCTTTCTCGTCAGCACGTCGTCCACGCGGGCGGCACCCTGCCAGGCCAAAGCCAGCGCAACACGCACCCTGGGGTCCGCTTCCAGGGCAACGGCAAGATGCAGCTCGTCCTTCGTCACCGGTACAGCCTGCTTCGACGGCTTCATCGCGCCGGCCCGTTTCAGAGACCTGACAAAGTCCCTGACGAGCTGGCTGTCGACAGGCCGCCCCAACCGCTTCTCGGCCGACTGTACGTTGACGACGTACTGTACTGCCGAGGCCGCGCAGATGTCTCCACGAGAGAGCAAACGGGTCACGAACAAGACCAGCGCCGTCGGGACATCGAGCTGCGAATCTGCCTCTGCATCCCAGTGACGTCGGAACTCCAGAAAGCGCCGGTACACGGAGTGGATCCCGCGTCGTGTGGACAGCGCCAGTGCATCCGCCACGTACGCGTTCGCAGTCCGGACAAGACGGTTCCGTTCGCCGGGTGAGAGAGGGGGCTCCGAGAGGAGGGGACGTCCGCATCGCCCCGAGACCGGAGGAGGGAAGCGGTTCACGGCGTCTACTGCTTGGCCTTGCTCCTGGTTGCGTTCGTCCGCTGAGGGGCCTGGGGAGCGTCGGGGGGAAGAGCTTCGCCCGAGTGTCGGGTGCGGGGCCTCGGGCTGCGCTTCCTGGGCGGCTTCGAGGCGGGCTGCTCCTCGGCTTTCTGTAGAGCCTGGAAGACGCTCCGTAGAAACGGAGGAAACCCGGCCTCGTGCTGATGCCGGTGCTGGAGGCTGCCTGCAAGAGACCACCCGGCTTTCAGAGCCGTCTTCAGGACCATCATCCGGTGGATGGTGTCCCTTCCCAGCTGGACGAGGGCGTCTGGGTCGGTGGTGTCGTCCATCAGTCGCATGATGGTGGTGACGTGGTTGGTGAGATGTTGGGCGTCGTTGGCGACGCTCGGGATGGCATCGAGGATGTCGGCGAAAAAGTCGCGGATGTGCACCAGGGCCAGCGACTTCTCGATGGGGCTGAGGCCGACCCAGAGCTGGGGGTCGAGGAGCTCTGGCCCGGGGGAGAGGAGCGTGGGGGAGCCTTGGACCGACCCGCCCTCCCCCAGCGAAGGCGGGCCCTCCGGAAAATCCGGAAGGGGTTGTGAAGACCCAGCGTAGGGCTGGGGGGGCTCGGCGCGGGGCTGGTAGAGCTCAGCGTACGGATGGTGTCGGTACACTGGCGGCGCGGCGTCCTCGATGGCCCGCAAGAGGCCGCAGGAGGAGCCCGGCAGCAGGACAGCCCGGGGTAACCGAGAGACGTCGATAAGAGGCGGAGGTGGCGGGAGCTGGCCTGCGAGCGGCCCCTGACGGGGCGCTGGGCAGGGACAGGAGTCCAGCGGCGTGGCCGCGGCGGCGGGGAAGGACCCAACGGGCATCGCTACCGGCGGAGGCGCGGGGCAACCAGGAGGCGCGTCGCGTGCGGGGTGAGTCGTCGCCGCGGGGACAGGCTCAGGCCGCGGCGAGTCGCGCGTCGGGAGAGCCGCCATCACCAATTCGGTGAGGCGCTCGACCTGCCGCTGCAGGCGGTCCATGCGGTCTGAGTCGCCGCCCCGGCTGCCCTCGGTGGAGCCGCAGTCCCTGAGGTCGCCATCATCCGGGTCGTCGCTCTCAGCGAACGAAACGCGGCGCGCCGCCGGCGGAGATAGGGCCGCGGTAGAGTCGGTGGGGGTGGCGGGGAGCGGCATGTGCCCCGGCGTCTGTGGCGGGGGCGCGGCCTTCGGGGACGAGCGCAACAGGTCTGCGAACTCGCCCTCGGTGGCGGAAGGCGCCGACGCGACTGCGAGCCACGCCAGTACCCACTGGGCGACGCCCTCCGGGGGGGCCTCCTCGTCGGTGTAGCCCAAGGCGCCCAGGAGGCGCCTCAGCCCGGCTTCCGCGGTGCCCTCGACCTCGCGGGCGACCTTCAACACCGTCGAGAGACGGCGGTTGTTCGCGGTGAAGGAAAAAAGGGACGGGACATCAGTCCCGACCACCCTCTTCACCCAACTCACCGCGCCCGACCTGTCGAGTTGCTTCGGCACTTTTGTTGGACGCTTACGCCCGCCACTAAACCCAGGGTTACCTGTGTTTCGTGTGGGCTACAGCACATTTACCTCCTTTGATCTATCGCAACTGGCAGTCTCCTCAAGCATTTCCTACAAAGCAGGTGCTTATACAAAAAAAGAAAAAGAAAAAGGCCGCTCCTGGTCCAGGAACGTGACGGTCAACCACAGCTTGCAAAGCTTGAGTCGGAGGCAGCTCAGTGCCACAACCCCGTCCGCTCTGCCCTGCGGCTGACCGTCTCGACGAGCTTGTGTTCAGCGCGAGCGCCAAGCCCCAAGGTGCGCCAAGCCTTGATGCTTTAGTTTGGGAAATCGGTAGCCACTTGACCCGTAGGCCCGTGGCTCTGCAGTACCGCCGAACACGTGAAGCTTGGCTCCCGTGTAGCAGGCTTTCCCTGGTACCTAGTCTGGCTAGCCAAAAAAAAAAAAAAAAAAAAAACTCCTGCGGCCGACACCACGAACACATTCGCAATGAATGTGGCCCTGAGCCCCCCGCGTGCATACAGGGTTGCCATGTAGCCCGCATCGGCCCCGTATATGGGGGGAGAGGGATGTTCAGGCAGAATCTTGCCTCTCGTGCTTTATGCTTGATGACTAGCATCCAGACTTCTCCGTCTTCGCGGCTGGGCACAGGGAAACACCCTGCGGTTCGGGAGAGTGTTGCAAGAACGTGCTTGGAATGGATATGTGATAAGCACCGCACAGGTCCCGTCTGCGCCGTGTTTCGGTCCTTTAAGCCACGGACGCAAAATGCGGACCATCATCAGCGCGGAACAACGTGGTTGTGCAAATGACGAGCTCTCATTCCCCCCCCCCCCCCCCCCCTGAAACGCGTTCTGGCTGTGACGAGCTACAAACAGCCGCCTTCTCATTTTCCCAACATTTCGTGTTGTGTTCGTGGTGGAGTTAATTTAGGAAAGTTTGCGGTGTCAAGTTCGGGTGAGAGACCAAAAAAATGGTCGAAAATAGTCGCTGTTTGCTTCTTCATTGGAATGATCTGACACAAATCTTTGAAAATGCGTTCATCGGGCAGAGGTCCTACACTCCTGCTCCGAGCTCTCAACGGATACCTGAGGTTTGCCATTGGCCCCCCTTTTTCCCAGTTTAGCTCCCCCCCCTCCGTCCTAAGTGGCCCCGACTCCCAGGAATAGCGAAGAAACAGAACGGATCCCAACACCCACACACACACGTTGCAACCAGCAGCACAAGGATGAAGCAGGGAGCCTTGACCAAACAAGGCTGCAGTTTAGATCAGCGCGTGGCCACCACGAGCAGCCGGCAGGACCATCAGCTGTGACGTGAGGATGCTGACAACTTGGGCTATACTCCGCTTCAGGGGTTACCCGTGATTGAATTCCACCACACACACACACACACACACACACACACACACACACACACACAGGGGTAGCAGTCGTCAGCATTGCAGAATGTGGCGACACGTGATTCGCGCCACTTCCCTGTGCGAGCGAGTCTCGGAACAGGACTCAAACCTGTGACCCTGGTGGCGACTGCCGACCAAGACGGGTGCATGCACCAGGAGTTTGGAACAGCTAGTCAGGCCATGCTCATTGCACAGAGACAGCTTGCCACATCCTTGGGCGAGATGTGCCGCCTGTGTGAAGACACTCAGCTGTTGCACGGGGCCGAAAACCCCGTGCAGCTAACACCGCAAGATGCAAACAGAAGTCTCGAGCCGAGTGCCGGATGGAGAAGCTGACAGCCTCCCACGCTCTATCCGTCCCCCGAAGGATCCCGCCCCACCCACCCGTCGGAGAGGAGTCACAGAACCCAAAAGCAGCGTGTCGGAAACTCAAAGCCGACAGGTGAAAGTGGGCTATACTTCGCTTCAGACGTCACCCACACACACTCAAACAACACCATCGCAAAGGAGATGGCCTGAGGCCACGGATGCAGTTCTGCACTGCCCACAGACTAGAGCGTTGCGGCGAGTGTGAAGCTGACAATGGAGGGATCACGAGGTGCTGTTCGAGGCACCACCCCCAGTTGAATACGGACCCCTACTCGCAACCTGCTGGAGCATCGGCGGTTACTTGAAACTGAAGGAGTCGTGGACGCCTCTCGCACCACGTGAAAGCAGGTCTACAACACAAACACACACACACACACACACACACACACACACACACACACACACACACACACACACACACACACACACACACACACACACACACACACACACACACACACACACACACACACACACACACACACACACACACACACACACACACACACACACACACACACACACACACACACACACACACACACACACACACACACACACACACACACACACACACACACACACACACACACACACACACACACACACACACACACACACACACACACACACACACACACACACACACACACACACACACACACACACACACACACACACACACACACACACACACACACACACACACACACACACACACATACTAGCAAGCTTGCTTGAGCGCCGAAGGCGCGTCTAGTGGGATCCACTACGTTCTGTGGATAGGCAATGCATCCCCCACTCGTTACGAGGTTGGACGGGAGGGATCACAATCCAACACACGTCGCAGGCTGGGTGTTGGCCCCCCTTTGGTTGGGTTCCCCTCCCTCTCTCTCCCTGGTTGGGTTCCCCTCCCTCTCTCTCCCTGGTTGGGTTCCCCCAATGTCGTTTTGCAGGCGCGGGCCCTGGCCGCCGGGGCCCGATTGACGTGCGCGAACGTCGGAGCAGCGGATGGAACTGCCTGCTGCGGACGCGACGAGCGGCGGAGGTGCAGCGACAGGCTCGGCCTCTGGCGGGCACCCTTCGGGCTTTCCGTGACGATAGACGCCAGAGGGTGATGCCGCCCGGACCCCAGGGGATGCATCGCACAGAGGTCCCTTTGGTTGGGTTCCCCTCCCTCTCTCTTCTTGTGCCATTTTCGGCCCTTTCTAGCTTGCCTGTTTCCGTTTCCTTTTGTTGCCCTGCATCCCGCAGTTGCTGCGAGGACGTGCACCCGCTGGAGAACGCCAGCGCGAAGCAACCGGCCAGTGTCGTGGCCAGTGGAGCTGAGACCTCCAGAGACGTCGACAAGTCCATAGAACGGAGTAAGGATCCACACACACACACACACACACACACACACACACACACACACACACACACACACACACACACGTGGACGTCTCTCGCACAGGAAGGCAGCACGTAAAAACGGGTTTACAACACACACACACACACCTCGAGCACGCTCACAGAGGACATCGTCCTGTCGTCGGGGTGCAGCAGCAGCTTGGCGACAAGCTTGAACGGCGGGACGAAGTGGACGGCGAGCCGCTTGCCGCCCGGTACGAACGCTCCTTCGACGAGGGACTCGACGCACCCGACGTAGTCGTCATTCAGCTTCCTCACCGGTTGGTCCTCGGCCATCGAGTACGCCGCCTTGAGCACGGTTTTCAGCAGCTTAAAGTTCCATGGAGTACGCCGGTCGCGCCCGCCGGCTTTCGGCGAGAACACCGCCGCGGCCGGGCGCTCGACGAGGTCTGACAGGGTGTCAAGGCATGCGTCGCGGACGGCGGCGGGGCCACGGAGCAGCTTCTTGGCGACGACCGCGGCGACGGGGGTGTACTGCCCGACCTGCTTCAGGATCGCGAGCGTGTCGAGCGGCCGGCGCCAAGCCAGCGGGCGCAGGAAGAACCACCGGGCAGAGTCGTCGTCGACCGTTTTCGACAGGAACAGCGCCGCGACCTCGGCAGGGCGCGATGAGGCTATGCACTGCGCGGCGCGGTAGTACCTGAGAGGTGGAGGTCGTCGTATATTGCTGCTGGTTTTGAGGAAAAAGGAAAGGCGAGATGACGGGGTGCTTCGAACAGACGGACTGGTTGATGCTCTCCATGTACTTGGAAATGACCAGTTTGACCTCATCCTCATCATCGTTGACTCTCCCGACGGACGACGTCATAAAGCAACACTAGCCCGTGAACTCCTGCAGCGGCCTTCCTGCGGGCAAGGAACCACCCGTCGAGTGGGCACCCACCGCAAGAGAGGACAGCATCCAGCTGCCACTGGTGTCGGCCCGACCGTCGGTCACGACCACCGTTGTGCATCCAGTTTTCAACAAGCAGCCGCAGGCTTAACTTTCCCAGGTTGTTGAGTAAGGTCGCACCACAGCCTTCGGGCGTTAGACACCCAGACACTGACACGTGACTGAGTCACGCAGTGGTTGGCCACTGGTTGTCGTCAGTCGGGTCACTGGGTTAGTGGGTGTTCGTCAATCAATGGGCCAATGCGGTATCTCTCGCGGGGCGGAGGGAGCTTGCGCAACCCCCAATGTCCACTTCGAGCATAGGTCGAGCTTCGACCCGAAGTTGTGTGCGACGTAAACGATGCACGTGCGCTTTGCCCCGCTGTAGCTGCACGTATCGCTGATGTACTAACATATTGCCCTGACTCCGACGGTCCTTAGCGACGTCCCTCAGACTCAGAGTCAGCGAGGCACCGTGTTCCTGCACTCGATGCATGCGACACAGCATACTTTTCATCATAACGACACGAAAACCTGGGTGGTCACCCATTTTCTGTGCGAGTTAGTGATATGCTTCACGGCGACATTCACCAGAAGCTGGCAGTACAGGGCCACAAAGTAGGCTTGTACTGGCTGGAATCGGGTGCCTGTCGTAAGAATTCCAAAAAACTTCAAAAGAAACACAAGAAAAGTTGGGGGACTTCACAAGATTTCACAACGGAACGGCACATCACCCGATACGAGCGGCACCCTCTCACCCCCTCCATACCCAAGCCTCCCGTCAACAAGGTGGCCTGGAAGGGGATGGAGAGTATCTACCAATCCGTCTCTTCGAAGCACCCCGATCTCTTCCTACGCGTGGTCGCAAAGGAGACCTTCGATTTTCCGAGTCCAGGTGAGCTACATTCGAAATTCTCAAATTTATCTCGTCAGCGAGCTATCCCGCTTTTGTGGGAAAACCATAGGGTACCCCTACGAAAGGACATGGAGAGCATTGAGTTCTGTAAAGTGCAAGTGCCAGGCGGCACGGGAGTGAGGATAGTACACCGCTATCGATTTCTTCACAAATTGCACTTGTCCGACACAAAATACTCGAGGGACTGCCTTGTGCTCATTTCGAAGGAGGCTGGAGGGGGAGAAAACAATACAACTACAAAGTGGGTCTTTTTTGTTGAACGAACGCTTACGCCTGCCACTAAACCCAGATTTACCTGTGTTTCGTGTGGGCTACAGCACATTTACCTCCTTTGATCTATCGCAACTGGCAGTCTCCTCAAGCATTTCCTACAAAGCGGGTGCTTATGAAAAAGAACTGTAGAAAAATTGCCCTGGATACGGGTCCACTATGGTTTTCCGAGAAAAGCGCGGCTGCTCGCTGGAAAGCTAATTCGAGATTTCGCTAACCTCAATATCCCCGATAAAGACTCCGAAAGCGGAAAGTTTATCTGAAATCAAAGGTGGTCTCGTTGGCGACCACGCGCAGGAAGAGGTCGGGGTGCTTCGAAGAGACGGATTGGTAGATGCTCTCCATGTTTCTTCCGGGCGCCCCGCCAGCCTCCTTGTTGACGGCTTCGCCCTGCTTCGCGAGAGCCGCCAGCGAAGCGACCCTCGGGAGCCAGCACTCGATCGCCGCCGCGTGCGCGCTGCCCTTCCGCAGCCGCTGCAGGAGCAGCGCCGCGGCACGGGAGTGAGGATAGTACGCCGCTATCGATCGGTTTTTGTTCTTCACAAATTGCATTTGTCCGACACAACAGACTGTAGAAAAATGCCCTGGATAGAGGCACCCTATGGTTTCCGAGAAAAGCGGAGTAGCTCGCTGGAAAGCTAAATTCGAGATTTCGAATTTAGCTAACCTCTACAGCCTCTATAACCTCTAAAGACTCGGAAAGCGGAAAGTTTACCTGAAATCAAAGGTGGTCTCCTTTGCGACCACGCGCAGGAAGAGGTCGGGGTGCTTCGAAGAGACGGATTGGTAGATGCTCTCCATGTCCTTCCGGGCGCCTTGCCAGGCCTCCTTGTTGACGGCTTCGCCCTGCTTCGCGAGAGCCGCCAGCGAAGCGACTCTCGGGAGCCAGAACTCGATCGCCGCCGCGTGCGCGCTTCCCTTCGGCAGCCGCTGCAGGAGCAAGGCCGCGGCCCAGACGCCTCCCCAGCTGCTTTCGCCCAGGATCAGCTCGAAGAGACGATCGCACGCGGCCTTCTCCTCCGGGACTGTGCAGAGACACTTCATGCCCACAACCTTGAGCTGTACAGGAGTCGCTTTGTCGGACACAATAGACAGCAGTGCCGGTTGGTCGATCTTACCAAGGGCTTGCAACGCGCGTGCTCTGAGTAGCCAAGACGGGGATTTGTGCACGATTGTTTGCAGCCAATCTGCCTTCCTCTGCGTCGTGGCAGCGACCACTGCGTACAACCCCACCCACACGTTCGGGTCGCCCCGGCGGGCCTGCCTCCCGACGAAGTCGCCGTTCTCGCACGCCGCCGCCAGCCCGCTCAGGGCGTCGGCGACCAGCGGCGAGCCGACCTTCGCAAGCTCGGCCGCCTTCCGCATCCTGCCATCGTGGCTCGGCACACGAGACAACACGTCGGCGAAAGACTCGTCTCCGAGCTCGTCCTCGCGGAGCACGTACGCGGGGACCTTATCTTGCCAGGCGTCGCCCATCCCGCTTTTTTTTTTTTTTTTTTTTTTTTTTTTTCGTTCTTTTTTCTTGAGAGTGTTTCCGGCGATATTCGCTCAGTCGGTTACGTGTGTGGCGGCGTTCTTTTAGTTGGCTTTTTCGGAAGTTTTAGCTTGCGTAGTTTCGCTGCTGATTTGCTGCGTGGGTCTGCACTTGCGGCGCGGGGTGGAAGCGGAAGTGATGGGAAATGATGATAGTGGTGATAGGATGAGATGGTTTTGATTCACTGGAAGCTGATCGGGTGGAGAGGATGGTTTGATGGAGATGTGTTGATGTGGTCGTGGATGGGGGTAGGGGATGAATATGGGCTGGCGGCGGGGTTGCTATCGACTTGCAACGCGCGTGCTTTGAACGAAGAGGGTTAAAGATAAAGTGGTGTCACCTGAGGGGGTAATCTCAGGGCCGCCCACGTGATAAGCCGTTAAACAGCGACTGCCGGCTTATTCCGCGACACCTTTTATATGTACGTTATAGAAAGCGTAGCGTTGGCACTCTTACAGGTTCGTTCCCTCGTAGCTCGCCGGGAGGATTTGTGCACGATCGTTTGCAGCCAATCTGTCTTCTTCAGAGACCACGGCGTACAACCCCACCCACACGTTCGGGTCGAGGGTGCCGTTCTCGCACGCCGCCGCCAGCCCGCTCAGGGCGTCGGCGACCAGCGGCGGGCCGGCCTTCGCAAGCTCGGCCGCCTTCCGCATCCTGCCATCGTGGCTCGGCACACGAGACAACACGTCGGCGAACGACCCGTCTCCGAGCTCGTCCTCGCGGAGCACGTACGCGTGGACCTTATCTTGCTTGTTTTCCGTTCGATGTGAAGCAGTAAGTTTTCACGGGGGTTGGGTCAAAAAGATTGACAACCATCTGAAGAGTGTAGATGCATGGAAACCCCTTGACAAGTTGGCAATGACAACTCTGTGTCAGACTAGCCCACCCCGGGGTGGTTGGGTCCTTCAGGCAGGGTCACCCTCGTCCAGAGATTGCTTGGGTCCAAGATGATGGACGCCCTTCGGCTATTTTCGTTCTTTTTTTAGAGTTAAGTTCGCTTTTTTTAAAGAGTTATTTCCGGCGATATTCGCTGAGTCAGTTTACCTGTGTGGCGGCGTTCTTAGTAGCGCTTATTGTGGTTTAGAGGTTCGGTGGTTTAGGGTCTCCGGTTGACCATTGAGCCTGGGATGGGGAGGCGTCATGGCAGAGACCACGGCGTCCAAGCCCACCACATGTTCGGGTCGCAAAGCCAGGGAGTTCGACGCTACACTCCGACTCGAGGATATGTTTACCGGTTGCTGGCTTTTCTTCTGGGCGGTTTCGCATTGCTTGGTGGCTACGTGTTACGAGGCACGGTTGGGATCGTGTAGTACAATGTCTACACGCGTGACTTTGCAGTACGCTGGAAGCTGATCGGTTGGGGAGGATGGTTTGAGTGTAGAGATGTGTTCGTGGATGATGGGTTCATGGTGGGCTACCAAGGGTTTGTAACGCGCGTGCTGAGCAGCCGAGCAGCGTCACAGTGTCTTCTTCTGCGTCATGGCAGAGACCACGTAAGCATCCACTGCGCGGTGTGTGCTGCTGCTACGTCGTAGTACACCTGCTGATGACCTCGAGGTCCTCGTCACGAGCTGGACACTACGAGGTGTGGTATCTACCACATACCCACTACGTAGTACACCTGCTGATGACCTCGAGGTCCTCGTCACGAGCTGGACACTACGAGGTGTGGTATCTATCACATACCACTACGTTGTACCACCTGCTGATGACCTCGAGGTCCTCGTCACGAACTGGACACTACGAGGTGTGGTATCTACCACACACCCACTACGTAGTACCACAGGTTATTGCAGGCCGCCACCGAACGGTGAACGTGCAAAAAGGACAGACGGCGCCTGCTCCCAGCGGAAGCGCGACGACAAGCACTGCCTGTGGGAGCACCCGCAAGAAGCCGAAGCCGCAGCAGCCGCCTCTGAACCAGGAGCGCACCCCAAAAGTGGACAGCCTACGAACCCAACCGAATCGGAGCCGCGAAGACGAGCAGGCTAAGGAGTCGAGATCTCGGTCGCGGAAACAACCTGCGAGGGAGAAAAGGAAGTGCGCCGAATCATCTGATTCCTCGTCATCAAACTGCGCTTCGGACGTGAAGCGCGCACCGGAGACAAACAGTACGCGGGGAAAGAAGCGACCGAAGCATGACACGACGCGTGCAAAGAGGTAGTCTGTAGCGGCTTGTGCAGTCTATCTTCACAGATTGTTGCTGCATAACAAGTTCAAACCACAGGTACTACAGGTTACTCTGTAGGTAGTATGTATGGTAGGTGTATACCACCACTACGCAGTGTGTGTGTATGGCGTACAACCCCACCCACACGTTCGGGTCGAAAAGCCAGGGAGTTGCGACGCTACACTCCCACTCTAGGCTATGTTCACCGAGTTGTGTGCTCGTCAGGAAGTTCGCGGTGCCTGACTTTTCTTGTGGGTGGTTCCGTATTGCTCGGTCTGGGCTGCGTGTTCCGAGGCACGGGTTGGGATCGCGTTTTCAGTACAATGTCTTCGCGCGTGACTTTTGCAGTACAGGAAATGGAAAACATCAAAAAGAAAAAACGACAACAGAACACAGCGGCACTTGAGCGTCCGTGGATGGAAGCGGAGAGGGGAGGCGCACTCGGACATGCCCAGGATTGCCGAAAGGGCATGAGCATTCCCGCTACGCAGAACGCGGATCTGAGGCTCGGCACTGCCGAGAACAGCGCCGCCTTGGCTACTTTCGTAAGATGGCGCGAAATGCTCGACGTAGCTGCTTGACTCCGAATGGAAGGGAGGAAATATAGAGGTAAGGGGCAAATACAATACAACCACAATCTGATTTGTTCTTCGCTTACACCACCGTGTGTTGTTTTCGCACTCAGGACTTTGACCTGTTGCGGTTGCGTGATTTGTCGTGTAGGGGTAGACCCGCATGACCTCACGTCCGTTCAACACGTGGTTCGGTAGTTACAGCACTTGAGACCCCTTCTGTTCTTTGTCGGGCAGTCGTCGAGCATTTCCTTTCAAGCTGGCGCTTTATGTTTAAAAAAAAAAAACACCTACCCCGGTCAACGAACACCCTGGTGCCTCACACTGGTGAGTCACAGTACACTACTAGTTTTCTGCTTTTCCGGTATTAGTTCGCCGTTCTCCAACCTGCGTGACTCGATGTTCGTTTCTTTTGACTGCATCACGCCTGTGCACATGATGGATCAGGATTCAGGATCGATTGAAAGACAGGCACACAGTCTCACACCTGGCAATGAAGGTAATCCCCGTGATCTGTGGCCGTCTTCTGCAATTCAAAGCTGCCGACAGTACTCATATGCTTGGATGCGTCCTTGCTAAACGAACCCCCGCCTTTTCCTTCCTGGGCGTGCGACACACATCGCTACGGCAGAAGGGTGGACTTAATCGCAAGAAGACTTGCCAACCTGATCAAGTTTCCATGCCTCCGCTGCCAAGTATTCCGTCCGAGGATGGAGCCGGCAGCCTTACCGACGAGGGCAGGTTCCACACCTCAGTGGGGCAGAGAAATCACCAGTAGCGCTACTGGGAACGCAAAAACCATCGAGTACGACGGGCAACAAAGCCGGTACTGTCCGGCACGCACTCACAGTTTCACTGAGGGAGTTGATGCACCACGAAAAGTCGACTAGAGAACTTAACACAGCCTTCAGGGTGTGGTTGGTTCAAAGAAAAATTCAGGTTTTCAAGGCAGTCACTCAACATTCCCTTGCGCTAGTGCTATCAGTTACAAAGACGTGTTCTTACTTCTCCCCAAGCAGGATATCCGTAGAACACCGGTTCAGGCTTGGTCCTGCCCTGTTCACTCGCCGTTACAAGGAGCATCGCTGTGGCTTTCTTTTCCTGCGCTGAGGGATATGCTTTAAGTTTAGAGCGCTTTAGATCTTCAACAGCTGAGGTCGGTGAGAGTTTCATTCGAACGAGTGCGACGGCAACACTGTGCCCCTCAGCCGGACTCTTTTTTTGAAGTGAAAGTTCGCTTGAAACTCTTGGGGGTTTAAAGTCTCCGGGCAACCTTTGGCAATATGGGAAGGCACCCTTCGTGCTTTGCGTGCTCTTAAGGGTGGTGGTTACATGAGTAAGAGAATCGGTGTGTACCTTGGTTGTAGGCCATTGGTGGTTTCGGCATCCACACCCCGGACTCCCACTCCGGATTGCGGGAGTGTTTTTGCGGTCGTTTGCGCGCCCTCAATGCGGGAGTGGCACTCCCTCAATGAGGGAGTGGGACCCCCTCAATGCGGGAGTGGGACCCCTCAATGAGGGAGTGGGACCCCCTCAATGCGGGAGTGGGACCCCCTCAATGCGGGAGTGGGACCCCCTCAATGCGGGAGTGGGACCCCCTCAATGCGGGAGTGGGACCCCCTCAATGCGGGAGTGGGACCCCCTCAATGCGGGAGTGGGACCCCCTCAATGCGGGAGTGGGACCCCCTCAATGCGGGAGTGGGACCCCCTCAATGCGGGAGTGGGACCCCCTCAATGCGGGAGTGGGACCCCCTCAATGCGGGAGTGGGACCCCCTCAATGCGGGAGTGGGACCCCCTCAATGCGGGAGTGGGACCCCCTCAATGCGGGAGTGGGACCCCCTCAATGCGGGAGTGGGACCCCCTCAATGCGGGAGTGGGACCCCCTCAATGCGGGAGTGGGACCCCCTCAATGCGGGAGTGGGACCCCCTCAATGCGGGAGTGGGACCCCCTCAATGCGGGAGTGGGACCCCCTCAATGCGGGAGTGGGACCCCCTCAATGCGGGAGTGGGACCCCCTCAATGCGGGAGTGGGACCCCCTCAATGCGGGAGTGGGACCCCCTCAATGCGGGAGTGGGACCCCCTCAATGCGGGAGTGGGACCCCCTCAATGCGGGAGTGGGACCCCCTCAATGCGGGAGTGGGACCCCCTCAATGCGGGAGTGGGACCCCCTCAATGCGGGAGTGGGACCCCCTCAATGCGGGAGTGGGACCCCCTCAATGCGGGAGTGGGACCCCCTCAATGCGGGAGTGGGACCCCCTCAATGCGGGAGTGGGACCCCCTCAATGCGGGAGTGGGACCCCCTCAATGCGGGAGTGGGACCCCCTCAATGCGGGAGTGGGACCCCCTCCATGCGGGAGTGTGGCCACTCCCGCACTTTTTCACTCCCGCATTGACTTAGTATATGGCTGCTGAAGTCCGGGGTGCACATATCTTACTTACGGTAGGCCCCCCTCAGTATGGTGTCGTAGTAGGTGGCTGTCTGTCTTCTTGGTTTCTTGGTACCGTATGACCGACTCTTTTCGTGTTTTTAGCACTAACAAAAAATCTTTGCGGGTTGCCCTTCAATGTATGGTGCCGGCTAAAAAGACGTAGGCGGCGTGTTTTGGTGGTTGATCAGAAATCTTTACCTGAACACGACACAGGGTAGATACAGGTGGGAAAACGATCAACCGGCACGCACAAACAAAACGAAGCGCCTGTCTTTTCTTCCTGACGACAGCAAGTGTTACCAGCCCTCCCAGGAACGGTTGGTTCCTCCTAGGTTGGGCCTCTACCGTTCGGGTGTGGCTTGGGTTCAAACTTAGCTGACGCTTCCCTTGCACAACGAGGGTCGCCTGTTCCAGACTGTTTCTTGTATTATGCGGCCGGTTTTCTTTTTTTCTTTTTTGAAGTCTCTGTTTGACTTGTGAGGGAGGGAGGCTTCCTTTAGAGGCTTCATATATTTCTAAGTGTTTGTATGAGTGTCCGGCCTAATGATCGGCCAAGTGAAATGCAAGGGTGCCTTGTTCTTTCTCCGCGGTGTGTACCAGCCTCCCCCCAACCCGAAGGCTCAGGTCTGGTTGCCTGCTGGTTGTGCATTTTCCTCGAGCCCCCAGCAGTGGGCTTTGACGAGCGATTTGCACGTCAACACCGCAACAGACCTCCACCAGGTTTTCCGGGATTCTACGTCAGGGTTCAACGAAGTAACCCCGGGCTCACGCCCTCCAATCATTCGCTTTACCTGGCGTAACTCCTGTTTTGGTTCTAGTTATCCTGAGGGAAACTTCGGAGTGAACCGGCTACTAGATTATTCGGTGGGTCGTTCGCCCCTGTACCCAGCTTTGACGAGGTCAACAGGACCTTCACCAGGGTTTCCGGGGTTCTACGTCAGGGTTCAACGGAGTAACCCCGGGCTCACGCCCATTTAAAGTTTGAGAACTGGTCGGGCAGCAATTTCCCCAATACCTCCAAGAATTCGCCTTACCTGGCGTAGCTCCTGTTTTAGTTCTAGCTATCCTGAGGGAAACTTCGTTCACCATCTTTCGGGTCCCAACAAGTGTACTTCCAGTAAATCAGGATCGGCTGTGCTGCGTCCTCAAGGATTGGCACATCTCCCTTTCAGTGCGGCTTGTGGGTTTGACTACACTAGCTCGCAGTTGCATGCTGGGTGTGTGAGCATGAAATACTTGACATTGGCTCCTCTGGGTTCCAGACCTTGCCGGAATCTTTCTACCCGAACCCGCTCCCCCCTCCACCCCCGTTGGCATCGTCTCACTTCATATTCGTTTCGCATTGCCGGCTCGAAAGGGAGTACTGGCAGCGTGTCCGGGAGGACTAACCGATCAAACATGTACGCATACAAACACTCGCGCTTGTACCTTATGAGGCCGATTGTTCTTCTGCAGGGGGGATTGCAAGAACGTGCTTGGGATGGGTATGTGCTCAACACCGCACTGGTCCCGTCTGCGCCGTGTTAAGCCACGGACACATGAGGCGGACCATCACCAACGCGGAACCTGAGTGTCTGCAGACAGGACAGCGGTGTGAGTCTGGTTTGTCAGGCGGCTGTTCGTAGCTCGTCACAGCCAGGACCACCCGTGCTACTGGAGCACAGGAGAATCCGTCACGGGGAGAAGGCCCCTACAACCGTGTCTGCAGGGGGGGGGGGGGTTCGGGTTGGGCGTTATCATTCACGGCGAACGCCTGCTTTGGGCACGCTGGTTTGTTCACAGTAACATCGGTGGGTATGGTGTACGCGTAAGCGCTTTCATCCGGATGAAGAGATTACTTGCAAGGCACCATTACCACCGTTCATAGAGCACAGGTCTTGATGCAAGGGGTTGATCCCAGCCTTCTGAATACCAGCAGTACGCAGATGCCCAGCAAACTGGGCCACCTTGCAACCTGAGCTCTGGATCCAACTGGAAGATCATAGATATAGCGGGCAGCGAGGCGAGAATCGCTTCGTCGAGGTGACTGAAGACTTGCAAGCAGCCCCCCATCTGTGCTGTGTCGGCGAATGCTCCGTCAGCACAGGACTTAGGGGGCGGGTAACCGGCACGCAAGACTGCCTTGTGCTCATTTCGGCGGAGGCTAGAGGGGGAGAAAACAATACAACTACAAAGTGGGTCTTTTGTTGAACGCTTACGCCCGCCACTGAACCCAGATGTACCTGTGTTTCGTGTGGCAGCACATTTACCTCCTTCGAGATTTTACAACTGGCAGTCTTCTCAAGTATTTCCTACAAAGCAGGTGCTTGTGCAACAAA
Source organism: Diplonema papillatum (assembly GCA_030068145.1). Taxonomy (NCBI): domain Eukaryota; phylum Euglenozoa; class Diplonemea; order Diplonemida; family Diplonemidae; genus Diplonema; species Diplonema papillatum. The sequence continues at coordinate 246,024 of JAPJBO010000066.1, read as the reverse complement.
TAAAACAAAGCGCCACGACAAATGGCGTTAAACTCGCCCCTGCTTTGAGAAGAGAGTGGCTGCAACCAAGTTCACGCACGAGGTGTACGACTCCAAAAGCGGTCGCAAAAAAAAGGAAAAGCCGCAGCAAAGACGCCCGTGCTACGAGAGCGCGGGCAAGTCCGTTTCGGGGAGAAAGCCCACACTGAGCGATCCGTTGAGGGCAGGGGATTGCAAAGCGTGCTCGGAATGGATACGGAAGGATGCCGAAAGGGGGGTGTCGGACTGGTAAATGAAAAAAACAGTGTTCTGGGAGCTTCCGGGCTCCGGGCTGGTGCAGTCCCGTATTAACCATAGAGGAAAGGGGCGTGCTCCTGGCCTGCGTGCCAGGTGACATGTTGGCATCATCTGCGGGAACCTGAGTGTCTGCAGACAGGACAGCAGTGCGAGCCTGGTATGTCTGGCGGCTGTCTGCAGGACCCACCCGTGCTACTATTTTCGAGACGGTGGTCCAGTGTCCAGCACTACCGACGGCTTCACCGCACAAGTATGCTCTCTAAGGTACCGGTTTTCGTAAAAATTAGGCGATGCTTGTGACTGACAAGCGACATGGCCATGCAACTATGGTGAAACACACCGCCATGGATGATGCATGCGCAAAATGCGTATCCCAGCGAATCGTCATTAACGGGTGGAACCCGGCTGCGGTTTTGTCGCTGTGCTGGCCATGTTCATGACTGCACCCTGGCTGGTCAGAGTACTAGTCAGTTTGAGGTGATTCCTCAACGACCGCAACGGTGCGGGGTTTGGCCGGTATGATGCGACCACCCAGCACGGAGATGGCGAGACTCGTGTGTCTACACGCCGGCGGACGCCCGTTCGTCTCGTCATTACAGATAGGGAAAATGTAATGCAGGCGCTTTCGTTTGTGCGCGCAAGCTAGGCTCACCTGCTTTGGAAAGCTTCATCTTGTGCGCTGTCTGCCAACAACACATTGTTGAGTTAATGTAACATGAAAAGACAGAGAGGTGGTTCAGTCTTCTCGGCGACAGGGTGGGAAAGCCTCAGTTTTAGTGCTTGGCAGATCCTGCCTCTCATACATATAATGAAGCTGCATCAAGTTTACTTCGAGAGATTGCAGAGTTGTGTTGTATTTTATTTTCTTCTTTCTTTTGTACCGTCGATCCCGAAGGACGATCAGTTTGGTGTCTTGCGACCTTTGTTTGTTTGACGACGCGCTTCATTTTTTCTTCTTTTTGTTGTCGTCGGAGGACATTATTAATTGACGGGGGAAGTCCAATTCAAACCGGAAACAACTCGTAAGTTCGGAACTTCCGAGTGGGTGGGGGGAGATGCACGTGGTTACCGTTGGTTGATCAATCCTTGCCTGCAAACGGGAAGTCGGTCCAATCCTCCTTATATAGACCGTGACGTGTTTGTTTGAGGTCGTATGAGAGGGCGCGGTTTTCGCCCGCAACCAGGACGTCGCGCCTGCAATTCGGGTGTAAAAGAGAACGTGACGAAAGAGGTATTTACTTCGCACACCTACTACCCCGAGTGCGGTCAACGCTGATCCCAAGTCCTGGACGCGGCTAAAAGAAAAACGTGTTTGATTGGTATTTGCCCAGCACGCTCCGCCTACTTCGACACGGTGAGGAGGCCGTCTAGTAGCTGTTCCCAAGAAGAAAAGGCTTTAAGGTGGATCTAAGCACCCTGTCGGGGATATGTTGTAAGTGCAGTCAGAAGCCTGGATATTGGAAGCCGTGGCTAGACGGTCGACCTGATCGTTCTAGCTCTGGGGACTGGAACCCAGATCAGCAAGGCGCTGTTTCAGACGGGTAACTACGCCAAGCAGAAACACGTCACGACCACAGCAAGGATCGCTGAGCAGACGGGGTCAAGAGTCTGACTCTGTTGCCTGCGCACTTGGCCGATCACCAAAGCTCGCGTTCGGTGAGGTTTGAGCGCTCCAACAAAATGGACGTCTGGCTTGCCACGCATCAATCAAGGCAGGACAAGGCCATTCGGTGAGACTTGAGCGCTCCAACAAAATGGACGTCCGGCTTGCCACGCATCAATCAAGGCAGGACAAGGCCATTCGGTAAGACTTGAGCGCTCCAACAAAATGGACGTCCGGCTTGCCACGCATCGATCAAGGCAGGACAAGGTCATTCGGTAAGATTTGAGCGCTCCAACAAAATGGACGTCCGGCTTGCCGCGCATCGATCAAGGCAGGACAAGGTCATTCGGTAAGATTTGAGCGCTCCAACAAAATGGACCCGGCTTGCCACGGGTCGATCAAGGCAGGACAAGGCCATTCGGTAAGATTTGAGCGCTCCAACAAAATGGACCCGGCTTGCCACGGGTCGATCAAGGCAGGACAAAGCCATTCGGTAAGATTTGAGCGCTCCGGCAAATGGACGCCCGGCTTCCCACGCACTCGACTGGCGGCTGAGAGGCGCCAGCGACAATTGACGTCGGAGAAAGCTACTCCACGTCGCGCCCCTTGGCAAGAAACTGGGCCAAAGTGTTCACCCCTTGCGACTGGCCCTCCTACAGCAGCTGGCCGGCAGAGTTGAAATATCCACAGTTACGCTGGAAGAAGCTCGCTAGAACATTTCCGGAGTTGGGGCTTGCACCGATAAACGAAGCAACGGACGATCGGCATCAACTGACTAAAGATGATGAAAATGATAAGGCAAAAATTTCTTGCTTTTCGCGTGTACAGGGTATAAACCTCTGGGGGGGTTTCCTGTATTCGCACTTTTTCGTTAGCTTCGTTTTCTCTTTCATGTGCAACCGTTGTTCCGGAAATGTTCTCGTCAGTACAGATGTACGGTCAACGAAAACTCTAGTTTCCCTTTCGTTGACCGCTCCACCTTGAGCCGTGGGTTCAGGTGGCAAATTTGGCAAATGATCATGATCAGAAGGTCCTACTTGGGCGGTTTAGCTTCCTCGCACATTGCATGTGTAAGGAAACTGCGGCTTAAAAAAAAAAAAAAAAAAAGAATAGTTGAGTTGCAGCTCTTGACAAAGATAGATGGAAAAAAGAAGGTGCTTTTATTCTTCGCTTTTTCTCACGAACGGGGGGGTCGGTCCTGCTTTTGGCTTTGTAGGTTCTCCCGACTCCCCTATTCGTGGTCAGCACAAACTCAAGAGGTCTAGTCAACTATTCCCTGCAGTATTGGCATACTTTCAAGAATAGTTGAGTTGCAGCTCTTGACAAAGATAGATGGAAAAAAGAAGGTGCTTTTATTCTTCGCTTTTTCTCACGAACGGGATTAGGGTCCCTAAGGGCCCCCGCAGATTAGCGAGCTCGTCAATTGTAGACTGCGGGACGACAAGGGTATTCGACGGGTGTAAGCCTCGCGTGTATGGGTCCGCCGCCTGCAAATGGGTTGGCACCCATCTGACTCTCAACGTGGCCCCGTGTCCCTCCAGCAATTTAAACAACTTTGAAAGGAGCACGTTTCCCACGAAGAGTCGACAGTGGCCCTTCAGAATCGCCAGGACTACACCCATGTTATCGACCATCATGTCGATTCCGATTCCCGAACCCCTGACCTCGATCGCCAATTCGACGGCCCTGACTACCGCAAGCAGTTCCTTCGAGAAGATACCCTCGAGATGGTGAAAAAATCCTGCCTTCACCACACCAGGTCCCACCTCGAGAGCCACGGCCCACATGTCGTCCGAAGCATCGCTCCAACCCACTATCCACTCGCGGCACGGTCTAACCGGACGAAACCAGTTATTCGCTCGAATCTCCAGAACCTCCCGCTCGAGCTCCCCGATTTCCTTCAGGGACAGCTCCACGCAGTTATCCCAGAGCTCGTACCGAACTCCGATCCTACCCGCCAGACGACGGGCAACGTCCATCAAACCTTGCCGTGCGCAGAGTCTCCTCTTCATCGCGAAACACCGCCATGCGATCCTTCCGAGCCAACCAAACACGGTGCGCGCTGTTATGCGCGGTCCTCTTTCGAACCACGAAAGGTCAAGCGTCTTCACCCACGCCGGATCCATTCTCACCGAGCCTTCCGTGAGATCGAACTCCATGCCCAGCGCCTTCAGCCTCTGCGTCGGCACCAGGTCTTCCTTCACCTCCAGCCGAGCCTTCTCGATCAGCGCTCTGAACGCTCGAGCCTTCGCCCAGCACGCCTCCTCTGTCTCCGCGCCAAAGAAAAAATTATCCACCCACGCAAAACCTTGGACCTGATGCGCCAGCACAGTCGCGATGCGTTGCGCGATCGCAGGTGCCCAAGACCAGCCCATTGGAAGCTTGCGTAGGACAAAGGATTCAAAACCACCCCGGGACGCTGCAAGATTCACGCAGAAGAACTGCGACACAGCTCGGTCCATCGGTATTTGGAAGAAAAAGGACCGTGCATCGCATGAGATCACCCACTTCCACGACAGGAGCGCAGCCACTGCGTCCTCCAAGCGCGGAAGGCCCATCGGAGGCGGAGGCGCAAACACGTCGTTGATCTTTCGCCCATCAACTATTACGCGCAACCCCCCAGACGATTTCGGTACGGTAAACACCGGCAACACGAATTGGGCTTCCCGAAGGCTGGTCGGCTGCAGCAGGCCACACGCCTGGAGCACGCTGGCATGTCGCAACATCCTACGAGACGTCGAACGGAGCCTCCCCGGCTGATCCTCCCATTCCGGCTTCAACAAAGACCGAAAGACCTCCACCGATCCGATTACCTGCAGCAAACGCGCCAGCTCGCCCGTCTCATCCAACTCTTCCACAAAGGCAAGGTCGATTGAATTCGATGAGATCGGGGCGATCTCGCCGTCGTAGCAAGGTACAACTGAAGGCTTCTTTCCGTCCACCGGAAGGGCCCACTCGGGACCCGAGTACCCTTCCTGCCATATGCATCCTTCATCCGCCTCGCGATCCGGCTCCGGCGCCTCCAGCACGTCGTCTCCAACGTAATCCGTCCAGAAGGCGAATAGGGGAACAGCACGCCTCGCCCGCCGCAGCCAGCCCTGCGGAAAAGCCGGCCGCCTCAGCAGCACAGCCTCTGCGAGATCTGGAGGAGTTCTCGCACATGGCTCAACTCCGCCATCGGAAGATACCGGAGCAGGGCCGACTCCGATGAGTGGCCCGAAAACTGCCGAATCTCGTTGAGGCCCACTCCTCCCCGCAGTAGCTCCGTTAACGCGCCCCTTCGCAGGGAATGGCACGACAGCTCCGGATTCTCCCGACGCAGCGCCCGTCCCACGCTTCCGAAGGTCGTCGGAAAGAGCTTCTCTCTTGCACACCCCGCCATCGCCCTCAGCTCCGCCGTCTCCCGCGCCGACAGGGCTATCGCCGACAGGGCCCCCATGTGAAATGGATCCGACTTCGTGATCCACCATGAGATCTTCGCACCCCCCGGAGTGAACGTCACGTCCTGAGGGCGCAGACGAACTACGTCGCCTACTCTCGCTCCCGACCTCCATGCCACCAGGACGGCCATCGCCACTGCCCGATCCGTCGACCGACCCACAACAGCGTGAACCTCGGCGCTCGTCGCCGGAACCGCCTGTTTCGCCGGTTTGTTCGCACCTAAACGCCGCAAGGCCCGACGGAGGTCCTTTATGACGATCGATCCCTGAAGATCGTTGCCAACGCGGCGTTCCGTTGACACCAACGAGTTGACGTAGGTCAGGGCAGACGGAATCGAAATGTCCCCCCGACGCAACAGCCTCGCGATGAACAGCAGCAACGCAGTCGGCGTCTCCGTCGGTGACAGAACGTCGAGCATGCGCCGAAACTGCAGGAACCTGCGGTGAACAGATTCCATACCCCGCCAAGTCGAAGGAGCGAGAGCCGCCTGCATCAGCTCCCTCGCGTCCCCCATCACCAAAGAGAGCTCCTGCCGCTGAAGCAGAGGCTCCTCTTTCCGCGGTCTCCCGAGGCGTGAAACGGAAGAACGGAACTCGCGGCTCACGCCCCGCCAGCCCCGCCTCCAGTTTCCCGTCCCAGTGTCCTCATCCCCACAGTAGGAAGCCTTCACTTCCTTCCTTCGCCACCGCGACTGGACTTTGCCTTCTGAAAAGCGTTCCCGCCTTGCTTCGCCTTCTCCTTCTTGCGACGCATCTTCTCGGCGGCAGCCAGCCCCTTCTTCAGGAAATCGGGCGCCTCGTCCTCCTCCCACGCCGTGGCCGCAGCTTCCGCTTCCTGCCACCCGGCCGTCTGCCCGATGCGGACCACTTCCAGACGCCTGAGAACCGCTTCCGCCACCTTCCGCAAGGCCTCGTCCGCGTCGAATGCGGTCTCCGTCTCTCCAATCGCCCCCAGGACGATGCCCAACGTCTTGAGGTGGGCCTCGGTCTCGTGGCCCTGCGCTCCCTTCGCCACCGCGTAGCGGCGCGCCAACTCGCCGTACACAACGGCTCTCTCTTTCCCGTCGAGGGTCGTCCAGGCTTGCGGCTTGAGAGCCTGCAGGCCCACAGCCAGACCCCCGGGTCCAGCGGACCCGGGGCGCTGGCCGTTTTTTGCCTCGGCCAGCTCAGCTCGTAGGGCCGCCACTTCCTTCCTCATCTCCGTGAGAAGAGAGGCCACCCCTGGCTCCTCGGCGGCCGCCTCGCCGTCGGCCGCTTCGCCGTCGGTGTCTTCTTCTCCATCGCTCGACTCCTCCTCAACCAGTACGCCTTCACGCTTAAGCCACGTCCGGGTGACCTTTTCCTCCCACAGGCTCAACAGCCAGCAAAGATGCCACTGTGCTGCTCTTTGGGGGACGTCCTCGAAACCCAGCTTCCCTAGCGCCGCGCGCATCTGGCCCGCCCTGTCCGTTGCATCCGCGAACAGCCCTTTCATCTGGACCACTTCCCTCGCGTCCTTTTCCCAGGATGGGAACCTCAGAACCTTCCCTGTTCCCGTGGCCACGGCCTCAGCCAGGGCTTTCGCGGAGGATTCGTCCAAGGCCATTTCTCAGTGTTTTTATTATATGGAAAGAAGAAGGTGTTTTTATTCTTCGCTTTTTCTCACGAACGGGGGGGTCGGTCCTGCTTTTGGCTTTGTAGGTTCTCCCGACTCCCCTATTCGTGGTCAGCACAAACTCAAGAGGTCTAGTCAACTATTCCCTGCAGTATTGGCATACTTTCAAAAAAAAAAAGACAACCCATGTGGGATTCGCAGACAGTGGTTCTGCTGGAGATTTCATGCACGAAGAAACAGCGGGTCTGGCGAAGAACCCAGCCCAAATGGCGAGCATTTGCAAACGCCAAACGTTTGGCGTTTTGGCTGGCTGGGGAAGGTGGGAAGGAGAGCGAGCACACGCACACGAAAGGAATGTGTGTAAAAATCGCAACCAACAGCGCGCTTCTCGAGCTGGTTACACTTGTTCGTCACTCTCACCTGCTGACAAAACGCCGCCGACGACTGAGCGCGCAGCTATCCCGCCCACCTTTGCAGCGTTGCAGTTGAGGTGCAGCAGGAGAGTTTGCCAAGGCATTCTGCCCAAACACCAGCATGGGACCACTACAGCCTGGGAGTCGGAGGACGCGGACGCCAGCATCAAGAAGGCCGCCGGGTCGCAATAATAATAATGTTTACAGCCATCCCAGTTACAACTGAGTCGAACACGACGCCAAGGGTGAGGGACGAGAAGACCGCCATGTACCTATCACGCAATGTAGGAGGTCAACAGGCGTTAGGCAAGCGCAGGGCAGCAGCTGCATCTAGCCGAGGCTACTACAGGACGGATCTGGCAGGTGAGCAGCGACACCTTCTCTTATGGCGAGCACGAGTGTACCGAGGAAAGCCTGCCACCGTTCGGCGGTACTGCAGAGTTGGTTTCCCGGAGCACCTTGGGGCGACACAAGCTCGTGGAGACGGTCAGCCACAGGACAGCGGACGGGGGTTGTGGCACTGCATTGCGTTCGACTCAAGCTTTGCACACTGACTGTGGTTGACTGCCACGCGTTCCTGCCGGAGCGGCCTTTTGTGTTCCCGACAATCCCGTATGGGCCGTACAGAAATGGTGTCTTTCGACGTTTCGCGCTGGTGAGGTTCAGCTTTGTGTGCGGTATCTCGTTTTCTTTTTAGAGGGAAAGTTCGCTTGAAACTCCGGGGGTTTCACGAAGGTTTTTTTGTTTAGTACTTTCGCTTGAAATTCCGGGGTTTTAGGGTCTCTGTTTGACCGTTGATAAACCGGTTTTCTTCTTTTCTTCTTCGAGTCGCAACCAAGAGAGGCACGGCGGCGCTACTTCCTACAGGTACGCATTTTCTGTGGGAGCTTTCCCACGGAGGACCTTGAAGAGTACCAAGAAGAGGCCGGTGGCTGCGGCGACCGACATGACGACGACACTGCTCACGCCGGCGTCGCTTATGCTGCCCGCGGACGGTTTGACGGGGGGCTGGGGCGCTGGCGCACCGGCAGGAGGCGCCTTGGTAGCAGGCGCCGCCGTGGGGCCCATTGTGGGCACGTGCGTCGGGGGCGCTGGCGTGGCCGGCGCACCGGTAAGGGGCGTCCCAGTAGGGGCACTGGTAGGGGGCGCGCTGGTGCTGGGTGCGCCGGTAGGGGGTGCGGCAGTAAGGGGTGCACGGGTGCTCGGCGCGTCGGTGGGAGGCGCCATAGTAGGGGCGCTGGTAGGGGGTGCGCTGGTGCTGGGTGCGTCGGTAGGGGGCGCGGTAGTAGGGGGTGCACTGGTGGGTGCGTGGGTAGGGGGTGAGCTTGTGGACGGCGCAGTGGTGGGCGGTGCGTCGGTAGGGGGAGCCCTGGTGGACAGCACGTACGCTATTTCGAGCAGGCGCAAGCTGAGCGGCGAGCCTTGGCCCTCGCCGTTCCACACGACAAAAAACGTCGCGCGGCCGTCGTTGTCGTCGCTCACGTCGGCTTGCGGGTTCACGGGCCCCGTGCTCGAAGTGTTCGCTATCGCGAACGGGTCCGACCAACCGGTTATGGCGTCGTCGAAGATGCCGATGATGTCGAACGTTCCGGAGGTGTTCGTCTCGTAAAAGTACAGGCACGTCTCCTCTTCGCGCAAGCACACGACCCCTGGGTTGGTCACGTAGCCGCCAGCCTTCAGGACCGGAGCGGACGGCGGCACCAGCACTCCGACTGCGAACCCTTCGTTCGTTGCGAACGCGATGCGAATCTCGTCCACTGTGTACGCAAGCGACGCCAGGCGGAACCCTCCCGTCATGCCCGGGGCGAGCTCGTATTCTACGTGCGGCTCGGCTTGAATGTCGGTGGCTGCTTGTTCAGCGGCGGCCTGCTTGTAGTACAGCGTAGTGGTGTCGTTCGCAGTGGCGTACGCGATGTAGAACGTCGAATTTTTCGGAACGCCGACTACCTGTTGTGCGAGAGATCGCGTCAAACGCGCGGGCAACCAGCCGATGTATCTACGACTCTCTCCAAATCAAATTGTGATCGACTCACTCTCCAGTGACTCGCGTTCTTGCCTTATGAATACCAGTCTTCTTTCATTTACCAGTCTTTGACTTCATTTCATTTCGTGGTTGACCATCTCGCGACAAGCGCGGGCAACCAGTCACATCGGCTACGACTCTCTCCGAATTGTGATTGACTCACTCTAGTGATTCGAGTTCTTGCCTTATGAATGCCAGTCTTCTTTCATTTACCAGTCTTTGACTTCATTTCATTTCGTGGTTGACCATCTCGCAACAAGCGCGGGCAACCAGTCACATCGGCTACGACTCTCTCCGAATTGTGATTGACTCACTCTAGTGATTCGAGTTCTTGCCTTATGAATGCCAGTCTTCTTTCATTTGCCAGTCTTTGACTTCATTTCATTTCGTGGTTGACCATCACATTACCAACAGGAGAGGTAATGGTTCTTGAGTCCTCCGAAAGGTCGAACGCAAGTCGGGCGTGCAGGTTCTAACATGCAGGGTCAAAACCTTGTGTCTTTTTGGTAAACGCTGCCGCGGGGCCGATGGCTTTTAGAGAAAAAAAAATGCTCAATTTCATCAAAAATCACCGCAGTTTGTTCCAAATTTATTTTTTTCAAAACCCCAAATTTTGTTCTTCGCGTGTACAGGGTTTCCTGTATTAGCACTTTTTCGTTGGCTTCGTTTTCTCTTTCATGTGCGACCGTTGTTCCGGAAATGTTCCCGTCAGTACAAATGTACTATTAAAATACTCGAGGGGCTGCCTTGTGCTTACTTCGAAGGAGGCTAGAGGGGGAGAAACAATACAACTACAAAATGGGTCTTTTTTGTTGAACGCTTACGCCCGCCACTAAACCCAGATTCACCTGTGTTTCGTGTGGGCTACAGCACATTACCTCCTTTGATCTTTTGCAGCTGGCAGCCTCCTCAAGTATTTCCTACAAAGCAGGTGCTTATACAAAAAAAAAAAATGGGTGGCCATTATTTTGGGTCTAAATCTCTCTTACCAAAAAGACACAAGGTTTTGACCCTGCATGCTAATAGAGCGAGGAGGGAGGAGAGAGAAGAGAGAGCAGCGAGCGAGAGTCACCTGGCAACGACGCGCCCACCTCTAATACCCTGTGCTCCTGAGCGCAAAACCTCCATCTCCAATCTTCTCCGCGCCGGGAAGCTCCCGCTCTGGCGCAAAGCTCAGCCCTTTTTTAAAGGGGGGCAAGGGCCAGAACAGGAACTCTGACGCAAAAATACTCGAGGGGCTGCCTTGTGCTTACTTCGAAGGAGGCTAGTTCCTTCTTTTTCGTTGAACGCAGTGTCTGATCGTTTTTTACGTAAAAGCTGGATTCAGGACGCAAGTGACAACGCCACGGTTTGCGGCGACGAGCTTCTCATTTCCTCCAACATTTCATGTTTGGTATTACAATGGTAAGTACAAAAAAAAAGGGCGAGGGCCTGAAAGAGGGTATTTCAGCGGGCGAAGGGTCACCTCGCGATAACGCGTGAACATTCAGCAACCCGGATGCGGAGATCTGACGTACCCTTCACTGACGATGCCGCGGGTCACCTCCTCAACTCATTCCTATCCTGGTCGATCCGAGCAAAACTGAGGCAGCCGGCAAGCCGTCTGGCAACAGAACGGAGCTTGGACGATCCGAATAGGTCCAGAGGTCTCAACCATCAACCCCAGTGAAGGAGCAATGATTAAGATTTGAACGCATCTCCAACTCTTACCACTCATCGGTTTTTAACCCTCTTTTCAAAGTTCTTTGCATCTTTCCATCACTGTACTTGTTCGCTATCGGCCTCCGGGAGATATTTAGCCTTAGCAGAGGGATACCTGCCGATTAGCTCAGCATTCCCAAACTAAACGACTCGTGATCTGACGTGGTGACACGTTGACGATCAAGTTGACCATGTCCACAGGCCCCAGATGGTGCAGTCACACGTTCACTTAGAGATCCGGGGTTTAATGGGGAGTTTTGAAGGAGGGTTGACCCTTGAAACGCTTCACGCGGGGGACAGGGTTAACTATCCCGGAAAGCTGCACATTCTTGGTGGAATCTTCTCTTCCGCGCGCTGTAAGTCGCGCGCAGTCCCCCTGAGAATTGGTGCGCGCCTCGGGTAAGCAGCAAGCCGTCCGACGCCAAAAGACATCCACCTATTTAAGGGTCGAGATCTCGTTCGTTACGGGAATCAACCTGACGAATACACTCCACCAACCACCATAGGCTAAAGGGGGCGATGGAAACAGCCACATACCGACACGGAAGTGTACAGCTCCTCCGTCTTGGGTGTCACGTACCCCAGCGGAAGGTTGGCGCCGGCTGCGGTGTTCGTGAGGAAGGACATATGATCGTTGTACGCTGCCGCCACGCCAGGCCACAGCACCACGGACCAGGTGCCAATGTCAGCACCCACCAGTGGACCCATGTACGGACGAATGGGAGAAGCCGAGTTGGAAAACGTCTCAGAGCCGTCGGGAGCGTAGATGAAGCGGTTGAGGTACATATTCTCGCCGTCTCTTTGAGTTGTGCAGCTCATCGAGACCGAGTTGTCGGACATCGCGTTCAGCAGAAGCCCGTAGACGGTGTCGGAGAGCGTTTTCTCGTCTTCCCAATAGAGCGTCCCGTTCGCTTCGTAGACCCGAACGACCGCCTGCACGCTGCTGGCCCACGCCACCACGTATCGCCCGTCAAGTCGCGTCGCAACGACCTGGTGCGTGCTGTTCTCAGCCGAGCTGGACACTTCCACCTCCGTTCCCGGCACAAAAGACGCCGAAGCCCGCAGCGCCCCGACCAGCAAAAAGAGCACGCATTGCGACCGCGGCATGTCCTGTTCCCTCCCTACCTACGACACGGAGAGTGGAGTCACACGGGCCCACCCGAAGGCGGTTGATTCCCTTCGGTCGGCTTTCTCTACCGACGGAAGCTTTTTGGGTTGGTTTCTTTTTGTCTTACCGTCGATCCCAGGACGAGAAGCTTTTTTTTTTTTTTTTGTATAAGCACCTGCTTTGTAGGAAAGTACTTGAGGAGGTAAATGTGCTGTAGCCCACACGCAGGCGAATCTGGGTTCAGTGGCGGGCGTAAGCGTTGAACAAGAAAGACCCATTTTGTAGTTGTATTGTTTCTCCCTCTAGCCTCCATCGAAGTAAGCACAAGGCAGCCCCTCGAGTATTTTTTGGTGTTTTGTGACCTTCGATTGTTTGGTGAGAAATGTGGAGTACATTCTCTCGCTCGTTCAACACTTACGACCTTCGTTTGTTTTGGTGAGAAATGTGCCATACATTCCGTCCGAACCACACACAGTCTCTCGACACGGGTTTGGCTTTTAACTGGAGTCAAGGATCTTCGGCCGCGTCGCATCGAAGCACTTCGAGAGAATGAGACAAGTTAAAGTGCAGGGAGTATCCGGTCGCCCCACTACTGCCCCGTACTACTATACGGCTATAGGTGAGCAGCGACACCTCCCGATAGTGACCCAAGGGCGAAGGACGTATCTGCGGCTGCTGCGGCAGTTGCCCGGTGGTAACCCCACACGCAGAACGCGGGGAAGGGGAACGTGTTTTCCAAACTACATTGAAGCCCCTTCCCGACCGTAGCATCCGAGGGAGGTGCAAACGTGGAGGGTGCTACGGTAGCCGTGCACGGGTCTTGGGCGCGTGCCTCGTGCAGGGCGGGTGCTTTGTGATCCGCCGCGAAGTTCTCTCCTGGGTTTGGGTTGGAATGCGAAGAATCTGTGGCGATAATCTGCATCTCTCGGAGAGACCGGCGCCGAGTTTCGGCTCACAGCCGGTTCCCTCGGGCGGGCCGCTCATAAGTCGCTACGTCGGAAGCCACGGCATCAGGAGGATGACTGCGTCGATTGATGGCGCAGCCGGGGGCGCTCTGGCTGGCGGGCGAAAACGCCTGGCGGGTGTGCGCCGATTTGATGCGTGGCGGGATCCGATCTCGCGATCCTACAGCAAGTGTCAAGTGTCGTCAGGGCGTCACTTTTTGTACGGCTCGTTCCCGCCGTCGTAAAGCGGCAGTGGGACGAGGACAGACTCAAGCCAAAGCGCTCTGTTCGGTGTGCATGAACTCTGAGCGATGAAGACCACGGCCAGACGCGATAGTCAATGGGAATTGCAGAAGCATGAGACTCATCAGGTCGTCGAACGCATTTGCGGGCTGGGTTCGCCCGTGCCCATCAGCAGTTGAGTGTCGATTGGAAATCTAATCTCTCAGACTGCGTTCGACTCTCGATTCGACGATGATTGGCTTGCTGATTATCATATCGAGTTGAATCGGTTTGAATGAGAATGTGGCGGTGCAAAGATCATAACCTTAACCGATCGATGCTCTGTTTGAAATTCTGGGTCCGAGAACGAGCATCGAATCTTCTGCTGGAGTTGAATCGCAAGGTTTGATGAAATAGGATGGTGTTCAGTCAATGGATCTTCAATGAGAGCGACTGACGATTTCCAAAAACCGTACACCGCGAGAGTAGGAGAAAGTAGAAAGGGAAACTAGAGTTTTCGTTCAGAACGAAAGGGCAACTAAAACAGAATCCGACTGCCGATGAGTTCTGTGCTCATCGCAACTCCATAGCGCCTCAGGACGCAGTAAGCAAGCGGGTGGGGGTGGGTGAGGCAAAGAGCAAGGATTGTTTGGACTTGCGGTGCGACTGAGACTTAGAGGGCCGGTATGCTCAAGTCTCCGGGTCGCCGCGGAGTCGCTATTGCCAATAGTGTTGGCGAAAGCTTCTTATGGCGCTTTCTTTTAGAGTGAAAGTTTGTTTGTGCGCACCAGCGGAACTCACCTGCCTTGGTAAGTTTCTCCGGAGCATTGCAGTACGGCTTTTAGAGCTAAAGTTCTTATAATTCCCGGATTTTGCAATTTTCCGAACTTTGGCAAACGCTTTCAGTTGGTGTATATTCATCTTCTAAGACTAACGCCAGCATAGCATCCACGGCACGTCGTAGCAGAAAAGGTGTGATAGCAGCGTGTGTAGACACATCAGTGCTACGTATCAACTGTTTTTAGAGTTAAAGTTTGCTTGAGAATCCGGGGTTTAGAGTCTCCGCGTGACCTTCGTCAAATGGGTTCATTTAAAGCTAATACGTGCTGCGGGGGTTGCGTGCCTTCTTTCGTGTACAATGCACTTGCTTTTTTTCTCGATAACTCCTTTCCGAGCGCGTTGTACTCAAGCGACGCACGACCAAGAAATGGAATGTCTGATATCCTCCCCACCACCGACTCGGAAACAGCCAAAACTGCCCGGAATTGCGGGATTGCGTATCACAGCAGTTGAGTGGTACGAGCTTGTAAGGTTAGCGGACCTAGAAAAGTGGACACAAGATTTCAGTCGTAATAAACCAGGATGAACAGCAAATCTGGTGCTTCAGATGATGAGCAACGCGCGCATGCGGTGGGGAAAGCGGCGTGCTGTCCGCAGTTTTTTTCTGGAATCGAGGTGCAGATATGCTACCGCCTTGGTCTCGTACGACGAAATAAATGCAAGAAGAAATGTGGAAACGGGGTTTTGCCTGGAGGCTTTTCGTGTTATTCTGCAGATGCTTTGAGCTATCTTTGTGTCAGTCGTCTTCTTAACCATGGTTAGGGGTCGAATACAAGAGGTACCCCTTGTATTCGCCGTGCCGATACTGCAAGGTTAAACCGCTGCCAACGTTCCTTTTTAGCTGTAACAAGTATGCTCACTAAGGTGGTTACTGGTTATCGCAAAAAAGAACTAGAAAAAAGTACCTCAAACCCGGAACCCGCGGGAACCGCCTTCTTCTTGGAAGACGCACGTTACTTGTGGTTCCCGGGCCTATTTTTCACGGTTCTCTTCATCGGGGCGGAACGCGAGCTCAAACTCGCCGAAAAAGGTCTGCTACATGGGCCAGCGAAATGTCACAACCAGTGGGTCGATTCCCGTCCTTCCCAATGAAAACCTGTGGTTTGCATGCCCGGTGCCCCGCATCTGTTAAAGACCCACGAACCACGCACATACTTTTTGGTCTCCGGGTCTATTTTTTCACGGTTCTCTTCATCGGAGCTCATCGCGATCAGAAAGTCGTCGAAAAAGGTCTGCTATGCGGGCCAAAAAAAAATCCAACTTTTTCCAGATTTCCAAAATGCCTCTTCTATTCAAAGTACCTCTTGTATCTAAGGTACCTCCTGTATTCGACCCCCCCAGCAAGTGCGCAAATGGAAAATAAGAGCTCGTCACTCGCACAACCGCGGCTGATACAAAACTAATGATGATGATGATGATGTGAAGAGAGAGTTGTTTTCGTTGAACGCAGTGCCTGATCGTTTTTTACGTAAAGCTGGATTCAGGACGCAAGTGAAAACGCCACGGTTTGCGGCGACGAGCTTCTCATTTCCTCCAACATTTCATGTTTGGTAAAAATAAAAGCAAAATGATATCTCTCGCGGAAGACGACCAGAGCGACCCCACATGCTGCTCTCACGCAACGCTGGGAAGCTGCCGGCTGTCGTGGCAAGACATCGAGACTAGCATCTCGCAGCTTGCGGCCAGCCGTACCCTTCCCAGCGGCTGTGGACGTGCATGCTCCGAGGCCCCACGGAAGTCTTCCGAAGGCTTGGTTGACATAATATGACTTCACACTTTCCGGCGCTACTTTTCGTATACACGGCGAAGTCTGATGAAGTCTTTGCAACAAATGGAGGCTTCTCCGTCGTGAAGCCTAATGCTAACGCATTCAGAAGTGCTTGGACTCGGGTGAGGAGGCGACGGTCGTTCCTTCGGCGAAAAGTCGGGCTTCGGTGCTAAACGCCGACTCTTGACTATCACCGGTTAACACACTCATCAGGAAGTTGAGCAGGGGTTGCCTTGTAGCCCGTACCGGTCTGTTATTGTGGTGTAGAGGTTCTTTTGATGCGTGGGTGCGTCTGCTTCCTTGCTTCAAGTGAACCGGCGATGCCTTCCACAGGTTTCCGTGTTTTTCTTTCACTGATTGGCCTGAGCCACTCATTTATCACTCTCGCATTGTTTTTTTAACACACGTCTCGAAAGAGAAATGCGCCGGGGTGTCTGCTTTCTTTGCTTCGCTGTCGGCAACCTATTTTTACTGTCCGCGCCTCGTGTCTTTGCATTTCGACGCTTCTTCCGAAGTCACAGTAACTTCATGTTGTGGAAGTTGCGGTGCCGTAGATTGGTTCATTTTATGCAGCCAGCGTCGATGCGCCCGTTTGAGTCGGTTCTTGCCAGGTTGCTGTATGTCGTCGCCTGCAATTGCGACGTAGATCAGATTACGTGTGGCGTTCTGGGGGATGTCGTCGTCTTGCAATTCCGGTAGAGTCGATGAGCTTGCTGTATGCTGCCTTTGCTGCCCGTGTGATGTGAAGGCGTCAAACGGGCGCATGCGTTCCCGCAAAGCAGGTGCGTGTCCGAAAACCAGGGGGAGTATTGGCCGCGAACCTTCCTGACGGATAATCACATGTGAAACGGCCACAGACACACCATGACAAGTGGGTCCGTGTAGTGCTAGGTCCCAAAGACTCATGCGCGCATCAAAGTATTCGTATAGCTTGTCTGCCACAAAAGGGGTGGAATCACTTCGAGATCACTTCGGAAATGGGGTAATACGTGCAGGGGGTCCGGGGTGCACATCCAGCCCACCGAAAAGCGACTGTCTGCACCCTTCGTGTTTTGGAGAGTGGAATCACTTCGGAATCACTTCGGAAATGGGCCCTGTGTGGCAGACCAATTAGCGCTTTCTTTGATTGTGCAGCGGAACTCACCTGCTTTAGCAAGTGTCAATCCTTAGTACCAACAACGCATTGTTAACACAAAAGAATTGGTCTGACCTGTGGCCAATGGCTGCAAAAACACGAACGCGCGCTGCCTACAAGAGACACGGACCACATGGAGCCTACCACCCTCTCCTGGGCTGCTTTACCTCCCTACCGCACGTCACTTTAATGGTTGTTTGCGCTCCTCCTTCAGCGGCAAGGCGGCCTCTAAGCCGTTTAGAAAAGGCCAGCAACACGCCGCTGGGGCAAGGAAGCATAAGAATTGGACCCACTCGCCAGTAAGCAAGTTAGAAGTTTCTTGCGGTGGTACCTTGTTTACACGAATGTGAGCTTGAGTCACTTTGTTTGAGCGCCCGGGGGGGAAATCGCAATCCAATGTTTCGGCAGGATATTGCCTCTCATGCATGTTTGATGCTACCATCAAGTCTTTTTCGAAGAAAGTGTAAAATAGAAAAGGGAAAAGGGAACAGGGTCAGGGAGTGTAAGACTCCGCAGGTAGGGTATGAAACCTTGAGGGGCTAGCCCTCTTTACGCTGGGGGTCGTGTGTGTACAACAGGGATGTTCTTGTAAGAAATCTTGTGTGATTTTGTTTCGATTCATACTAAACATCTTGTTGATAATTATAACAGGCACCAGGTTCGTTGCGGCCCTCCCACGAAACCGAGAATTTCGGTTCGCCTAGTTGAGTCGCAGCTCTTGGCAGACAAGAGAATGAGGGTGCTGGAATTCTTCGCATTTCTTCTCACTACTACTCCTGCAGCGGATTCGGGAAAGCATCAATTTCTAAGAAAGAAAGAAAAAGAAAAAGAAAAAGGCCGCTCCGGTCCAGGCAAAGCTTGAGTCAGGCAGCACAGTGCCACAACCCCGTCCGCTCTGCCCTTTGGCTGACCGTCTCGACGAGCTTGTGTTCAGCGCGGGCGCCAAGCCCCAAGGTGCGCCAAGCCTTGATGCTTTAGTTTGGGAAATCGGTAGCCACTGTAGGCCCGTGGCTCTGCAGTACCGCCGAACACGTGGTTGGCTGGGCCTCCGTGTAGCAGGCTTTCCCTGGTACCCAATTTCTAAGAAAAGAAAGCTAATGGGGTAACCGCCGATGCTTTCCATCTTAAGGCACAGCGTCTTGCAAAAACGGGAGTCAGTCCGGCCCACTTGCTATGCAAATGACAAGGCGGTTTGATGTGAATTATGAAGAAGCTGGAACCACATGTACGCTTCACATGTTACGCCACATGGTATTAACATGCGAGACCGCACATAGGGGCGGGCTAGGGTTCCCGACTCCCGCAATCGAGAGGTCTTTTCCCTTCCAGGATCTGCGTGCTTTTTCAAGAAGTGAAGATTTCTGCACGCCACGTTGCGCGGTATAAACAGAAATACCTGTTGCTGCCGCCTTGCCATTGTGCGTGTTCTGTCTGAAACTAGACCGGGCGTCTTTGACGGAGCGGCTTACAAAAGGATTCAACTGTCTTTGTGTTCGAACTAAACGCAACATCCGTCAAAAGAAAAACAAACGTGAAGCAAGCCATGAAACTTGAGGTCATCGCTCGCTCGAAGAAATATGAACGGGAAAGAAGTGTGCAGTCAAAGAACACTTCCGGAGTTGAGGCTTGCACTGGTCAACGAAGCAACGGGCGACCAGCATCAACTGATCGATGATGAAAATGATAAAGCAAACATTCTTGTCCTTTGCGTGTGCAGGGTACTAACTTCTCTGGGGAAAATGCTTAGCTTAATGTTTAGGCTGAACACTGCATCGCTAGCATCAAGTCTCGAAGAAAATGTAATGGAGGGGGGGTTGTACTTGTACTGCATACATGTATGGTTTGCTTCGTTTAACCTTTTGAAAAAGGTGCAACTGCTGTTCCGGAAATGCTTCTTTCACGTACCTTTCTGTAAACGAAAAGGCTGACGAACAACACTTGGCTCGTTGCCTTGTATTTGTCAAAAAAGGAGGCAGGGATTGTGAAACGTGCTTGGATTTGGTTTGTGGGAAACGGTATTGAGCACCGGCTGCTCCGTGTTCAGCGCGGCTACCGGAAAGTGGGTAAGAGTCTCTGCCCCGAGAGGCCACCCATGTAATAGCTGAACGTTTCAGCTCAGATAGTGAGCATTTGACCGTTCGTCCTTCGAGACAATCGCGTTCAAATCGGTAGTCGGAGCAGGAGAATGGCAATGGACCCCCAATCACTCGGGCTGTTGTTGCGTTGGTGGTATGATCGTTTGACAGAGTGATCTCACCTCACCTCTAAGACACGGCGGTGGCACGCATGTTCCTGACAGACGCTAGCGTCCGCCATTGTGCAGTCGCTGTTGTTGCGTTGGGGAGTCGCCGGCATGCTGATGAGCACAACACTCTATTGCCTGCCTTCTGAAAGGGGTCACTCTTGTTCACGTGGTGCAACTCGTGACTGGCTGCAATCGTTGCGCTGGTAGCAAGTGACAAGCCTATAAATCCGGAACGGAACCAGAATGCTCGCTTCCCCCACACCCGCGGACCATGCTTGCACACCTGCACGTTCCAAACAGCACCACGCCCGCCACTTGCAGTCAGTGCAACAAAGGACCCTCACAAAAGGTTGGGGGTTTCCATCGTGCCTTGTTTCCGACATGGTTTCGGCACACTCCGCACTCGCGCGATAGGAGCTGACTCCCCATAGCATTGGTGTGTGCAGTCGGTCAGCCCGCTTCGCCGGCGGCAAAGGCGGGTCCTTCAGCCTCAGGCGGGCCGGATCCAATGCCCGGAGGACGTCGTCGGACGGCTCCGAACGCCGGAGCCAGCTAGAAGAACAGGGCTTCGTTCCAGCCGCATTTCTGCGAAACGCTGCACCGGACGGAGTGGCGGAAGCCGAGGGCCAGTCACCCTCGCCAGCCGCCTGCTCTACGTTGACAGCCACTTCGCAGCACTCAGGACGCGATAGCGATAGAACAGCAGCACGACAGTCTTACCGTGCTAGGGAATCGGGGGTTTCGTTCGCGGCGCTCTTCTGAGAAACGCTTCGCCGGGGGGAGTAACGCGAAGGCGCGTCGAGGAGGGGGGTCCCGGTGCCGAGGGACGAGCTGCGGAGCAACGACGAGGTGGACCACCCCCGCCGCAGACTGCGAGGGGTTTCCTCGCCCGCCGCCAGCTGTACGTCGGCAGTTTTTTGGAACACTTCGCAGCACTCAGGACGCGATAGAACAGCGGCTGCGCCGCCTCGCCCCGCGGAGCGCGCCGGCGGCTGCGGCAGGATCAGCGACGGGAGGGCAACGCGGCGCACATGGTGGGTGTCCTCGATGTCCGGGTGCGTCGTTGGCGCCGCCGCAAACGCGGCGCGCGGCGCCGCCGCGCGGGCAAGGGCGACCGGCGTCCGGAGCTTCCGCTTCGCCGGCGGCAAAGGCGGGTCCTTCAGCCTCAGGCGGGCCGGATCCAAAGCCCGGAAACTGTCGTCCAGCGGGTCGGACGGCTCCGAACTCCGGACCGTGTCGCCCAATGACATTTCCCGGGTCGAGGGGCCCGCAGCCTTTCCCTGCGCGTTACCATCGAACCCAGCCGGCTTCCGTATTTCCGGGGACATACGGTCCGAACTGCATGCGTCCCCATGGACTGACGGGGTGACCGGCGTCCGGGGCTTCCGCTTCGCCGGATCCTTCAGCCTCAGGCGGGCCGAGTCCAAAGCCCGGAGGCTGTGGTCCAGCGGGTCGAATGGGTCGAACGGCTCCGAACACCGGATCGTGTCGCCCAACGACACGCCTTCCCGGGTCAAGGGGCTCGCAGCCTTTTTCTGCGGGTGACCATCGAACCCAGCCGGGGGTTTCCGTTTACCCGGTGACATACGTTCTGTGCTGCAGGCGTCGCCGTGGTATCGGGTGACCGGCGTCCTGGGCTTACGCTTCGCCGGCGGCAAAGGCGGGTCCTTGAGCTTTACGAGGGGTGAGTCCAAAGCCCGGAGGCTGTCGTCCAGCGGGTCGAACGCCGGCTCCGAATACCGGATCGTGTCGGCGAACGACACCTCGCGGGCCAATGGGCTCGCAGCCTTACCCTGCGCAATGCCGTCGCATTCGGCCGTTTTCCGCATCCCGGGCGACAAACGGTCGGAACTGCAAGCGTCCCCGTGGACCGACGGGGTAGCCGGAGTCCGGGGCTTCCGCTTCGCCGGCGACAAAGGCGGGTCCTTGAGCCTTAGGCGGGGTGAATCCAGAGCCCGGAAGCTGTCGTCCAGTGGGTCGGACATCAGCTCCGAATACCGGATCGTGCCGTCAAACGACACTTCACGGGTCAACGGGCTCGCAGCCTTTCCCTGCGCGGAGCCATCGAACCCAGCGGGCTTCCGCAACCCGGGGGACATGCGGTCGGAACTGTAGGCGTCCCCGTAAGATGGGGTCGCCGGCACCCCCGAGTCCAGGTCGGAAGGCTGCCGCAGGAGGCGGAGGCTGCGCGGGGTTTCCGAAGAGTCGTACAGCCGACGCGAGAACACACGTTCCAGCGGCTTGACCAAGGCAAGGTACGCTTTCGTCAGCCGGTCGCGCCTGTGCGTCATCAAGATGTACCCAAGCGACGCAGCGTCGAGGACGCTGCGGAGGATGAGGAGGTACGATGCGAGGACAAGCGTGACAGAGCTCATGTCGTACGACCAGGATTTGTCCGGTTTCTCGGAGTACTGCGCGAGGGAAAACGTCACGAGGCCGAGGCCCTGGCACGACGAAGCCAGGACTTCCGCGTAGTTTTGGTACGACTGCCGGTGCGGCTGGAGCACGAGGACGACGGACAGAAAAAGCGAGAGGGCGAGCGCCATCGCGAGCCGCTTGTGCGCGCACTGGATCAGCCCGGCGGTGGGGACCGCTTCGAGCAGCCCGAGGCAGAGGGCGAGCGCGCATTCGACCGCGAGGAATCGGACGCCTTCCGGCGTCAGCCGGACGAACAGCGCTCCGAACCGGTTGATGGCGTACGGCTGGAGCGGAATCCACTCCGAGTCGCCGAGGAGCCACAGGAAGCGCGGGGGGGTCGCGGGGTCTTTTTCGTAGCGGACCGCCTGTTCGGCGACGAGCCACGAGACCAACCGGAGGGCGAGCACGGGAAACCCGCCGGCCAGCCCGAGTGCAAGCACTGCGAGGAAGAACTCGCCGGTGGACTGGGAACCCGCCAAGAGGAGCTGCGCGCCGCACGACGCGAAGCCTTGGTACAAGACGACGAACGCGAAGAGACTCCACGAGGGAAAACGGAGCAGTCCCTGCGCTCGGAGGACGCAGTCGACCGGGGCTTTGAGCACGCAGCGCTCGAGGAAGGTCGTGCGGAGGAGCAGGAGCGAGAGCGAAAAGTGCACGGCCGCGGCCGCCAGCAGGACGGCCGCATTCCCGGCGACGCAGCCCGCGGCCCTCCCGTTCGCGCCGCCGAGGTCCCACCGGGTCGGGTGCAGGTTGAACGGCGGGTCGAACGGCGCGCCGTCGCTGCAGCCGCCAGACATGAGCAGCGCCAGCCGGCCCGCGCCCAGCGCTGCGGCACCGCCGGCCGACGCGGCCGCGGCCGCAGACGCAGCAGCCGTGTACCGGGCCGTCGCGCCCGGGGCCGCCATCAGCTCTCCGGGCACTACGGGCGGCGGCTCCGGCAGCGCCGTCGGCCGTGCTGCAGGCGGGGCCGAGACGGGCGGCCGTGTCCCCTCGTCGAGCGTCCCCCACAAGGGCGGCGGTCGGTTGTTTGGGAGAGCCCCGGTTGCCGGCGAGCCGGTGCCGGACTCGTCAGGGAGCCCGTCGGTTTGCGGCACGGGCGTGCCCCCTGCACTGGCGGTGGGAGGTGCCTCCGCGGGTGCGCTCGTTGGCGGCGCGTTGGTAGGCGGCGAGATCCGGGTCGGACCGAAGGGCTCGCTTGTTGGAGGAAGCGCTGGGGGTGGTGCCTTGGTCGACGGCGCTGCTGTGGGGGGTGCAGCGGTAGGTGGAGCCTTCGTAAAGGGTGCCTGGGTAGAAGGTGCTGCTGTATAGGGTGCAGCGGTAGGTGGAGCTTTTGTCGAGGGTGCCTGAGTAACAGGTGCTGCTGTCGGGGGTGCATCGGTAGTTGGAGCATGTGTACAGGGTGCCTGGGTGGAAGGTGCTGCTGTAGGGGGTGCATTTGTAGCTGGAGCATCAGTAGAGGGTACCCGAGTGGGCGGTGCTGCTGTGTCGGGTGCAACGGTAGGTGGAGCAGCTGTAGGGGGTGCCTGAGTAGGTGCTGCTGTTGCGGGTGCATCGGTAGTTGGTGCATCTGTGAATGGTACCTGGGTAGCAGGTCCTGCTGTGGGGGGTGCATTTGTAGGTGGTGCATCAGTAGAGGATGCCAGAGTAGGCGGTGCTGCTGTGTGGGGTGCATCGGTAGGCGGAGCATCAGTAGAGGATGCCAGAGAGGCAGGTGCTGCCGTTGGGGGTGCATCGGTAGGTGGTGCATTCGTAGAGGGTGCCTGAGTAGCAGGTGCTGCCGTAAGGGGTGCACTTGTAGGTGGTGCATCAGTAGAGGGTGCATGAGTAGGCGGTGCTGCTGTGTAGGGTGCATCGGTAGGCGGAGCATTTGTAAAGGGTGCCTGAGTGGCAGGTGCTGCTGTAGGGGGTACATTCGTAGGTGGTGCATCAGTAGAGGGTACCCGAGTAGGCGGTGCTGATGTGTGGGGTGCATCGGTAGGCGGAGCATTCGTAAAGGGTGCCTGGGTAGCAGGTGCTGCTGTCGGGGGTGCATTTGTAGAGGGTGCCTGGGTAGCAGGTGCTGCTGTTGGCGGAGCATTTGTAAAGGGCGCCTGAGTAACAGGTGCTGCTGTCGGGGGTGCATTTGTGGGCGGAGCATTCGTAGAGGGTGCTTGGGTAGCAGGTGCTGCTGTTGGCGGAGCATTTGTAAAGGGCGCCTGGGTAACAGGTGCTGCTGTCTGGGGTGCATTTGTGGGCGGAGCACTTGTAGAGGGTGCCTGGGTGGCAGGTGCTGCAGTCGGGGGCGCATTTGTGGGTGGAGGATTTGTATGGGGCGGCTGCGTGGGCGGAGCGTTTGTAAGGGGCGCCTGGGTAGCAGGTGCTGCAGTTGGGGGTGCATTTGTGGGCGGAGCATGTGTATAGGGTGCCTGCGTGGGCGGAGCGTTCGTGA
The DNA here is from genome assembly GCA_030068145.1 of Diplonema papillatum. NCBI lineage: Eukaryota > Euglenozoa > Diplonemea > Diplonemida > Diplonemidae > Diplonema > Diplonema papillatum. The sequence continues at coordinate 221,866 of JAPJBO010000066.1, read as the reverse complement.
ATGGCGCCTGACTAGCGGGTGCTGCCGTCGGGGGCGCATCGGTGGGCGGAGCATTTGTGGAGGGTGCCTGCGTGGGCGGAGCGTTCGTAAAGGGAACCCGGGTGGTGGGTGCGTTCGTGCGCGGCGCGCTTGCGGGCGGAGCGGTGCCGCTCGGCGGGTTGGACCGAGGCGAGACTGTGGGCGGGGCACTGGTCGGCGGCGACTGTGAAGGAAGTGTGCCGGTACGCGGCGCATCGGTGGGCGGAGCATTTGTGGGGGGTGCCGGCGTGGGCGGAGCGTTCGTGCGCGGCGCGCTTGCGGGCGGAGCGGTGCCGCTCGGCGGGTTGGACCGAGGCGAGACTGTGGGCGGGGCACTGGTCGGCGGGGACTGTGAGGAAAGTGTGCCGGTACGCGGCGCATCGGTCGGACGTGCACTCGCGGCGGGCGCAGCCGAAGGAACCCGCGTCGGCGGGCTGCGCGTTGCGGGGACGGCGCACGTGTACTCGACGCGGTACTCGTCCCACGCGGGACACGAATCGTGGACGAACTGCCAGCCCTGCAGAAACGAATCCTCCGGGCACTCCACGGTGAAGTTCGCGAGGCCGTCGAGCAGGACCCCGCCCACTTTGCCGCACCCCGTCGCAGACATGCCGAAAACAGCCTGGAACCCGTCCCCCTCGCAGCAATCGTACGCCACGACCCCCGTGTCGGGGGAACCGCCGCACAACGCCAAGTTCCCGGCCAGCTGCCACCGCGGCATCACGCCGGCGCACGCGGGGGCGAACAAAACGATGTGGTCCAGCTCCCTGCCGAAAACTCCGCACGCAGTGTGCTTCGTTGTGCAGGGCGAATACGGCGCCGGGGAGCAGAAGGTCCGAAACACCATGTCGCCACCCCCGGTGCAGTTGTGCCCGCCGAACGAGAATCCGCGCAGGGATTGCTTCTCGGGACAGTCGACGACGTGGTTCACGAGGGTTCCAAACGGCTCCCCGACGGCTGGGAGGCAGCCCGTGGAGGAGAACGTGTCGTTCAACGACGCGTCCGCGAAAAACGCCCACGCGAGCAAAGCGGCAATCGAAGGTCGTCGCAGCATGGAAGGGGGTAAGCAGAAGAAAGAAGAAGAAGAAAGAAAGAAAAAGGCCGCTCCGGGTCCAGGAACGTGACGGCTTGCAAAGCTTGAGTCGGAGGCAGCACAGTGCCACAACCCGCCCTGTGGCTGACCGTCTCGGCGAGCTTGTGTTCAGCGCGAGCACCAAGCCCCAAGGTGCGCCAAGCCTTGATGCTTTAGTTTGGGAAATCAGCAGCTACTCGACCCGTAGGCCCGTGGCTCTGCAGTACCGCCGAACGCGTGAAGCTTGGCAGGCTTTCCCTGGCACCTGTGGGGGAAGGGGAGGCGAAAAAAAGGTGCGCGGCGCAGGAGTCAACTCGACTCGCCGCACGCAGACAAAACACGTTAGAGTAGAGGGTCCCAAACCCGCAAGCGCGAGCCAAAAGCAAGGCTTCGCGGCAGGATCACCCTGAGAAACGAACGCGCCTTTTTGGCTGCTCTTTCTTGCACAAGGCGCAGCGAGGCGGGGGTGTGTAGCTGTCTACGGAGGGGCGACGGGGTAGCGCCGGTCGTTGAAGCCCACGAAAGGCTTCCCAGACGCAGGAAAGCGAAAACGGGGGGGTCGTGCCGCCTGGTGTATTTTTGCGAAAAGGTTCGCTCCGCAAAACTGCTGGCGCCGCTTACGCTGCGAAGCGCGGCCTGAAGCCGAAGATCCGAGCAATCAAGACAATCCACTCGGGCGGTTTGGCATGTACGCGTCACTGGTTAACCTGCTGCCAACGTTGCTATTCCAGCTGTGCAAGCCCAAGAAAGCCTTCGCGCCTTCCGTGCAAAAGATTGGTCAGGGCATCGACCGTACCCTCGTCCGTAATATTTCGGCAATTTTGTGTCGTTGAGGATTCTGTGTGGGCAGCAGTATTTCTTTTGGCGTTGCTCTGTATGGTTTTCACCTTCGGTTCCGTGTGTGAGTTGGATTGCGTGGTGCCAAGTGCTTTGACCCAACTGCCGGCGAGGGAAGATCGGCTGAGGCAAGTAAGCTGGGACGTGCAATTTCGAAACGACACTTTTTAGCGTTTGTTGTGGTTTAGAGGTTCGGTGGTTTAGGGTCTCCGGTTGACCACTGAGGCTGTGAGGCGGGTAGTGTGAGGATGTAGGCATGATTACACACTTTAACTACGGCTAGCCAAGTTTGTAAGTGTTGCGACCGACACCAAGAAGAAATTCGCTTTGAATTTAGTCTTGGGCCCCCCACGCGCATGCATTCTTTAATACAAACAACTCCTGTGGTAATGTACGCAGGCCGCGTGTGTTGATGGTTGATCAGAATTCCTTTCCTGAAACTGACACAGGGTAAGTACAAGTGGGAAAACGATCAACCGGCACGCACGAGCGCGTGTCCTTTTGTTGTAGAAATCGCGGCTTAGTCACCTGCCCTAGTGGCGCATCGTTTGACCACTAAGCCTAGGGTAGCACTGCCTGCAGACGCGTCTCAGGAGGAACCCAACGGTGCTGCAACACCCTGGGGGCCGTGTTAAACCAGCCCCTGCAGGCTCCTTGGACCATTTTTTACAAAAACAGGCCGCTCGGCAACAACAAAGGTTGCAGAATGTGTCCAAACAAAAGCATGAATTCTCGAAAAGTGGAAGCAAACTGGGTACTTGGAACAGGTGAGTACTGCAAGCCACGTGGGATTGGAAATAAAAAAAAAAGAAGCAAAAGTGAGACAGGGAGGAAGAAAGAGGAGGGAAGTGTAAAATGTAAAACTCCGTAAGAAGGGAGTGAAACGCCGTGTTCACCGTGGTTGTGCGCGATAGACCGTTGTTGTTGTTGTTGTTGTTGTTGTTGTTGTTGTTGTTGTTGTTGTTGTTGTTGTTGTTGTTGTTGTTGTTGTTGTTGTTGTTGTTGTTGTTGTTGTTGTTGTTGTTGTTGTTGTTGTTGTTGTTGTTGTTGTTGTTGTTGTTGTTGTTGTTGTTGTTGTTGTTGTTGTTGTTGTTGTTGTTGTTGTTGTTGTTGTTGTTGTTGTTGTTGTTGTTGTTGTTGTTGTTGTTGTTGTTGTTGTTGTTGTTGTTGTTGTTGTTGTTGTTGTTGTTGTTGTTGTTGTTGTTGTTGTTGTTGTTGTTGTTGTTGTTGTTGTTGTTTCTGTTCCCGAAAACGCAAACGCGGACATTTAACGTTTACTCATTTCGGAAGTAAGCTTTGTCGGTCCTTCTAAGCGTTTTCGACAACACCAACAACAACAGCAACAACAACGATCCTGGGGGGAGGGTCTTAGTTGGAAGACAGTGAATTGTTCCTCGCATGGTTGATGCTGCCTAGCATCAAGTTTTTTTCCGGAAGAAATGTAAATAGAAAAGGTGAGAGTAAGACTCGCAAACAAGGGACCGAAGCCCCTTGTTTTGGACAGGTTCGAGTTTTAAGGATCCGTGTTTTATGTCTCCGGTCAACAGTAAAGGCGAGTTGGGGTTCTGGCTGGTACCTGTTTTTAGAGTTATAGCTCGCTTGAGAATCCGGGATGTCTCCGGGTAACCTTCGTCGAATGGGTTCTTTTAAAGCTAATACGTACTGGGTGGGTGTGGGGGGGAAAATAAACAGGTGGACATGCCAGGGAAACGCGCGGTACGCCGTTTTTCTTTCGCTTTTTCCTTTTTTTTTTTTTTTTCCCGACGACAACTCGTGTCAGACTAGCCTACCCGAAGGCAGTTGATTTCTTTAGGCAAGGTTTCTCTGCCGGCGGAAGTTGTTTGGGTTAGCGTTTTTTTTTTTCTTCTTCTTTCGTTTTTCCAAGAGGTCTGCCGTCTCCGAGCGGCAGCGTGGGTGTGAACACGCGCGTAAAAAAAAAAAGCTCGGTTTGGTACGCGCGTGGGACGCGCGTGAGACGATGTGGCAAAAAAAAAAAAAGAAAAGACGTGTTTTCTGTCCTCTGCCTTCTAGACGGCAGCGCGGGTCTCTCGCGGCGATGAACCTAGATGAGCAGTCGAAGGAGAAGCGAGGCATCAAGCGCGTACCTGAGCGATCAAGACGAGCTAAAGAGGCGAAATGCATGACACATCACTTGCGAAGAGATAACCGCTGCAGCCCGCGGCGGGACATGGGCGCACCGTCGCAAAAACCCTTCTTCGTCCCGTCTGCTTCCTTCTTTTCCGCAGGCGCTTCGCGAGTCTGATGGACCTTTCCTCGGAGGGGCTCACGCACTCAAAGATCGACTTATACGCAGGCGCTTCGATACGAGAGGTGCTTCTTGGATTTCGTTTGCTCCCACCTTTTTGGTCTTGGATGAAGTAGCGGCGGCCTTCACAGACCCATTGTTTTCTCGCAGCATGCTTCAATGCATCCGAAATTGGTCGATTTTGATCGTTGAAGGACGTTCCAGTGATGGGGGACAAGCTTAGTCCGCCTGGAATGGGTAGAATTCAACCGTTGAAGTAAATTGAAAAAACTGGTTGGATTGGCAAAAGTCGAGGCGCTGCGCGGCGTGTGAGTTTTGTTCACTGGGAGGTGGCATCATCTCGGAGCCCGCATCTTGCGCCGCGGAAGTGTGCAGGAAGAGGCCAGTATGGAGGGTTCGAGTCGCAGCAACCCGGCGAGCGTATGGTAGTGGATCCGCGCGTGGGACCGGTTGGAATACCGGCGGGGCATGCGAAGACGCTCGGAAATACGCTGGAAGGAAGACTTTGACGATGCTGAAGACCAGGAAGGAGGTGTGCTACGAAGGTTCGATGGTCGGAAGGCCCCGGAACAGTTTTCGAGACAAATTCGAATTTACCACACCCTGCGTGACCGGCAACAGCTTCTTTTTGGTCACGCGCCTCACGCGCGGACTTTAGATGAGTGGGGGGGCAGGCGGAACGCGCGTTGCACTGGCATGGGTTGAAGGAGAAGTGCAGGAATAGTTGAGCCGCAGCTCTTGACAAAGACAGTTCGAAAATACTCGGTCTTCACTTATTCTTCGCTTTTCTCACGAACAGGAGGTCGGTCCTGCTTGAGGCTATGTTATGTTCGCCCGACTCCCCCAAATCGTGGTTATCACAAACTCAAGAGGTCTAGTCAACTATTCCCTGCAGTATTAGCATACTTTCGAAGAAACAAAAGAAGTTGTAAGTGAAAACCGACGGCAGTCGTTTCATTTTCCTGTTGTTGGCTGGAGGGGAACATGCTCAACGCGGCCAGTTCCGGGGAGGAATATTTCCTCGACTTTTTGCCAGCCTTTTTGCGTGCGCTAGCAACCTCTTAGCAGTTTCTGATTTCCCGATTGCAGCGTGTAGAATCTATCCGATCTTCTGAATAATTTCCAGCCCTTTCGTCCACGACCCATTGTTTCCTCGAAGCATGCTTCAATGCATCCGGAATTGGTCGATTTTGATCGTTGAAGGACGTTCCAGTGATGGGAGACAAGCATAGTCCGCCTGGAATGGGTAGAAATCAGCCGTTGAAGTAAATTGAAAATGCGCTAAGAAAACTGGTTGGATTGGCAAAAGTCGAGGCGCTGCGCGGCGTGTGCGTTTTGTTCACTGGGAGGTGGCACCAACTCGGAGCCCGGGCCGAGGGTTAGGGCTGTGTCCGCGGAGAATCCATGGCATTGCCCATCGCAAGGCATCGTCAGGTGGGAGTTTGCTGGGCCGCCTGTCTGCAAGATCTCCCTAGCCTCCGCAGCACATAAGGTGGGTCCTCGTGGATCATCATGCGACGAAGGACCATAATTTCCCCTGGGTCCTGGGGTAAAACTATTCTAGCCACAGTACGCGATGTTTTGCTGGCAAATGTTGTGGTTATGCTGACCAGTAACGCAGATGTCCTAACTCAAAAAAATACTTCGACGTAGCTGCTTCGACTCCGAAGGAATATAGAGGTAAGGGGCAAATACAATACAAAGACAATCTGATTTGTTCTTTGCTTCCACCACCGTGTGTTGTTTTCGCACTCAGGACTTTGACCTGTTGTGTTGGTGTGATTTGTAGTGTAGGGGTAGACCCGCATGACCTCACGTCCGTTCAACACGTGGTTCGGTAGTTACAGCACTTGGGATCCCTTCTGTTCTTTGTCCGGCAGCATCGTCGAGCATTTCCTTTCAAGTTGGCGCTTGTGTAAAACAGAAATCCGACAAACTCAGCCGGAACAGAACTCTCGCGTCGAGCCGTAAGGACGATATATTTGCGTGTAAGTTCGCTTGAGGATCCGGGGCTTTAAAGTCGCAAAGATTCCTTCAAGGCACAGTATGCGTTGGCATCGTCCGGAAAATGTGTGATAGAAAATCAGCAGACTTTGAGAGTGCATTATCATACATTTTTCCTTCTTTTGTCTCATTTTATTTTCCTCCCCCGACAGGACCAGGGAACTCAGCACTTTGTCTGACCGAGCAAAAAAGTCGGTTTCAGCCAAAACCCCGGTTTTGGGGCTCTGCGGTGCCTGTGGGTGTCGGAGTGCATGGAACTGTCGCCCCGCGCATGCAAACAAGGGAGGAGATATAGGCTTGCGGTGGCGGTGCACGTCTATGGTGAGTGAAAAGCTTCGAAGTTAGCAGCGACACACCGTGACACGCCACGTCACTGCAGTACTGTACAGTAGAGGTACAGAGCCTCGCTTACACTTCTTTAGATACACCAGCCACCCGCCGTGCTGCCGTGGCGCTCTGGCAATCCGCATCAGCACAAGAGAACACAATCGAAGTTCTTAGGTAAATTTCCCTTATATCCCACCCCAAACAAATTTGTGCCCTTATATCCCACTTCAAACAAATTTTGTGCCCTTATATCCCACTTCAAACAAATTTTGTGCCCTTATATCCCAATCTGGGATATAAGGGCACAAAATTTGTTTGAAGTGGGATATAAGGGCACAAAATTTGTTTGGTCGTGTAAAAAGTCTTTTGAGGGAACCGAACCGGCCACCCATGGTGCCGGTGGCATGTGTGCTTTGACTCGGCCACAACGTCCAAAAATTCCAGGGCAAAATTTTCGACCAAAATTTGCCCCAACATTTTTGCCCACAAAATTTTGCCAACTAGATTATGACCAAAAATCTGGACCCAAAAATTTCGATGCCAAAAAATTGGACCAAAAATTGGACCCAAAAATTTCGACCAAAAATTTGGACCCAAAATTTGGACCCAAAATTTCGACCAAAAATTTCGGACCCAAAATTTCGACCCCAAAAGTTGGACCCCAAAAATTTCGACCAAAAATTGGACCCAAAATTTCGACCAAAGATTTGGACCAAAAATCTCGACCAAAATTTTCGACCCCAAAAATTTGGACCCCTAAAATTTGACCAAATTTTTTGACCCAGTCCACCCCCTTCCATCCGTTTTTGGTGTTTCCTTGTCCGTAGGCATAAAGCTGGCTTCAATGCCCCACCCGAGACGTCTCAAGACGTTCTGGGTGCCTCAGAGCGACTGGTTGCACCGTTTCACAACTTCAAGCTGGCCACCGCGGCCACACTCGATCCCCGATCGGGTGCCTCAACTTGGGAGGCTCAAGCAAGTACTCAAGAGAACCGCATCAGAGCCAGGTGCCTGGCTGCACCGTCTGACCGTGCGGCGTGTCACGGCGTGCCACGCTGACGTTCGGGGCTAATCGCGGTGACAGAACTGTAGTAGCTGGCCAGATGCTACAGCCGAGAGTCAGGCGAGACAACTGATCTCATCAGACTCATGATCCGTAAGCGAAGATTACTGCAGTGAAGGAAGCTGTGTCCACCGTCGTGCAACCGGTGTGTGTGCAACCAGTTGCGGTGCAGGCGTGGGCACAACGACAGTTGATGACTTCAGGAAGGAATCAGCCATTCTTGCGCGAGCTGCAGATTCCGTCTGTCGGCAACAGTGTCCGACTGTGTCGCCACCTTGGGTTGTTAGCCCACCGTCCTCCGCGGTTCTGGCCATCTGTCTTGTAATCTGGGTTCAGTTCCGAGTTTGGTTTCCTATCCGAGGCTATCGGGCACTGGTTCAGTTTCGGGTTGAGGTTCGGTTTCGGGTTCGGTTCTGCCACCATCACTCCTCACCCGAACTTCTGGGCTCGGGTTCGATTTCGGGTTTGGCTCGCCGTGCCAGGGCCCAGGCATGGGCGTCAACTCGCGACACGTGATGTCTCCATGTCACTGCCAATGTCAGGAGCATGGCAGTGCTCTCAAACGCCACCTTTCGCTGTTGTTCCTGTCTGTCTGAGCACTCAAACTTTGAGTCAAAGCGCACGCGCCCGCTCTCCTCCTTCGTTCGCTGCTGTGACAGGGGCTGTGCTGCAGTGTGCACGCATGCACGTGGCAATAGCAACAGCAACAGGAGTCCAGCGTCGGGACCCGGCTGGACGAAAAGTTTTTTTTTTCGCCGTAGGTATCCGGATGGTCGAGCCAACGTTTAGGGGTACACCTGGCTGAGTCGGTAGGACGAGGGACCAAATTACCTCTATGAGGTGAACAACGACGGTTCGAATCCCACCAGAGAGACTTTCCAGGCGTTCGGGGATAAGCTCCCGGAAGCAAGCCCTAGCTTCGATTCCTTGGAGGTAGGACCAAACAAACAACGGAGTAAACAGCGGGTACAATGAACCCCTGTACTACCTGCAGGATTAGGCCGTCTAGCCTCGCCTAGGCTGCAGTAAAAGTTCCGCCAGACAGAACAGAACAGAATCGCCGTAGGTATCCGGATGGTCGAGCCAACCACCCTTGGGTTTCAAGGTGAGTGGTCGGGGGTTCAAGCCCCTCCTCGGCAAGTTTTCCAGCATTTTCCTCGATTCAAATTTGTCAAAACAAATTTGTGCCCTTATATCCCAGTTTGGGATATAAGGGCACAAAATTTGTTTGAAGTGGGATATAAGGGCACAAATTTGTTTTGAGTGGGATATAAGGGCATTACACCAAGTTCTTATCTGATCCCATGGGCGCGGTTCAAACGTTTTGCCTGACCCGCCGAACATGGCTCTCTCGTGCACACATTATTTTGTGGGGGGTTTTTTTGGCAGTGTGGGCGGGGGCACCGAGTTGTCGTTTTTTGGACTGTTTCTCGCTGGTCCGCGTTGCTGACCTTTTTCCACGATATTTTGCTCGAGAACCAAGATATATGCACGTGGTTCGTCCCGCCAGAGTTCGGGATGTGGATCCACGTCCACATGGAAATGGAAATCGTGGAAATCAAAATCCATTTCGGATTTTGTTACACTGCCTGTCAGGTGACATCATAATTCCCCGAGTTCCGGGGTTTTCACCACTGACCCGACGTGGCAACATATCTTGGCGTGAATCTATGGTGCAAAGTGTCAATCCGCGGTGCAGTTTCCGTGCCCGCTGCCCTGAACATTGGAAAGACCACAAACCACGCTTATACTATTTGTTTCCTGGGTCCATTTTCCACGAATCTCTTTATCGGAGCAGAACGTGAGCATAAATTCGACGAAAAGGGTCAGCTATGTGGACCAGCGAGAAAATCTCCCCAACAAACGAATTGACGGAGCACCGAAAAGCGCACCGGTGCGGAGGTCGGTGCAGCCCACACTGTATCTACAACGACAGACCTCGTGTTGTTCCTGCGCGGGAGGCATCTGCCACGACTTTATCTGCCGTGGCCTGTTCAGCCAGCACGATCTGCTGAGCTGGCAGGATTGGGGCAGCAGCGGAATCGCAAAAAAAAGCGCAGCATATTGTAGTGTTGCGTCTTCATTTGATCCTGGATGTGGCTGTTGCAGGAAAGGCAGTTGAGCAAGCACTCTCTATGGCAAATTCCAGCAGAACCCAACCAAGCGGAAAAAGTCACAAAGTTTTTTCCTGAGGCCCGCGGGTACTTCTTTTTTCCGGTACGTCTTATTTCCGGTACATAATTGTTCCGGTACGTCTTTTTTCCAAGTACGTAATTCGTTGGCAAGGCATAGTATGCGTGTCAATTTTTGGGCGTGGGGTGCTGGCGACCCATGTGGTTTTCTCCCTTTTTTTATGAAAACCCGAAACCGGAAAACACCGGTTTCTGAAACCGGGAAACCGGGTTGCTAAAGTCTCCTGCGGAGGACCTCTCGAAACAAAGCAGGGCCTTAATGACCCCTGAAAAAGAAAGGGTGTGCAATTTTACAGCTGGGACACGCAAAACAAGAAGAAAAGGTAGAGGGGGGACAAAAAAAGCCACACCACGTAATTGGCTTACGTATGACAAGTACATATGACAAGTACATGTACTTGTCACATGTACTACATACTTGTCATATGACAAGTACCTACTTGTCATATGACAAGTTTTGTGAAGGAATTACTCTACTCTCGCACACAATTGGCTGAGGAAAGTATGCAGTACTCGCAAAAACGTATTTATTCAAGCGACAACTGACTGAACGAGCTCTGTGACAGAAGAAATGCGTAGTTTTGTTTTATTCTTTTACTTGTTTGTTGTCGACAACTTGTTTTTGTGTTGAGGTGTCATTCAGATGTAAATCTAAAGCCGCCCACGTCAAACTTTGTTAAGCATTGAGTTCTTTTAAGTACATGAACCACACAAATTTTGTTAAGCAGCGGCTGCCAAAACTTGCCGTGACACCTATGATCAAAGTAAAGTGGAGAAGAGAATAGAAGGTTGTCTAAAAGAGAAAGGGGGGGGTATGAATATTTTTTGACCCTCGTAGCTCGCGAAACAACAACAAAGACGGAAAGCTCTCCCAGTCCCTGCACCAGGTCCCAAAGGAGTTTGCGCGAGATGGCTATGTTCTGCGGTGCGAAATGGAAGAAAGGAATTGGACGCAGACAGACCATCCAAACGAATCCAACTGCCGTGGTCCGGCCAACCAAACCCTTCTTGCAGACATAACCATTGCCAAGATAAGTAACAAACACACGCCCCTCACCATGAGCGCAAACCCGCACACCTGGACAAGACAAAAACGAGAACAAGAAGTCCGCGACATGGGAAGCGATGGGCCCACACTTCCCGACAAACATTCGAACGCGACATGCTATCGTTCGAACTAATACGTTTTGCGAGCACTGTGTTGTATACCATACTCAGCCAATTGTAGGCGAGACTAGAGTAATTCCTTCACAAAACTTGTCATATGACAAGTATGTACTTGTCATATGGCAAGTACCTACTTGTCATGGATTGTACTTGTCATTGTACTTGTCATGACAAGTACAATGTACTTGTCATAGGCATGACAAGTACGTGGTGCAGCCTGTGGCACTATACTAAACAAGAGAGAGGGGGATCTCGTTCGGACCTTTACTCTCTTCATCGGTAAGAAACGTGAAGCCATCGGGCGATTAACGCAAAATCGATCGAGGGGAGCGAGTTCGGGACTGCGGGAGGAGGGAGGAATTTGCCTGCGTTATTTGCTAATTCCGAATCCTTAAGTTTCCGAATCGTCCCCTTCCAACCTTGCTTCTAAAGCAAGTGGCCTTTAAACACTCAGGGCTGGTCGCCCAATACCTCTAGTCTCTCATTGGTCCTCACTCGACCCCCCCTAGATGCACCGAAGGTGCTCAAACAAGTTTGCTAGAAAAGAGAGAGAGGGAGAGAGAGAGAACACATAAAATAAGTCAAAGGGTGCGGAAAGGGTGTTCTCGTTGTCATCGCTATCGCGCTGACTTTCCGAGAGAGAGAGAGAGACGAGTTAGAGTGCAGGGACCATCTCTCCGAGGAGTATCCGGTCGCCCCACTACTATCCCCGTACTACTACGGCGGGCGCAAGTCGTTGCGCCGTGGGCGCGGAGCGAGCCGTGGCCCAGTCAAAGATGATTGTTGCGCCGATGGTGGCGCAGCCGGGGGCGTTCTGACTGGCAGACGAGACCGCCAGGCAGGCGTGTGTTGACACGTTGTTTCGCGGGCTCTCCTCCTTTGGCAATAGCCCGCCCTATGGCGGCGGCTAGCACCTGGACGGAGAATCTCAACTCCCACTGAACAAAGGATACGTCGTGCGGATATTCAGGCACGGCATCGTTCCAGCTACGGGCGCAAATTGTTTCCAGCTTGCCCAACATCCACTCGGTCTTCCGTCCAGCCGCAAAGCGTGGGCGGTGGGTACAACCCGGCATAGCCGGCGCACCAAAACAGCGGAGGGAACAGACCCCCTGCCGCCATTTCCCAGGGAAGGAGGCGACTCCTGAGTCGGCGCAGCACAGGTCGTTGATGACTCGCATCAGGTACCCAAGTACCCAATTTGCAGCCCCTTCTCGGCGAAAGTTCTCCCCGGGAGCTTCGAACGCGTAAATGCCTCAAAATCAAGCGCGAGTTCCACGCCTGTCGTCGGGAGAGGGCTGGAGCTGACCCACGATAGACTCCGCAGCCAGAAGACCAACGTCGCTGCGAAGCGGGTTCCGATGTTGGTCGTAAGCAACTTACGACTGTCCGTTGCTAAGTGTACGTCGTATTTCGTCGACGCACCTGAGGCGAGTTCCCAAGGGCGTGTTGCCGCAAGGCTTCGCTGCGCCTGCGCCATCTCGATTGAGATCGTACCGATCAGCCTCGGGATCTTCTCAGGAGGTCAGGAGCGGTCCCGTAGGGGGGTATATCCCTCTAATGTACAAGCACGCGGGCATGTCCCGGACCATCGCCTCAGCAATGCAAAACCGGGATCGCAGCTCGTTCCATCTGCAACCTGGGCCCGGACATTGCCAGTAGTAATGCCACAGGGTCCCCGTCGCACCGCTGTCGCAGAACTCGCACTCGCCGCTCCCCGAACCCCATTTCCTGTGGCACCATCCCCGTGAGTACACCGCTCGCGCTCCCCCAATATACATCGACTGATCGCGGAACTCAATTTGTGGTCCGTCGCGCGGTTCAGCCAAAGCCGATTCATGGCGCGTACGTCCACCCCTCCTTCGATTCCGTCAAATCCTTGTCTCTGTGTGGTCAAGTAACGCCACGCGCGCAGACGCAGGCCCTCACGAAAGGTGTGGGGCTTCTTTCCGAGTAACGATATGGGAGTCCCGTCGAAGGACAGGGACTGGAAGCTGTGTTGCGTGGCCCGTAGGAATCTTATCTCCCGCAGAAGATTAGCCATAAGACCTACGGGACCCTTGATAGACGAGTCGGCTCCCACGCCAAGGAGAGCGTCCATCCTCACCCGAAACCTCTCTTTCCCGTATTGTTTCACGAACGTGCGGAATAAACTGAAACCGGAGGCGCATGCCGGATCACACAGGTGTGCTCTTGCAACCAGGGAGAGAACCGCAAGAGGGCTCTTCGCCCGGTTAGATCGAGGGATCACACAAGCGGAGAGTGCCGTTCGGAGCGTTGAGTTGTTGACGAAGCCGCCTGTTGTATTTGTGCAGTAAGCCGCCCCGTAATATGCGGAGGCTGCGATCGTCTGCATTATGCGGAACTTCGTACGATGCATGAGCGGCGTGGCCTCGACCGTGGCGTTGGCCCTGCGGTTGTCAACGGGTCCCTCTGTGCCCAGGGGGACACCCAAAACCTTCACTATTTTGCTCGATTGAATCACTTTGCCACCGATCACGAGGCGAGGAGGCTCTGGGGACGTCGAGAAGGAGACCGACTTGTCCTCGTTGAGTGCAAAGCCTGTCAGCAGGCTGTCGAACACCTCCGTGGTTCGAATACCCTCTTGGAGTAGCCTCGCAAGTTGCGACAGCAGGTACAGATCGTCGGCGAACGACTTTGGACTCACCCGAGCTCGGCTGACCAAGGCCTTCGAGAGAACAGAGAGGAGCGCGTTGATCAGAACCACTGATATTGGCAGCCCTGGAGAATTCTGTTGGTGACAGAGAACATCTCGCCGACTCCCAAGGGGTACCGGAAGCGACTCCTCAGGTGCTTGTATATGTTGCGTAAGGGTGCCAGCACACGCTCGTGAAGCCCAAGCGCCTCCATCAAGTCGAGCACCAGTGCTTGAGGGACGCGGTCAAAGCACTTGGCAAAGTCGAGTGCGACCCCGCACAGGGGCGTACCGTTTGTCAGTGATTCCTCTATCGATAGGGCGATGTGCATGACCACGTCGTCGCAGGAGTGGCCGTGCCGGAAACCATGTTGTGACCCGTGAATCCATAGCTCTTGTCAGAGCATGACATCCTGTAGGCGCACGCTAGCCCAGAGTCGATATCCACGCTCGAGACGGTGATCGGACGCAGCTTCAGTGGATCGCTCCCTTCTCCTTTAGGAATTAAGGTGACCATTGCGTCCAGGACTCCGTCGGGCCAGAAGCCGGTTTCCTCACCACGACAAAGCTTTGCAGGATTGCACGGGTGTTGCGTGATAAAGTCTTTGTACTCCTGGAAGAAAGGGGCAAACTCGGGTTCCCTCTTCTCGGCGTACGTGCGGAGCACTGGATCCCAACTCCTCCTCACAAAACGCGTCAACTTCTGCCAAGTTCGCAGTGAGCCGCCCATCGGCCCCAGTTACAAACGATAACCCCGATGGCGCGTCTTTCTTCACCCAAGCGAACGATTACTTTCCCAGGGGGTCGCGAAGCTCCCGCTGACTCCTCGCACTCTTCAGGTATCTCGAAGTTAGCGTGCTATGCGCCAGGTCACGACACAGTTCTGAGACGGTAAACGCGAGGCCTCTTCCGATTTTCGCTGACGGCGGCTCGGGTGGCAGAGCACACTTCCCATCCGTGCGCTGCAACACGAAACTTCGAAAGGAGCGTATTTTCGTCCACTGTCCCTCAAGCTGGAAAGGCAAAGGGCCAGGGGAGACGATTGTGCTTTCCCATTTGGCTCTGGCGGCTGCGTACTCCCGTATGCGCCCAAGGAGACACCTGGCTCTCTTCAAAGAAGCTGTATCGGCTCCCGCACCTTCAGGGGACGGCCTCGCCGATACTCGCTGAGAGTTCAATTCCCGACGTACGCCACGGCCACAGTACCCGGTTAGGTTGCCTTCGATTCCGGATTTGAGGATGAGGTACTCTTCCGCAGCTCGCGAAGTCCGTTGCCAGAGGAAGTTCACCCGGGGGCTACCTTCGAGCCCGGGGGGGCAAGGGTTCCCGAGGCGGTACTTCTCAGAGACGTTCCGGAGGGCATTCGGGTTGTCCAGGCCGCTCAGCCCGGCGCTTGGAATCGCCCGGGGGTATCGGAGTACCGGGTTCAGTTGTTGGAATGCTGCAAGACTAAACGTGGCTCGGACCGCCTTGTGCGTAGGGAGTTCCACGCGACCGAGAGCGGCAGAAGCGACTTTGTTGGTGAGAAGAAGGTCGATGCGTGACGGCTGACCGTGGTAACATGTAAACTCTGCGGGACTTCCCAGGGCTTCAGCTTGCAGCTCGGCAGAGTCTGACCAGCCGTTGCGCAAGGCGAAACGGAGCGCCGGGGAACCGAGGGGGGTCGTGCAACAGCAACAAGAATTCAGAGCGCACGCTCGCCGGTGGAGGAATTCTGCTGGGAGCCCGGTTCGCACCGGAATTCCTCCGGGCTTTTGCGGCCGGTCAGTTCTTCCCACAATTTCGACCGACGGCAACTGGCCACGTTTCCCTATCCCGTATCGTGTAGGGTAGACCCGCGTGACCTCACGTCCGTTCCACACGTATTTCGTTACAGCACTTGGGATCCCTTCGGTACTTTGTCTGGCAGCTTTCGTTGAGCTTTCTGCTAGCGCTTTGATAGGGGTGCCGACTCCATAAGGGCTACAGTACAATTTTTTGTCCGGAAGCCAATTTTCAACATTTTAGTGATTTTGAGAGCGATTTCACCCTCGGAACCGTTAGCAATCGCTTCAAAAACGTTTTAAACCCCCAGTCGGGGGACTGCGAGGCAAAAGACTGCGTTTTTAGGGGGTATTTCACGACGTTTGAGGCGGTTGCCACCACTTCCATTATAACACGAAAACAGGTGACTTAGCATACTTTCGTAAACAGTGTGCGCCCTAGTCATCGAAATATCACTTTTGTGACCCTAAACACCATTCCGAGCCAACTGGTACCCTATTGGCGGCAGTTTCGCCATCAGATCGCCTGTATCCGCCTTAGAATAGGTCGCGTCTACCCTTGGAGAACCCACGTCTACCCCGCCGAAATCCACGTCTACCCCAAGGAAATCCACGTCTACCCCAGGGAAATCCACGTCTACCCTAGTAAAACCCATGGTTACCCCAATAAAACCCACAAAACCCCATCTGTTACCCTCGTTTACCCAAAAAAGAACATGCGCATTGTCCAAAATTTATGGCAAACCTCCAGAAACACAAAAGCCGCATCTACGAGATACTGTAACACCGGCAAGCCTTGCCTGGTCCGGGATGCCTTCAGTGAGTACGAGGAATAAAGGGTGAAATGGAAGAAACGAATTTCAAACACTCACTTTTGCGTCAAACATTTGCGGCGAAGAAGTCCAAAAGGGAAAAGAAAACGAACCTGATCACTTACGAACCCCGGCTGGGACGGTGGTGGGAGTATTGTCGGTCTGCGCTAGTTTTCTTGTTACGCCGGGATTCGTGCTTGATGTTCCGTTCCGAGCCCTTTTTTCTGGCACTGCTGATTGCTTTTGAGCCTTGTGGGCAACAGTGGCAGTGCCCTCATCAGCAACCCGTGGTTTTTTCCTCGCGCCGGGGGTCCTGCTCGGTGTTGTCGAGTTCCGAGTCCTTTTCTCTGGCTTCCCCCACACAAATACGCAACAAAGGACCTCTCCCCCACACGAAAGGACCTCTCCCCCACTCAGAAGGACCTCTCCCCCACACGAAAGGACCTCTCCCCCACACAAAAGGACCTCTCCCCCACACAAAAGGACCTCTCCCCCACCCAGAAGGACCTCTCCCCCACACAAAAGGACCTCTCCCCCACACAAAAGGACCTCTCCCCCACACAAAAGGACCTCTCCCCCACACAAAAGGACCTCTCCCCCACTCAGAAGGACCTCTCCCCCACAAAAGGACCTCTCCCCCACACAAAAGGACCTCTCCCCCACACAAAAGGACCTCTCCCCCACACAAAAGGACCTCTCCCCCACACAAAAGGACCTCTCCCCCACACGAAAGGACCTCTCCCCCACACAAAAGGACCTCTCCCCCACACAAAAGGACCCGAGCACTCTAGAGGCTATACGAGCACTTTTTTCACATCACGAGCATTTTTTTCAAATCACGAGCATTTTTTTCAATTCACGAGCATTTCGAGGACGGTGCGGGGCACGAGGCACGTCGGTAATCACCCTAAAACACTGTATGTGAGGGCTCTCCTGTGCCTTTTGTAGGTTCCTAGCACAATTGGGTGTTTTGTAGAGCATCTCAGGTACTGACAGGCTACAAAGAAGCTGCTCGGCTGACCGTTGGTTGGCGAACAGTGATCAGAGGGCCGATCCCTGCGTTTCAGAGCCTCTCAGGGAGCTTGCGGACACTGTTTTCTTACTGTTTGAGGGGCTAAAGATGGTAATTTTTGCTCATCCACGACCAAAGATGGGTTCTAGACATGTTTTTCCCTTGATGGGTGTACAAATGGCTGACCAACATAGACGAATAATGAAAATTCGGGTTCCGGACAAAAAAAGGGCCTGAGTGGGCACCCCTAGCGCTTATGTAAAAAAGAACTGGGAAATCCACACTTATTTTTCCTGACTTTTCTTGTTTTGGCCGGCCGGCTTCCGGGCCCGAGAAAACCGGTTTACCGGCCTGGTGCATGAACACAAGTGCAGGAGAATGCTACAACCGTGTCTGAGCAATCAGTTAAAAAAAATCAGGGCACTCGCCCTGATTGTGACTGCGACTCGCTAGGCGAGCACTGACTTGTCTTCTTTTTACGGTGACAATCTGCGAAGTAAACTCCGCAGAGCACAGTCGCGACGCGCCCGCCACCTATGACTAGGGGCGCCCCTCTCTCGTTGCAAAGCGACAACGAAAAAGACGAAGACGGACGGAAAACAGAGGAGTATCTTGTACCCGATGTTATCGCAATACGCCACTGAACCCAGATTCACCTGTGTTTCGTGTGGGCTGCAGCACATTTACCTCCTTTGATCTTTTGCAGCTGGCAGCCTCCTCAAGTATTTCCTACAAAGCAGGTGCTTATACAAAAAAAAAACTGTAGTTTTTGCCAGGGGTGTGTGTAACCCGGGACCCCGGACCCGAATTTTGAAAACGCAACTTTTTTTCTAACTTTCATACAGGGATGTTATTCTAACCTTCACTGCACATGTACTTTTTTTCTAAACCCCCCCTACACTTATTGTTTACATCGGCTATTGTTAGTAGTTACACTTATTGTTAACCTTCAACTCTTGTTAGCAAGTAATTATTTTTGTTTTTCGGCGGGTTGAGGAGACGCGCAAGACAGAATGAGGCGGAGAGATGCCATATAAGAAGGATGGAAAGCCGAAAAGGACGCGCCGGGTAAAGAACGAAGGTCGCAGGACTACAAAGGTGTCGGTTTCGGCATTAAGGATCTCGACAAGCGTACTACGGCACTGGCAGAAGGCAGTTCGAATGGCAGTCAATGCCCTGAGACGGCAATCCTCAATGCTGCTGATGACCAGGTCTTTGGCGAGGCTGAGGCTGTACGTTGCGGCGGGCGGCAGCTGTGTGCTTCTGCATTGCGCTCTTCCATTCGTGCTCGCTACGAGCTGGAGATTGAAACTAATAATCCATGCCGCTGATTTGTAGAAAGCGAAGTCCTGTGCAACGTTTTGGCGACAAGGGGAAGGAGCAACAACCTTTGCAAGAACGTGTCGTTTTTTGACTCGATGTCATATCGTGGTGATACGGGGCTGGAGAAAATGGTCAACCTGGACAACAACCAGGAAGGTTGGCTGCTTAGCAAGCCAACCCTGCTGGTGGATTTCCCTGGCCTGCAGCACCATCTGGTTCAAACTGCTGGAAGATTGCGGAAAATGGAAAAATGTTAAAAATACGTGTGAATTACAAGTACTGTTGTTAACCTTCCATATTATTTACACTTACTGTTTGACATGTACACTTATTGTTAACATTTTTCGTTGTTAACAATAAGTGTACAGTCAACAATAAGTGTAGGGGGGGTTTAGGTTTGGTTTGTGTGTAGTCGGAGACAGATGAGATAGAAGTTGCCAATAAGCCATTCCGGAGACCTACAGACCGGCAAACATGGGCCTTTTGCCACAGGTTTTGCCCTGTACGAAAGTTAGAAAAAAACGGGACCCCGGTCAGGAAAAACCTCCAAAACCCCCCGGGTGAAAGCCAACGCTGGAAGTTTCTCATGCGGTGTCTGCCTCCGGCGAGGGTTGCCCACAACGGCGCAGCAGGAACGCGGTGGAGTAATCGGAGAACATCCCGGCGGGGTCCAGGATCTTGCGAAGGCTCTCCTGCAACGCTTCGTCCGTTTGCTCCGGGGCTTTCGCCAGGAGCGATTCGACTGCCGTCGGAAGGACGGGAAGCTTGCTCGCCATGTCGGACAAGACCGCACTGTAACTGGGCTGCGGCGCCTGCTTTTGCATGTCTTCCAGCTGGTACATCCACTCCTGCTCTTCGACAAAGACCTTGCCGGTGAGCTCATGCAGGGCTCGTGTTTTCCCACCCGTCGAGAGGTAGTCAATGACTTCGAACGAATACCCTCCAAGCTTCGCGAATTCGGGGTTCGCAAGAACGACCGTCCGATTCAAGACGCAAGACGTGGCTACGGAGGCGTCTACTGTCCGGTGGAGGCCGTCGATCCCGGAACCGAAGATCGCGAATCCTCTGGTTTGTTTATTCCCGATGTTTCCTGCGCATACTCTGCCAGCCACGGCGGTGATGGCGACGCCGGTTGGATAAACTTGGGCAATGTCGAGCGCGGCGTTGGCTGCTTTCTCCCCCGACGCGCGATGCAGTCCATTGGTAGCACCCCAGCTCACCACCAACTCGTCCGGCCTCGTAGCGCTCCAGGAGTGCAGGACGCCGCCTCCAACGGCCGCTTCCACCGTCGACAGAATCGCCTCGAACGACTCCATTTCCTTCCCCGGTTCCAGCAGGGTGACGACCAGCAAGGTTGCTTTGTTGTGCGCCAAAGCCCCCAGTCCAACCTGGTTGGGACTCGGACCTTGCTTTCGCTTCGCCATGCTTCTGCTCGCTGAACTCTGCGACTGCGAAAACTTTTTCTCTGTTCCCGAGCATGATAACTGGGACTTTGACATCTCCGACTGACTGTCCGAAGTTTCGTCATCCGCCACGTTGAACAACGACTTCGGCATGAAAGACTTGTATTCGATCAGCATTCTGCACATGGCCTGGAATCCGAGAATCAGAGAGCCGATTTCGGTGAGCCGGCTGGCTCGATTGAGGTCGATGTCTTCCATGTGCATAGCTCGAACGTCTTCCATGCTGTTCGCGAGAGAGATCAGCGGCAGTGTGATGAACGTGGCGAGCACTACCAAAACCACGACGCCGACGACGGACAGAATGACCGAAATATTGATCGCCTTGGCCAGTGAGCGGTTCGCCTCTTCGTACACAACCTCCTCGGGGACGAAGTAAACCAGCAGAAAGTCGAGAGTCCGCTTGTTCGCTGTTGCAACGGCGGTCTGGAAATTGATCATCACTTTCTTCCCGTCGATCGTGCGATCGTAGATCTCCGCGGTTTTAAGAAGCCCGGAGGTGAAGGTGTCTCCTAGGATGTCCAACGCCGCTTTCGTCCACGCAGACACGTCCTCTCCGTATGGTTGTGTGAGGTACACTTTTTCTTCTTGCTTCCTGATGTCCGACGATGCGAGAACCCTGAGTTTCGACCTGTCCACCAAGAGCAACAGCGACCGAGCATCGAGGTTCATGCTGGGCACGGTCGCGACGAAGTCAGCACGCAGGTAAGACTTAATCTGGGTGAAAGAGGCATCTACGTTGTCTTCCACTTGCTTCATCGCGTCTACGTACACGCGAAGTTGGGCTGTGGTCAACGACTCCATTTGTACCCGGCTGCCGAGGTCTTTGCTCACGTCTCGCAACGCGGAGTTCCACTGCGTGATGGCGACGATCTGGATGGCGCAGAAGAGGACCAAAGCGGAGAGCCCGAGGAATGTTGAGATGGGCAGCGTGGCGCCGGCTTTGCGGAGGCCGGCGATGGCGCTGTACATGAACCCGCAAACCGCGACAAGGAGGAGGCCGCCCACCGTGACGGCGACGAGCAGCCCGATCCGTTCGCCTGTCCACTCTTCGATCCCGCCGTCGTCGGCGAGCGACTCCCAGTGGCCCATCACGACGTTTAGCTCGCTTTCCATCCGCGCTGCCACCACGCTGGGGGCTGCAACCTCGGTTAGGACGTCGGTCCACGCTGCGGCGATCACGTTGATGCAGCGGTCCAAGACCACGCCGCACCCTTCTGCTGGCCGGCCGGTAAGCCCGCGGTCCCAGAACTCCGGGTACTTCTCCATGCTTTCGCAGATCGCGCCTTCGCGGTCGCAGTACTCCTGCCACAGAGCCGGGCTGGCGCGCGTGTCCTTGTGCACGGGCTCCTGGGCCCTGCCGTTCCTCGGGTCGGTCACCCACGTCCGCTGCGTCTCGGCGATCTCCGCAGCAATCTCCAACGCCAGCGGCATCATCTTCGTGTGCCTACTCACAGCCACCTGCCACGACCCAGCGACACCACCAATAGGACCCGGCGTCGGCAGCATCTCAACGTAGTAACCTCTGTACCTATCCCTGTTCCAGTCAGACATGCGCAGAGAGTACGAAGTCCACATGTACATAACCGCAGCCTTATCATCGCGCAACAGGTAGTACGACTGGTACTTTACCCAGCTGAGTGGGTGTAGGATCGTCTTGGTCCTGTTTTGTTTGTCGTTTGTGCGTGGCGGTTGATCGGTTTCCCATTTGTATTTACCCTGTGCCAGTTTCAGGTCAGGAATCCACCAAAACACGCTGCCTAGTACGAAGAGAACGAAGGGAAGAGCCCCGCGGTCAGAAAATGGACCCACGAACATGCTTCCGACAGGGAAGCCAAGAAGATCAACAAAACTTGACCTGGAAATGACCAGTTTGACCTCATCCTATCCTCATCATCGTTGACTCTCCCAACGGACGAAGTCAAAAAGTAACACTAGCTCGGGAACAGTGCTCGCTTGCATTCATGGCACTTGCACTTTACAGAACTCAATGCTTCTGTGGTTGATTGAGTCCAACGAACGAGTTTCCACCCTGATTATTTTTTGGAACGACAAACCACGCTGTGGACATGTCAGACTACTGTCAGTGTAAAAAAAGAAAGTCGGCAGCGTTGAAGCCTGCCATGTAAAGATACAAAACAGATCCTTCGCGCACACGCTTACACGCGGCCACCTGGTCCTATCGGCCCAGCATATACGAGTTCCCTCTGGGCCGGTGTCGCGTGTCAAAAAAGGATAGGCGCAAGGTTTGTTTGTACGTGCCGGGTAAGTTAGCCTGTTTAGAGAGTGAATAATATGATCGTTAGGCGAATCCCCTCCCAA
Organism: Diplonema papillatum; assembly: GCA_030068145.1. NCBI lineage: Eukaryota > Euglenozoa > Diplonemea > Diplonemida > Diplonemidae > Diplonema > Diplonema papillatum. The sequence goes on along the minus strand of JAPJBO010000066.1, from coordinate 199,572 downwards.
ATACGCTGCCAGCGTTCTCTTTCGAGTTTAGAATTGTTATTACAAAAAGAAAAGGTGGTACAGCTTGCCCTTTACCCACCTGAGTGGGTGCAGAATCGTCTTCGTCCTTGCGTTTTCGTGAAGGTGGGTTGGATTCCGAGAACAGCCGTTTTGATTCGGTGTGGAAGAAAATGGTGTTCCGGCCAAATGCACTCTTTACCGGATATAGTTCAATAGGGTACCACGAGTGCATTTGGCCAGAACGCTATCTCCACACCCAATCAAGGTGTTCTCGGAATCCATCTCAGCTTTTTATTCACGAAAACGCAAGGGCGAAGAGGTGGGTCATCCACCGGGCATAGGTCAACTAAGGTACTGCCCCCAGATCGTGGCGAACGTACCCACAGGCGACCGCAAGCATACCAGTCTACCATCAGCTTGAACATTCTGACGGTGTTCTCGTTGTTGATGGACACTGTACCGTCCGGTTCCACCATGTGCCCCGCACCAGCGCCGCCGAGGAAGGCCGACAATAGGTTGGTCTGCGTAGTCGTGCTTGCGGTGGCCTCGAAGTGGAAGGCTCGGTACTCGGAGTCGTTGCGGGCAATCTGCTCCTTTTCCTGCAGGAGCTGCACGTCCTCAGTCCAGTGCTCCCACGTGTCGTAGCGGAGGGTGATGTTGTGCTTGTCGAAGAGGTCTTTGCGGTAGTGCATTTGGTACTGGTTCGGCCATTTGACGATGGACAGCGCGTTGCCTTCGGTGTCCTTGTTGATGAACTTGTCGCGGATGCCGGTCGTCACGTTGGCGGGCAAAGGCTGCAGCCACTGCGCAAAGGGGACGACCCAAGGGTTGTCGATCTCCATGACTTCCAGCGCGTCATTCTTGGCTTCCAGTGCGTCTGTCATCATGGGGAACCGCAGAGCCGACGACGCGACCCCAGTGATGGTACCGAGGCTCGTTCGCCGGATCCCGAGGCCCGGGTACTTCTCGTAGATCTTCTTCTGAAACGCGCAGTTCGCCTCGAGCATGAACAGCACCGAGGTGAACACCGAAATGCTCGACTCGGTCCCATTGAACGCGTACCCGCAATGGGTCAGGCACCCCGGGCAGTCTGCGCGGACCGCCGCCGGCAGCAGGCAGCAGCCGGCCACCGCCCAAGCCAGGAGGCGCGCGCCGAGACGCATGTTCGAAGTTGTGCCTTTTTCTCCCTTTTCACGGCGCGCGCGCGGAAAAAGCGATGGGTACGCGGTGTGTGAGTGTGTGTGGTTGTGGTGTATTTCTTATCAACTATTTTTTTTTTTTTGAAGGGTTCGTGGAGGTTCGTGTTGGGGTGACGGACATCCAAGCTAGCTTGCCCCCTCCTCCACCACCTGTTGCGAGTAGGGGTCCGTATTCAACTGACGGTGATGCCTTGTACAGCACCTCGCGATCTCTTCGTTGTCAGCTTCGCACTCGCCGCAGTGCCCGAGTCTGTGGGCCGAGCAGTATTGCATCCGCGGCCTTAAGCCGTCTCCTTCAAGGTGCTGTTGTTTGTACCGGCAACACGTCTCTGCTGGTAAGCGCTTCTTCGCACATTCCTTGCACCGGGGCTTCCTGTGTAGCGTGCATATCTCGCCGGGGCGTGATGTGTTCACGGCATCCTCCGGGGCCTTCTTCGGTTGCGACCCTCTGCACGCATCTGCACTTGAAACCTTGTTCACCATCTCCACCCTCGCCTTCCAGTCGGCCTTTCCTTGCGCCCATCCTGCGGGGTAGGCCCCCTCCGGGACAAAGGTTGCCGCCCATTCCAGGTGTCGGGGGAATAAGGCGGTCTCCGACTGTCCCGGCCTTAGCATTCTTACGTGCTCCTGGATGCCGAGGATGACCGCTTCGGTTGCCTCCGAGAGTTGCACGCGCCGCGAAGCACCCCTCACTACTGTTCCCCCGACGGAGGTCAAGACCGTCGTCGCACATTCGTGGCCGTGGAACCACGGCCGTCCTGTCACCTTCTTGTAGGCGTTTCCCAGTTCGACCAGACTCATCGCTTTTCCGAGCCCGGAGGCCCGGAATGCCGCGAGATCTGCCTCCTGCTGCTTTCGTGGCCGGCGCTGCTTCTGCACGAGATCCATCGCCGCGTTGCTCAGTGCATCCGCGTCCACATTCTCCTCGCGTTTGACGTGCTCCGCCCGCAGCGTGAGTCGCTGCCGCAGGGCTACCATCTTCTCGATCGCTCGGGTCAACAACGGCTTCAAGTCCTCCGAACATGCCATTTTCCGATTGGTTTGCCCAATTACCAGTGCCGAGTCACCGCGGATGGTGCACTGCTTTCCTTCCGTTCCTTCCGCCTCTTCCAAAAGCTGCAGCCAACATTCCTTCGTACTCGGCAACGTTGTTACTTCGCACATTCGGCAGCGGGAGCACAATCTGCGAGACCTTTACGCCTTCTTCATACAGGACAGCTCCTGCGCCCGCCACAGCAAAAGCTGTACCGTTCGCCCTAGCCCCCCCGTCAAAGTACACCGCTATTCCGCTACTCGCTGCACTTTCTGGTAGCATCCGTCGCGCTGTTGTGGCCTTCTGTGCTGGGGGCTTCGGCGCCGAGTAGTACCGGTTCTTGAGCGCCGGGAGTCTGCATCCGGTGCACAACTCGAAGTCCACCGCTAACTCCACAAAGCTTACCCCCAGTTCATGCCCCGGGGGCGCCCACTTCAACTCTCTTAGCCAGTCCGTGAACGCCATCCACATCTCTGGGCCGTATTTCCACTTTGCCGTAACCGCTGAAGGCGCGATGTCCGGCACAACCAGTTTGAGTGGTTCGGCTGGTCTCCATTTACGCGGGTACTCTATGGTCCGATGGTGTCGTGTGGACCTGTCCAGCATTTCATCTGCCCCTTGGCGTGCTGTTAGGATCTCCACGTAGAAGAGGTGCAGCGTCTCCAACAGACGAAGCAGCTTCTCCCGCTCCCTGGGCAAGAGTTCCGAACCTGCCTGGGGGGCGGGGGCTACTCCGCACAATCGCAAGCACGGTGGCCAACTCTGCTGCGCGGCCGTCAGTTCCGCGTACTTCGCGCGTGTCCGTTCCCAGGCCGGGCACTTCCAAAACAGATGTTCGACCGTCTCGCGCTCCTGCGTGTTGCAATACGGGCACCCCCTCTCGCTCAGCCCAGTCCGCCCGGTAACGGGCGTGGCTCCTGCGATTACCGACCTCAGCATTCCGGCTTGGTAGGCTGTGAGGGGTGAGTTTTGCCTCTCCAAGAGGCTCCTGGTTGCTGCAAAATCTACCCCGCATTGTACCCCTCCGAAATCGTTCCCTCTCCTCGCTGCTAGCCGAACCATCTCGCGCATGCGTAGCGTATGCCGCAGGTCGTGTTGTAGGAGACGTGTATTGCCTTCCTGCGCCGCGTCGTGCACAATTCCTTCCCCCACCTCATTCACATACGCGACGCACGTGGGTGTCACCCACTGCCATTGGAGTTTGTCCAGCGCTTCCTTCAAGAAGGCAAAGGGGCCATGTAGTTTTGCAAGCTCTTCTCTGTGGTCCCACGCTGTTTCCGCCAACGCTCGCGCGTATTCCCACTTTTTGACCTGTTCGGCCCAGGTTGTGATCTGCCTGTACATTGGGACAACGCCTGGGTCTAGTCTATGCCCGTGGTGCAGCACGTGTAAGACTGCTTCTTGCGCCCGTCGGGGCGGTCCCGTCCACACTGACTCGGTGAACCTTCTCCTCAGACGTCCGACTTCCTGCTTCCGGATCGCCGTCACCGCTGCCCCATAGTACAATTTTGCGCCCGCCGTCATGCTGACGGCGAGGTCTCGTGCACCAGCTGGGAGCGGGAGGCAGGCCGCTCTTTTCAACACGTTGTCGACCATTCTTATTCGCTCCGCTACTCGCTTGGAGTGCTGGAGCGGTCGGCTTGGCGGTACCTGCTTCGTTGTCAGCATCACTCCCAGTACGTCAAACGTGGTCTGCCTTGCTATCGTCTCCGGTTGCGCTACCGCTTCTCCGGCTCCATTACTCTCCGTGTATTGGATTTCTTCGGGGGCGTCCCGCGCCGTCGTAAACCACAGGGACTTCACTTGCGTACAAACTTTCATCCCTGTAAGCCCCGCGAACGTTCCCGACCGATTGGCCGCTTCTTGCAGCTGCGCGAGGCTCTTCAATAGCGCGTACACATCATCCACGTAGGACAGCGGGATCGCCGCTTCGATGCCAGCGACGTGTCGCATCCAGACGCTGATAAGTACGTTGATCAGTACCACACTCAGAGGGCATCCCTGCATGATCCCGTTGATCGGCACGAAGCCTTCCCCCAGTACTGTCCCTATGCGGAAATGGCGCTGCATGCCGGTATATGCCGCCCGCAGGGTCCGCAACACGGTTGGGTGAAACCCAAGCTCCTCTGCTAACCGGAATGCGACTTCGATCGGCACCGAGTCGAAGCACTTCTTGAAATCCAGCGCCAGCCCGTACAAGGGCTCTCCCGTCACGTGCGCTTCCTCTATGAGGGCTGCTAGGTGCCAGACCAGGTCGTCCGTTCCGTGCTTTTTCCGGCAGCCGTGAAGGCCACTTGGCACCACCTTGTCCATCCACTCTAGTGCCTCCCTGGCCCGGATCGCCGCCCATAGCCTGTACAGGACTGGCGTGATCGATATCGGCCGCTGCGACATTGGATCACCGGTGCTCCCGGGCTTCGGCAACAGGTGCAGGATTGCATGCATCAGCTGCTCCGGCCATCGCCCTTCGGTTTCGACTGCGTTCATGGCCTCGGCCATGAGTTGTAGGATCTCTGTGGGCAGCTGCTGCAGTTCGAAAACGCGCCACGCGTGCAGACCGGGTGACGTGGTCTTCTTCATCTTCTTGAGCGCTGCCCTTACATCTGCCGCACCGATCTTCTTGCACTCCATCTGCTGTGGGGCCGGCAGATTCCTCGCGTAGTGGGCCTTGAAGGCCTCCCACTGCGGTTCCTCTGTGCGTGTGTACTTTTGAAAGATACCGCCCCACGCCTCGGGCCCCCTCAGCATCTCGTCGATTTCTTTCGGACACGCCGTCAAGGTTCCGTCTTGCCGCCGCAGGAAGATCGATGGGCCTTCTTGGCTCCCCGCGAGAAACCGGTACACGTCACCTCTGTCGGTGCTGTTCCAGGCCCTCTGCACTCGGTCTTTCCACCGTCTTGTTCGCTGCCGCTTCAACGCGGCAACGGCCTCACGTTGCGATCCTTCTATCGCTTCCACTGCTTCGGTTAGGAGCACCAACTCCCCGCTTCCGCCTTCGTCGCGGACCGGGGAGAAATGCTGCGTCAGGCATTCTCTTGGGGCTTTCCGCTGCAGCGCGCTTCTCGCGTTTCGCTCCGCTAACGTCATCTCTCTCGGCTGCTCCCCGTCTAGCCTCTGGCTTGCCTCGGCAATCACGGTTCGCAGCATTCCGAGCACCTTGTCCCGTTGCCTGGTGGACTTATTCCCGGCTCCCCTGGCCGAGACTGCCTGCCGCGCCGAAACATGGGTGTCCCGTACAGAATGCCCTTCCGCCCTGCCTCCGCATTGTGTGCGTGTGTGTGTGCGTGAGCTCTTTTGGTGTATTTGTTGTCAACTATTTTTGAAGAGTGGAGGTTCGTGGTCCGGTCGTTATGAGGGGAAGACGGGAGCTAACTGCAGGGCCGACGACGCGACCCCAGTGATGTCGCCGAGGCTCGTTCGCCGGATCCCGAGGCCCGGGTACTTTTCGTAGATCTTCTTCTGAAACGCGCAGTTCGCCTCGAGCATGTACAGCACCGAGGTGAACACCGAAATGCTCGACTCGGTCCCATTGAACGCGTACCCGCAATGGGTCAGGCACCCCGGGCAGTCTGCGCGGACCGCCGCCGGCAGCAGGCAGCAGCCGGCCACCGCCCAAGCCAGGAGGCGCGCGCCGAGACGCATGTTCGAAGTTGTGTGTGACGTGCGCGCGCGGGGAAAAACGAGTTTGTGTTGCGCGCGTGTAAGTGTGTGTGTGTGTGTGTGTGTGTGTGTGTGTGTGTGTGTGTGTGTGTGTGTGTGTGTGTGTGTGTGTGTGTGTGTGTGTGTGTGTGTGTGTGTGTGTGTGTGTGTGTGTGTGTGTGTGTGTGTGTGTGTGTGTGTGTGTGTGTGTGTGTGTGTGTGTGTGTGTGTGTGTGTGTGTGTGTGTGTGTGTGTGTGTGTGTGTGTGTGTGTGTGTGTGTGTGTGTGTGTGTGTGTGTGTGTGTGTGTGTGTGTGTGTGTGTGTGTGTGTGTGTGTGTGTGTGTGTGTGTGTGTGTGTCGCGGACTCGTTTTAACGTGGCGCCCCCCTTAGCGAGAGTGTGTCCACGCATGGTTCCCTTCTAGGTTACGGCCGATGCCCCCCCCGGCCGCTGGTGGGGGCCCGGTGTCTCCTGCGAGCCCGGGTGGCGCCTGAGGCCGCGCGACCCTTCGTTTCGACTCTCTCGGCGCTGCTCCTGTTCATGGAGTTGGCAGTGTTCGGTTTTTGGTCGCGGGCTCCGTTCGCTGCGTCGCTCGCTCGTCTTCCTCGTTGCTCGCCCTATCGGCCGTTCGTGCAGGCCTTCCGCGTTTAGCGGTCTAACCGGGTTCCGCGGTGCCTCCCTTCGTTTTCGCTCTCCGCGGGGATCCTCAGGCTTTTGCGGTCTCGCCCGGCCGGCCCATGCTCGCGACCATCCCATGGGGTACACCTCCTCTGGTTGGTACGTCGCGGCCCATGCTAGGTGCTGCGGGAAAAGCGGCGTCTCCTCCGTTGAGGGAGGGCGGCTCTGCACGTGCTCACGGATCCTCAGGATGACATCCTCGGCAGCTTGCGAGATCTTCGCCCTGCACGATATTCCCCGCACAACCGTTCCTCCAAGCGATGTTAGGACCGTCGTTGGCGCGTCGAACCCAAAGTGCCACGGCTGCTTCGCCACTTTTGTGTAGGCGCTCCCCAGCTCTATGAGGCTCAGTGCCTTTCCCAGAAGTGATGTCTGTACCTGTTGCAGCAGCTGCATCTGTACCCGCCGGGGTGGGCGGTTCCGCTGCACCACGTCCATCGCCGCGTTACTCAACGCGTCAGCATCGCTGTTGCACTCCCGTCGAACATGTTGCACAACTACCTGCATCCGTCGTTGGATCTCACATAGGAGCGCTTTTGCCCGGGTGAGCATTGGCCTTAGCTGCTCCGAGCAGCCCGTCTGCCCTGTCACCTGGCCCACCGCGAGGGCCGAGTCGCCTCGGACTACGCAACGCGCTCCTTGTTCGGTTCGTGCCTGCTGGAGGAGTTCCAGGCTCGCCAGAAGTCCTTCATATTCCGCTACGTTATTCGTCCGCACGTTCGGCAGGGGCAGCACCATCTCAGCTTCTTTCCTGCCATTTCGGTGTGTGTGTGTGTGTGTGTGTGTGTGTGTGTGTGTGTGTGTGTGTGTGTGTGTGTGTGTGTGTGTGTGTGTGTTACGGACCCGTTTTAACGTGGTGCCTCCCTTCACGAAAGTACGACCACGCTCAGATTAAGCTAGGTGACGGCCGATGCACCCCCGGGCTGGGAGTGGGGGCCTCCATTCGCTCTCCTGTTTGCGTGATGCTTTGTGCAGCAGCTGGCTAATGCTTCGTTTTCAGCCACACAATCGCCGCAACGTCCTAGTCTGTGAGCTGTGCAGAAGTGCATCCGGGGCCTTAGACCATCCGATCCGTGATGATGCTGCTTGAGGCGACAGCAGGTCTCCGCCGGTAGACGCTTTTTTACGCACTCACTGCATCGCGGCTTTTTGTGGAGCGAGCAAACCACTCCAGGGCGGGAAGTGTTAGCAGCGCCTTCTGGGGCCTCGCACGGGGGGGCACCTTTGCGCGGGTCAGTGCTTGAACCCCTTTCGGCCTCTTCCGTTCTGCCTTTCCAGTCGGGTTTTCCCTGTGTCCATCCTGCCGGGTAAGCCTCCTCTGGCAAGAAGGTTGCGGCCCAATTCAGGTGTGGCGGGTAAGGGCTGCTCTCATGTTCGTCCGCGATTCCCGCCTGCGCGTGTTCGCGTATCCTCACGATGATGCCTTCTGTCGCCTCTGACAGCTGCGCTCGTCGGGAGACGCCCCGTACAACCGTCCCTCCCAGGGATGTCAGCACGGTGGAGGAGTACTCATGGCCATAGAACCACGGCTGCCCCGTCACCTTCTTGTACGCCTTCCCCATCTCAACGAGGCTAAGCGCTTTGCCCAAGGCGGACCGGCGAAAGTCGGTTAGCATCTTCTCTTGCCTTCGAGGAGTCGGCCGCTGGCGCTGCACCAAGTCCATGGCGGCGTTACTCAGGGCATCAGCGTCCGTGTTCCTCTCGCGCTTGACGTGCTCGATGCGCACTGTCATCCGTCGCTGCAGGGAAGAAACCATTCTGGCAGCGCGTGTCTGGTATGGCTTGAGCTCCTCGGAACATGCCAGGCGTCGCAAAAGCTGCCCCACTACCAGTGCCGAGTCCCCCCGCACCGTACACTGCGTGCCGTCCGCATCGTTCGCTTCGTTCAGCAGATGCAGGCCCGCTAGCACCGCTTCATACTCTGCCACGTTATTGCTGCGCACGGTGGGCAGCGGCAGGATTACTTCCGACACCTTGACGCCGTCTCGGTACATACCGCCCCTGCGCCAGCAACGGCGAAGGCGGTTCCGTTCGCTCTCGCCCCACCATCGAAGCACACAAGCAACCTGCTGTCGCCCATTTCCCCATCCGCTAGCGTTGTGCGAGCTGCTGTCACCTTGCCTGTCTGTGCTTGAGGTACTGCTGTATAGTACCTGCTTTTGAGGTCAGGGAGCCGCTGTCCGGTGTGCATTTCGAACTCTACAGCTAACTCGATGAAGCTGATGCCCAGCTCGTCGTGTCCCGGGGGTGCCCATTTCACCTGCCGCAGCCAGTCGGTGAACGCCATCCACATTTCCCGTCCGTATTTCCATTTCGTTGTCACGGCGGATGGCGCAATGAAAGGGACTGCGAGTCGGCAGGGTTCAGTTGGTCTCCAGCCTCGCGGGTAGCTCTCTGTCCTGTGATGCCGGGCTGACCTGTCGAGCAGGCCGTCGGCACCCTGGCGTTCCCTCAGCACTTCGACAAAGAACAGTTGCAGTCGCTTCACTACATGCCGCCTTTTCTCCTTTTCTGCCGGCAGCACGGAGGTGCTTTCGTCTACCTGAGGGGCTGGGGCTATCCCGCACAAGCGCAGACACGGGGGCCAGTTTACCTGCATGGTCCTTATGTCTTCGTACTTCGCGCGCAAGTGCTCCCAAGCGGGGCAGCTCCAGAAAAGGTGATCCACCGTTTCTCGTTCCTCCGTATTGCAGTATAGACAGCTTTCTTCACCGGCCCCTGTTCGTCCAGCCGCCGGCGTGGCTCCCACAATCACTGATTTCAGCATGCCGGCTTGATACGCGGTGAGTGGGGAATCGTGCATCTCCAGCAGGTGCCGGGTTGTCTGGTAATCCACCCCGTCCCGCACTCCCCCGAAGTCTCCTCCCCGCCTTGCCGCGAGCTGAGCCATTTCGCGTAGTCTCAAAGCGTATCGCAGGTCGTGCTGTAGAAGCTTCGTGTTGTCCTGTGCCGCTGCATCATGCACTACCTCGTCTCCGGCTTCGTTCGTGTAGGCGATGCTGGTTGGTGCCACCCATCGCCACCCGAGTCCGTCTAGCGCTTCTTTGAAGAAGGCGAAAGGTCCATGCAATGTCGCAAGCGAGTCGCTGTGCTCCCACGCTGTCTGTGACAGAGATCTCGCGGACTCCCACTTCTTGAGTTGCACTGCCCAGGTGGTGATTCTTCTGTATGCCGGCACAACTACCGGGTCGAGTCGGTGCCCATGATGTAGGATATGTAGGACCGCCTCTTGAGCTCGGCGCGGCGGCCCAGTCCACATCGCCTCCGTGAACAATCTTCTCAGGCGCACGCTGTCCCGCTTCGTCATTCCCGATACTGCTGCACCGTAGTACCGTTTAGCTCCCGCTGACATGCTGACCACGAGGTCCTTCGCTTCGCCTGGCAGCGGGAGGCAAGCTGCCCTTTTCAGCACCCGCTCAGCTTCGGAGTTCCTCTCCACAATCCGTTTCGACGGCCGAATTACCTCCCCCGGTGGCACCTTCTCTGTGGTTAGCATCACGCCGAGAACGTCGAATGTCACCCGCCTTTGTATACCTTCTTGTCGCCCGTTGTTCACTGCTGTGCCGTCGCTTTCCGCATAATCAAGGGTTTGCGGGGTGTCCGACGCCGTCGTGAAAAAATGCGACTTTTTCTGCGTGCAGACTTTCATCCCGGTCAGCCCGGCGAACATTCCTGACCGCCTGGCTGCCTCCTCTAAATCGGCAAACGTCTTCAGCATTGCATACACGTCATCGACGTACGATAGCGGAATCGCCGCTTCGATGTCCGCTACGTGTCGCATCCAGACACTGATGATGACGTTAATTAGGATGACACTCAGCGGGCATCCCTGCATTATCCCGTTCGTAGGCACGAAGCCTTCTCCAACCGTTGCTCCCACCCGGAAGTGACGCCGCATGTTGGTGTAGGCTGCCCTCAGAGTCCGCAGTACAACCTCGTTAAACCCCAGCTCCTCGGCCAGCTTAAAGGCTACTTCGATCGGTACCGAGTCAAAGCACTTTTGGAAGTCCAGCGCTAGGCCAAAGAGTGGCTCTCCCGTTAGGTGCGCCTCTTCGATAAGCGCTGCCAAGTGCCATACCAGGTCGTCTGTTCCATGTTCCTTCCGACATCCATGCAGGCCGCTCGGCGCAATCTCGTCCATCCACGCGAGTGCTGCCTTCGCCCTTACGGCTGCCCATATCCGGTACAGGACAGGCGTTATCGAAATCGGTCGTTGCGACAAGGGGTCCCCGTTGCTTTCGGGCTTCGGAAGCAGGTGAATGATCGCATGCATTAGCTGTTCCGGCCATCGTCCCTCGCTTTCCACTGCGTTCATGGCATCTGCCATGAGTTGTAGGATTTCCGAGGGGAGTTGTCGTAGCTCGTGCACGCGCCATCCATGTAGTCCGGGGGACGATGTCTTTTTCATCTTCTTGAGTGCCGCGTCCACATCAGCAGCACTGATGGGCTCGCATTCCATCGCATGCGGCGCGGGTAGATACCGTGCGTACTGCGACTTGAATGCCTCCCACTCTGGCTCCGGTTGGTCCGCATACTTTTGAAATATACCTCCCCAGGCGCCGGGCCCTCTCAGCATCTCATCGATCTCCGTCGGGCACGCGGTTAAGGTGCCATCCTGTCGTCGCAGAAATGCCGTTGGGATCCCTTGCTGTCCAGCTAGAAACCGATATATATCGCCTTTTTCTGGGCCACTCCAAGCCTTCTGCATTCGATCCTTCCAGAGGCGTGAGCGCTGCGTCTTCAGCGCGGCAATCGCTTCACGTTGGGATCCTTCCAGCCTCTCTACCGCCGCCACGAGTTCCTGCAACTCATCGCTGCTTCCGAAGTGCGTGAGCTGCGGTAAGAACTCTTCCACATTTCTTCTCCGCAACGCGTTTCGTGCGTTGCGTTCTGCTACCGTCATCGCACCCACTTGTCCGCTACCGAGCCTCTGCCTTGCCTCCGCGACCACTGAGCGTAGCATTCCAAGAACTCTATCGCGTTGCTTCGTGGACCAATTCATAGCTCCTCGCGTCGTGCATGCCTGCCTCGCAGATGCGTGCGCCTCCCGTGTGCGGTAGCCGCCGGCTCTACCCCGGTAAGCAGTCGACCCTGGTTCGAGGTTCTCTCGGTGCAAATCAATCAGGTACGCCTCCGCCACTTCAGACGCATTCCTCAACGCCCCGTCCGCCCCACTTTCCGTTCGCTTTCGACGCAAGGCCGACGCTAGCATGCTCTGCTTCTGCTCCTGCGTCTGCACTGGCACTCTCCTCGGGAAAGGGGCGGGTATCCGGTGGTTGCGTTTGGGCGGCGTGAAAGCCGGTATGTTGAGTGTGACAAAGATTGGGCAGTGGGTCGGTATGTCATACTCTCCCGCTTTCGCGGTTTGGACGGTCACCACGGTCTGTGCTGCTACTGCGTTCAGGAAGCACATGTCTATTCGGGAGCCCGCCGCCGCCGCCCAGCAGGTGGGCGGTGCGTCCTGTGACCCCGCTCGCGCAGCCGCTGACGCCGCATCGACCCATCCACTTTGGCAGGCTGTGGTCAGGGACATGCTTTCCTCTGCCGGCGTGTTGAAGTCACCCATGACAGCTATCGGTACCTGCCCGAGTCCTGCCGCCATTTCGAAAACATCTGCAATGAGCTTCTCCCGATCCCGTACCACCGCCGCCTCCCTGCCTACGGGTGCATACACCGATATCACGTGCAGCACCATACGCGCATTTCCCGTTGCCACCACCGCGTGCGCGACTCGTGTACTCCTCGCCAACTCTCTCTCCAACTCTGTTGTGGGCTGGGAGACACTAGCCACCATGCCGCGGGTGGCGACAGCTGCGCCTCCTGGCACCCGTTGTCCTATACCGTTCGCACCCACAACAACAGGCACGTCTTCGCCCCAGTGACAGTCCCATCCGTATGCCGCAAGAAACAGCCCGCATGTCCTTTTTGTCTCTGGGCCCGCCCTGGTCTCTTGCAGAGCGACGATGTCCGCCGGGAGGGTCGCCACTGTCCGACTTCTCGCATTTATGGAACCCACGTTTGCCGTTGCTAGCACTATCGTGCGACCAGGGGGCGCTATCGTATTCCGGGCTGAGAGTCTGGGTTTACTGTCTGCTGCTATCTCACTCAGGGGAAGCTGTGACACCTCGGGGCCGAGGGTCGACAGCAGCTGCAGAGTTTCATGCGGTACGTGCAACGCGTCATAGTGCTGCGGCCGGTACGTCACGGTGATGATGCGTGACGAATTACCAGCTCTTCCTTCGCACCTGAGGTGCGCCAAATTCGTTGTTGATAGTACCCACACGTGTGTGTGTGTGTGTGTGTGTGTGTGTGTGTGTGTGTGTGTGTGTGTGTGTGTGTGTGTGTGTGTGTGTGTGTGTGTGTGTGTGTGTGTGTGTGTGTGTGTGTGTGTGTGTGTGTGTGTGTTTGACGCGGGCGTTTTGCGCTTTCTTGCTCTACTCCGTGCAGCCTCCTGCATCGGGTCGCGGTGTGCGTATGTCGTTTTGAGTGAGCCCGTCCTGAGAACCATTACTGCCAGGGCGCAGTGTTGGACACAACACCTCAGGCCGACACAAGTGTTGCGTCATCAGACCCCCTCTTCGCCTCTTTTTGAGTTTCTCTCGACTATGTCCAGGGGCCTGTCCTCACCTCCTCGGTTCCAGAGCAAGACTACATCTCCTTTTTTCCGTCTTGAATGCGTGCACATCCCGTCGGCACATCAGTACCAGACCTCTTGGAGTCTGAGTCTCGCGCTGCTCACGATTTGCGAGACCCGAATCGCTGTCGCGTAACCACAGCACCGGCCTCGCCGGTGCCTGGACGCTTTGCGGCGTCGTACGGTCGCACCATCCTCCTTGAGCCGCCTCGCGCTCAGAGACGCGAACGTCAGCAACCAACAAAGCTGCCACCGTGCAGTACTCGTACTTACCAGCCATAAAACGCGCCTCTCTCCCCTCCCATGCGTTGCAACAACCGTTTCCGCTTCGGCGGCCGGCGCACTCCGCCCGCGTCGATCGCCTTTTCGTCCGTGAGCGCTTTCAGTTCGATGTCCATCTTTTTTTGTATTAGCACCTGCTTTGTAGGAAATACTTGAGAAGGCTGCCAGCTGCAAAAGATCAAAGGAGGTAAATGTGCTGTGGCCCACACGAAACAGGGTTCAGTGGCGTGCGTAAGCGTTCAACAAAAAAGACCCATTTTGTTCTCCCCCTCTAGCTCCTTCGAAGTGAGCACAAGGCAGCCCCTCGAGTATTTTTTTGTCAATTGCGCACAGAGTACGAACCTCCCCGGGGGTTTTCCTGTATTTGCACCTTTCCTTGGCTTTTTCGTCTTCTTCTCGTGTGTGACCCCTTGTTCCGGAAGTGTGAATGCAGGCCACATCTTTTTGAATACAACCTCCAGAGAGACCTGTTTACGTTTTTGTAAGCTCAAACGAGAACTCTGGCAGCGTTTTTGGAGACCACGTTCACTCACGAATAGGCTCGTGTTCCCCAGCACGTACAAGCAGATCGTTGAAAACGTTGAAATCCTTGGACCTTCTGTTCGAACCTAGTCGGCTAATTACTTGAATCACAATTATGGTGTGATCCACCCTGGAGTTTTTCCGGGTTTGTGCCGGGTTTGTACCGGGGGAGGGGGTCCGGATTTTTTATTTTTGTCTCCCCAGCACCCGCTAATACCCTTGGTCGTGGAGATTTCAGGCTTCGCGGTGGATTTTGCCACGTTTCATGATCGTCTGGTGCTCGTGGGGGTTTGTCCCGCTCTTTGCGGTCCCTCGCCCTCAAAGAGCGGGGCTTTGGGAAAATAGTGGTTCCTGTCTGTCGCAATGGCAAAGCGTTCCGGGTACCTTCTGCGGTGGACCTACACTTTCGGTGCCGCCTTACATGGTGTTGGTTTTTACTCGACAGGACCCTGGTGCAGTCGGTTTAGCTTGATTCAGCGATCAGCTGCCATAACCTGAAGGGGTGGTGCAAAATAAAATCGGACCCCCCTTGAGTTTTTCCGGGTTTGTGCCGGGTTTGCACCGGGCATATGGATCACGCCAAATTAGTATTTCCACAAACTTTTATGGGTTTCGCCTAGAAACACTCCTTGCTGAAGGCATTGGGGGACAAGATCGAAGGCCATCAACAAATTGGTCCGCTCTACTTGCTGGTTCTGCAGCGGCGGGGAGACTGCAGTTACAATACAAAGGAAGGAGGAGAGTACTAGTTACACGGTCTCTCGGAAAAATGGCGTTTGTGATACGTTGGCTAGCTAGATCTTCATTCCAGCTTGGCGTCGCGCCACTGCCCGAAAAAGCGGCCAGAGTCATCGGGCTATAGATTTACATCTAAATGACACCCCTCATCAAGAATGCTGACGACAAACAAACAAGAATAAAGAAAAAAAAAAAGAGCTGCAGTTGTCGGGGGAAGAAGCTGCGCAAAAAGCTTTTGTCAAAGCACCCCATTGCAGGCCATAAAATGCCGACACGCTGGGAATTTTTTTTTTTACTGTGTGCATTCTGTGCTTTTGATCGGTCTTGCCCTGGAACTACCCTGCTGCAATCAGCGGGAGACTTAGAACACCGGCTGGTCCTAGTTGGTCACCTTGCGTGCGAAGGTTACCCCTGCCGGTCACATCCAAAAGAAGAAAGAACACCGTTGGCAAACAACGTTGTACGTTCCTATCAGCGCGCAAACCAAGAATATATTGCACGCACAGGGCTGCGACCAGCACTTTCGTAGTATCGTGCAATACGGTGCAGATGGGACACGGTGTTGATCACATACCCTGGTGGCGCCTCGTCTGTCGGCTTCGCTGTCAGCTTCGTGTCTTGTCTTCCGCACACACTGAGTTCAATCTTAGACCCCCATAAAAGTCTCCGTGTCGATTCTGTGTTCACAGAATGCGGCTTCCTCCAGACAGCTGCGAAAGCTGCTGCCGGGAAGGAATCAACCTGGGTTAGGCTGGTGAATGCTGCAAGCAACCAAAAGTAAAGCAGAAAACAAATCGAGTCGAGAAGTTACAGTCCTCAACCAGAGCGAAAAAACAGGGGGAGATGGCGGAATCAACGAATCCGTCATTTTGTGCGTGACTTTCTTTTTGTTCCTATTTGCGAATAGTTGCCTGCGGTTGCACGTCGTCATGTGCATTGCCCCCTCTCATTCGTTCTATCATCAGCTCAACAGCTCGTAGTCGCAACCAGTCAGCCAGTGCTTCAGCATGGTGTGAAGCAAAAGGATTGTTCAGAAAAGCTGAAGCAGTTGAGGATGACCAGCGGGTAAGTTGTGGAGGAGATACTAAAGAGAGAGAGAGTTCTCTACACGGTAACGTGAGCCGGTCCATCCCCTCTTGATAGACCGTGATAGACCGAAGAATACAACACCGGGCAATTCGATGCAGCTCTAGGACTAGGGATGGACCTGGTAGACCGTGGTGGACCGTGATTCACTGTGATAAACAGCGGCAGGCACTTCGATGCAGTTTCGAGAGATAGGGACGGACCGGCTCAGTAACAAAACGTGATGGCTAAGAAGCAGGTGAGTCGCTCTGCCGCCGGTTTTGCAGCCAGGCCTGCTGGAAACGCAGCGTGCCGGGTGGCGTGCAGAGCAAACGGAAATGTTTACTTCGTCAGTGCCAAGCTGAAGCCGTTCATGCGGGCAACAGAAAATTGTAGCAGTCCCCTCTTCGCACGTCTTGAAGTCAATTGGTAAGGAGGCACGGAAAAGAAAGAATACCGAATACCATCATTAAAAGGGGTTCAGAAGACGCTGAAAGTACATAAAACGCTAGTAAATAATGTTGTCTACAACGAACCAAAACTACGCAGTTCTTGTAGAGGCAAGGCGTCCCCTTGATGTGGTGAGCGCAAATCGACGGGTCCAGTGGCTACCGATATCCCAAACCAAATTCGACCTCGGGGCTGTGGAACTGGAAAACGGGGCGTCCTTCGAAACTCGTTGCTCCTTCTCTCGGTAACAAACTCCAAGCTGAGAATTTAGCACACAGATTTATTGTCGAGATTGTCGAGCTGAGAGAGTCATATACTACTCAAACAGGAGCAAAGGGAAGGTTGGGAAAGAGTACTGCTGGCAAAATGACGGACACGGCTGTGATGTACGATGACACGGTCGGGGACCTAGTAGACGAGGTATGTATCCACGTAGAACAAGCCGTGGCACACCGCTCTTCGCGCTTGTGCATGATTTCTTTAGTTTCCTGTCAACATTCGTTTGTTGGTTGCAGGGCTTCCGACAGTCATAGGAATTCAACACGATTCTGAGTTGGCTGGCATCATCAAGCCGCCAAAAGGGTGTCAAGTGGGTCTCGCGCCTCAAGTGTGAGAACACTTGAGGCGCGAGACAACACTACACTACGCAAGGAAGGGCGTGCAAACCCGGTTCACGTGCAAACCACGCCTAGCTCCAATCGAGTACTACAAACTTTTGTTAAGAGCGCAATGAACACGACAAACACAATATGACAGAAAACAATAACAACGCCAAGCTGGTACAGAGTCAATCCGGATTGTGCCGCAACTCATTTGCACTCGTTCTATCTGACCCTGTCGCTCACTCAACACAGATCGAGACGAAGGTTTCCCAGGCTCGCAGCCTTAGAGGAGCTGAGCGAGAGCATAATTTAAAAACGGCCGCCGACCTGGTAAAGGAAGCAAGGAAGAAGCTCTACAACTTGAAGGTATGCCATGCCGGCCGTATGTAAGCCACATCTTTCGCAGTGCTGCTCCTCGTCCGCAGTTTCAAGCGATTTGGGCACGTTTAGTATCAAATTGCTCAATATATTGCAACCTGGAATGAAAACGGTGGTTGGGAGAACTTCCTTCCCGCCCGCGCGGACAAATAAAGCACCTGTGCCTGCATCCCGTCGGCAACCACGACTGCCACTCGTTGGGTTCAACGGCTGTTGACGCCACCTGGCGCCTCAAGACACGGAAAGCAATTTAACCCAACTCAGGTCGAAGTACGGAACCTGCCGAATGCTGACAAGCCGCAGTTCGAGAAGAAAGCTGCGAATCACACGGAACGCCTGAACGAGCTGAACACTCTCATCACAAAGCTGAAGAAAGAAGACCTGTATGGGAATTGATTCATTGGTTCCATGTCAGAAACACCTCGTGTGACATAAGTTATTTGCATATCAGTAACGCCTTCAGTATTTTGTTTTTGTCACACGAACACATATGGGAATTTTGAGCCAATTCACCTACCCCCCTGAAAGCGACTTGAGCTCGATTACACTCGATTACGCGTCGATTACACTCGATTACACTGTCGGCGATGCAGATTATCGCCACAGATTCTTTGCATTCTAATCCAACCGATTACGATCGATTACAATCGATCAACTTTTGGTGAATTGGGGGGGTGCTGTAACAATTGCTTAAATACAGCACTCAGCCAATCCTGATTAGCTGATGCAATGTGCCTATTATCGAGCCTTCTTCTGGGGCTAAAGATGCTGATAGCACGATGATCAAATATCGCACAAAAAGAAGCATATTCGTCTGAAAAAAAGATGTAGCCAGGTAGTGCAGCAGGGGACGAGGAAGTTCGGACTGACTTGTGGAAGCAGGTTGTCGAGTGCTTATTATTACCTTTGCACTTTAGCGCAGCTAATACTCGAGCCTTTTGGCATTCCCTGCGGGGCAGTTCCAGGCGATAGGGCTGTTCGACAAGCGCTTGGCAGACACCCTGTCCTCGAAGATGTCAAGTTTCTGTTTGTGGGTTCGATCTCCCTGGCGATAACAAGGCGATTGAAAACGGAGGCTAATCTAACCTTTAGGCACTGCAATGTCACGCATGCCATATTGTCAGACGCTACCGTCTGGCATTGCGCAATTCGTGCCATAGTCGTTGGGGTATTGGCAAGGGGGTTCAGTGGACACTCATCTGTTGGCTCCTCGTTACTGCCCACGTAGGTTCCGGGAGGTCTGCTTGGCTGCACGCGGCTTGTGGTGTTGCTTCGTTCTTGAACTTTTTCTTCGGCTTCATGCGGTTCCATCGTCCCGGCCTGCCCCTGGTACACGACTCGTCTCGTCTCCGAAGCTCGTCTATCCTGCTTCACTTCGTGCTTCCATCGAGCCTACTTGCGCTGTCACATTCCGATGGGTAGTGCGTCTGCGGGAGGAACCTGCCGTTAGGAGGGCGCAGTTGCCTCCAGGGGTGGCCGACCGCCGACCGCCCGGTCTCTTCCTTCTCTCTCCAGCCGTCGTCTCTCATGCATGACCTCCGCCATGAACGTGTGCAGCACTTCGATGCTGACTCGACTTCCCTTCGGCAGAATCCCGTGTTCTTGCAGGTACGGAGGCCAAGTCGAGCGATCGGCGTCAACAATTTCGGCATATTGATGTTGCACTTGGATTCGTTCGTACGCCCGGCACTGCCACCAAATGTGGCCCAGAGTTTCTTCCGTCGCCTCGTCACAGCGTCTGCACAGCCCGTCACGTCCCCACAGTTTGGCAGCGTAGTAGAGTGTAGTCGAGCGTTGTAGAGTGTGATCGAAATTGACACTAGTATTTTGGGTTCGACTACTGGGTTCGACCACTGGTGGACCCCTGGCTGGCCCATGAGCGACCATGTTGACCACTGTCTGGCGCAAGAAGTGCCAAGCACAAGCATACGAGGGACGGAAACCGCAGGCAAGTGGGCGATGTGCATATGAGACCGGAAGATCTCGGGATGAAGATGTTCTACATGATGGCAACAAAGAACAAGCAAGCAACAGTGGCGAGACGAACCAGCACGCCGTGAGAGCTAGTATTGCGATGCATGAGTACCGGAAGATGACGAACACCTGTCCGAAGTCAAAGGGTGTGGGCCTTCACCGTGGTGGAGCCAGGCTAGATTCGGGGTGGCTCCCTGGGAGGGACAGGGACGGGGGTAGTCACGCCTTAGTCCCAGGGCCTCTGTATGTGTTCTCCTGGTCATCGCTACTGCGCTGACCTTTCCCGAGAGCACATCAAAACAAGTCAAAGCCCGCTGCCCACTGCCCTACAAGAGACAATGCTTTGCACTCTCTGAATGCCCATTGACTGTGCTCCGCTTCAGCCGACTGCTTTGGAAGAGGTACTGTGCTCCGTTTGGTGCCGACTGCCCTGCCAGAGACGTGCTTGCAGACAGAGGTCGGCCGCCGTTTCTTTGGGTTTCTCTCGCGTCTTCCCAGCTCCGCCACCTTCCCAGAGGCTTGGGGAGAGCCACGAGCTCCGGCTGTAAGGGACGAGACCGAGGTGCGATGCTGGCCCGGCCGCAATCTGTATGTGCCGGCCCGGCCCGAATAGGCCTTTGGGGTACCGCGTGAATGGCGCGATTGGGCCCACGCGCATGCAGCCTGTCTGCTCGCGGTCGCGCCGGCCGGCCTGCAACCGCAACCATATTCGCTTGTGCCCACACACCAGTTCTTATCGAGCTAGCAATCCAGCTAAGGAGCACAACCGAGGATCCGAGGCGGAATCATGCCCCACAGTGGCAGCACGAGAGCAGACAGCGAGGAAGACCGCAGGGAAAGGGTGACTCAGCCACGACGACTGCCGCCCGCGCCGGCTGAATTTTGAAGCGATCGCGGGACCGGAGACCTTCGCGGAGGTCGGAGGAGAGAGGTGGTTCCGGGCGCTGCAGAATTGGCTGGGATGTGCTGGTCGGTGGCGGGTGACGTCTCGACGGCAGAGCTCGCCGTCGACTTTGAAGTGTTCAAAACAAGGCATACCAAGGACGCCCTCCCACAGTCATACCTCCACCTCAAAAACCGAAGCGCGGATGACGAACCCTCGACGAGAACGCCACAAGCCCAACCCCTTCCTACCGTGGGTGCCACCACCACTGCTTCACATCAACCCGTCCCTGCCGCGCAAGAAGTCGAAGAACGAGGACGAAAACAGGAGGACGGTAGAGCAAGCACCGGATTGGACCTTCCAGGCAGTGTCGTAGCAACGACGGACGGGACACCGTTGAGCATGCGTGCGAGGGTACTCGCAAGGCTTTTGAAAACCATCGGGGATGCGCTGGAGCGAAACGGCGACGAACCGCCTCTGCCGGGAAGGAAACTGGAGACGGTAGGGTCGCTGAGAACGGTGGGAGCCGCCGTGCCTCACGGGGTACGAGATGAGGCCAATCTTCCGTGGTGGTACGGAGACGATGGAAGTCCTCGAGACACAGCTGACGACGGCTCGGCACGAATTCAACGGCGAGGCGTGGGGGATGGATCTTTTCCCGGCGTACGGAGGTGGAAGGGCGGAGTGTGCGGCGGGATGGGCGGTGTTCAACGACGCAAGAAGTCGGCAGTCGTCCGTGGTACGTGCCGGAAGGGGTTCCCCGACACGAAAAGTGGGGTGAGCGGGTGTGCCACGAGCACCAAAAGGTGAAGTGCGACGCCTGCAAGCGCCGGGGCAAGTCGGTGGCGTGGTGCTGTAAGGCCCACCACAAGGAAGACGACGGCCTTGCGGTGAAGTTCTGCGCGCAGCACCGCCTGACGCAATGCGCGACGTGCAAGACGATAGCGGAGTGCTGCCGCAACGGACACCACCGGTGCCTTGATCATGGCATGTCGACGTGTGCGCAGTGCAGTCGGCTCGCGGACTTGCGGAGTCGAAGGCCCAAACTGTGCTGTCGGAAGGGGCACCACCGGGCGGCCGTGGCGAGAGGAGAAGAAGCAGCATCGAAGAAGAGGAAGGCGGAGCTGAAGGGCCCCGCGCCAGGCGAAGCGTGAGAACGTGGTGTTCGTTCTGCAGGAAGCAGAGGAAGGCGAGCGAGAACCCGCAGCATCAACGCCGACATCAGCAGCGAAGGTCGGGAGGACGGCGCCAACGCCAGCGAAGAAGCGGCAATCGGACTCCGCGGCGGAGCCGGTACCGAAAAGGCGCAAAGGACGCGTCGATGTGCCACGACCATCGCCCAGGCGCCGAGCAGAAGCAGAAGTCGACGCGCAACCGATGAACCTTGACGAGCAATCGAAGAAGAAGCGAAGCACCAAACGCGCGCCTGAGCGCGACGATCAAGACGAGCTAAAGAGGCGAAAGCATGACACATCACGTGCGAAGAGATAACCGCGCCGTCGGCGATGCAGAGTATCGCCACAGATTCTTTGCATTCTAATCCAAACGATTACACTATATTACGCTCGATTACACTCGATCAGGGGGTTGGTGAATTGGAATTGATTCATTGGTTCCATTTCAGAAGTGACGTAAGTCAGTTGCACATCAGAAACTTCAGTATTTTGTTTTTGTCACACGAACACAAAGATGAGTCGATTGCGCGGTCCGCAGAGGAGACCCTGAGAGATCGGCCCAGCACCAACACGAGCGACCCGAGGAATATCCTCTCTTCTTTGCTTCACCCCACCCTAAAAGAAGCTCGATGAAAACTCAACCACCTCTGCAGATCCGAAGGAACTTCCGTCACGTTCGGGGCCGGTGCAGGCGCTGAGGACGATGGGAGGGGCGAAGTAAAAAGGCTGCAAGGCCAGATCTCGCACAACCAGGGCAAGTCGCTCGCCTCGGTCGGCCGGATGGAGCAAACGCTGGCGAAGACCGAGCAGACCGCGCAGGAGACGTCAGCGGAACTCTCAAGGCAGGGCGCAGTCATTGCCGAAATCGACGCAAAACTCGACGAGTTGGGCACCGACGTTGAACGCGCGAAGAAGGAGCTGAATGCTTTTGTCCGTCGAATGGCCACCGACAAGCTCATCCTGTGCTTCCTTTTCCTCCTCGTCATCGGCATCGTCGCCGCCATTGTCGTGCACTTCGTGACAGGTGACTCCGTATGCCCGATTTTATCTCCAAGCAGGTCTCTTACCCTGAAAGGTCTTCAACTATTCACCCTCTATCGGCCATATGCTAAACGACCAGCTTGACTTCATCCTCATCATCGTTCACTCCGACGAACGACGGCTTAGAGTAGCACAGCCCGTGAACAGTGCACTGCCTTCGTGGCACCTGCACTTTACTACTGCTCTTAATGCTAAACTGAACGGCCGACTTGTGAATGCGTCAACCCACCATCGGTTTAGACCGCTAGGAGAAGAGAACGAGAAACCTTCGGAGGCGCAAAAAGGATGACGCGACCCAGTGAACCCCAAAAAGGTCAAGGTCGTACGGCGTTCACACTCCTTCCTAACACACCTTCCTAATACAGGACGACGGCAACGAGACGCCGGTGCCGACACCGGTGTCCTAGCCGGGTTCAGACGTGCGGATGCTCACTTCCTAAAGCGCGAATCCTTGAAAGCGCGCTTCTGGAGGTTGCCACGGGTCCGGTATTGACGGTGACCAACTGGCATACAGCACTACAGCACTACAACGCTCGGAAGCGCTCGATATCCTGCAGCTCCGGCGCTTTGAGCCGGTGTCAGCTGCGAGCCCACGAAGCAACAACGATGCTACGCACATGCAGAGGCGCGTGTTTCACGAGGTGCCACGGGAGAAGCTTTCATACCTCGCCCACGCAGATGCGCACGAATCCTGTAAATGCACTGTTCAGGAGGCTGCCACGGGTGCGGCGTACTGAGCCGCCCGCTGCGAGTGCAGGTGACATGGATCGGACTTTGTTGGATCGTTTATCCGCGAACAGGGTGCGCCTTGTGCTCTGTCCGGGTTGGTGAAGGGACTTCGGAAGACTGAGGCTTCGGAACGTTGTCAGTGTCTGCAGAAACTCGTCCTGACGTATACCAGAAGTCCACCGAAACCGAAACCACTCTGAAGACTGATCCACTTGGCAACGTTGGTTTGCCGCATTCGCGACATGTGCACCATGCCCCTATGACACAAAGCCGCGAACACGTGTTCTGCGGCGGAGAGGGTCTCCAACATGGCGTCTAAGACCTTGCCACTGTGCACAACCACAGGCCAAGCCAACGCCGCCAGTGCCAACTTCCGTCGTACTCGCGGGGTCCGTGTGCTACAGACGGTTCTTATACCAGTCATGGTATTATTAACGACGAGGGCTCGTCACAAGTGCAAGGAGAGGTGGGCAACGACACTCTCTGCTCCACGCACCGTGTACAAGAAGCCTCGAAGTCGCCCAGAGATTTTGAGACGCCAGTGTTTCACTCTAAAAAAAAACGTTTTGTTTCCGACGAGGAGTGCGAGCACGTGTTCCACAACTGCGGACAATCGGTGCCGACTCTCCCTGCACCCCGGAATAGAAGTATCGCCCCCTTCTGTCCACTCTTTTTTCTTTTTTCAATGATCACCCGCCTTGTGTTGTCTGAAATACTCGAGTACACGCCAGTTGCAAAAGTTGCAAAAGGAGGAGAAATGTGCTGCAGCCCACACGAAGTACAAGTCAGTCTGGGTTGGGGCCGGGACGTTGGCGTTTTAACAAGAAAAAGGGCCCAAATTGGCAATAGTAGTTGTTCTGTTTCTGCCCACGAAGATTTCTGTCAAATACCTACCCTCCCCCGGGGCTCTTGCTATTCTTGTCCGCCCGGACCCAGAGCTCAGGTGTCGGGGGTGCCCCTCTTGACCGTCCAGGGGGTTTATCCAAGTAACAACAAAGCCCCCCTCCCGGGTAGAGCCTGAACCGACACTGCTGACACCTTCTGTGTGCAGACTTTTGGCATGTTCACCAATGTACAGGCTTACCACCGATTGGGCAAAGGCTGAACACCTCGAAACCAGAGCCAAGTGGTGAGCTACGCGGCATCAGATTTATCGGGGGCCGCGACTGGCTTGCGAAGTGGAAGCGACGCATGTTACATGAAACACCTTTTCAATACCACCCAACGACTGTAACACGGCACAAGGCGCTAGCGTCTGTCAAGAGCATGCGTGACACAGCCGTGTCTAAGGTGAGATGAGAGACATCGGCTAAAGGACCATACCATGCGCAACAAGCGCCCACCGAATCACAAGGGAACGACACGAAGCACCGGTAAATCTGGGTATAGTGCAGGCGTAAGCCAACATCGGCGGTACCGGTTTTGTGGACCGGATCCGCACATCCCAATCTTCTTTTGTATAAGCACCCGCTTTGTAGGAAATGCTTGAGGAGACTGCCAGTTGCGATAGATCAAAGGAGGTAAATGCGCTGTAGCCCACACGAAACACAGGTAAATCTGTGTTTAGTAGCGGGCGTAAGCGTTCAACAAAAAAGACCCACTTTGTAGTTGTATTGTTTTCTCCCCCTCTGGCCTCCTTCGAATGAGCACAAGGCAGTCCCTCGAGTATTTTAACAGCAGTTAATGTGCACCAGCCCCTCTGCGGCACGAGTCTTGAATATATTTTGAGCGGAGAGATCGCCAATTTGTCCGCTGCTGATGGCAGCTCCGAAGGGCGTGTTGTTCAGCCCTCGTGGCCGGAAGAGGAGGTAGCTCTACCGCCACGAACAAAGGAAAACGGTACAAGAATAGAATAGGAGGGACACCCGCTATACCGCCAAGAAAAAGGGTATGCGGATAGTTACTCCTCGTGGGAGCTTCATGCTCCACATGGCCGTCGTGCTTGTAGCAGCAGCGTGGGCTGTCCTCGTTCTGTTGTCCCTGCCCAATATCCTGCTGCTACGGTGGTAAGACTTCGCTGCATTCTACACCACACCAATTTTGGATGAAAATCGAACCAGCGATTGGAAAAGAAGATTGGTTAGTGGAAACACCCAAGACGCAATCAAACAACAGCTTGTGTGCATCCTTTCTGCTTTTCTACTTGTTATATTCGCTCACCGCCCCCTCATAGGGCTGTCCGGACCCTGAGATCAGCCGTTGGGAGCTCTTGTTCGTCCTGGGATTGTGGCCAGCGGTACTCCTCCCCCAGAAGAAGAAAGCGAAAGTGGCTGTGTGTCTTCGCGGGGGTAATGAAGGGAACCCAGGGTCTATTTCGAAGAAAAAGAAAAGCCTCGTATGTTCACGCTTGCAGAGAAGAGCTTCGTCGGTACTCGTCGTGACGGACGATAAAAGTGTAGCACTAGAAAATCAGAGAGTCGTCGACGATAGGTGGAGTCCGAACTTTCTCCCTGCTGAGGAAAGTTTTGCGTATGGCTCTACGCGTATTCACACTTCTTCGTCTACATTTTACCCCGTGCAGAAACGTGCAGAAAGCCTTTTGGGGAATCTATGGGCCGAACTCGAGAGTCTCGACTCCAAAATAGGGAAGCTGGTGCTCCTCGGAAAGGTTTTGTTCAACATTACATGTGTCCCCTGTCCGTAAAGTGTGAAACAAGGAATCTACATTTGTACCGAGCGAACAGTTGCGGAACAACGACTACCTGCGCATGGACAGATATACGAAGCTAACCAGCTACCACAGGAAGACCCGCCCTAAAGAGGTTTGCTCCCTGCACCATCGACGAACAAAGGCCTTTTGGACCTATTGTTTTCGTCGATGCGGTTGCGGCTGAGAGCAAGCCCCAACCCAGATAGTGCTCGCGTATACCCCTGACTGGTCCATTGTATGCGTATTTTCCGAAAGCAAGCTCGGACGCCGAAGACAAGACGAAAAGCTACACTGCTGCGGTGATGGTCATGACTGCACCTTGAACCAGTCGGTTTCTGGTTGGTCAGCCTGAAAAAGTTAAGATGATGCGGTCATTGACCGTGCCCGGCTGGTGACCGGTCCAACGATTGTGTTGAGCCCTTTCAGAAGGGGGGGAAAGGGGGGTTAACACGGCAAAACCGTCCCCCGATTGTTCGCCGTATTCTCCTGTGCCGGTCTCTCACTGTTTGTGGAAAAGTTCAGTTTCTATCCTACGATCCGAGGAAAAATAAAAAAAAGATGCACAGGAGCTCCTTCCTTTTGTCTTCCTTGATGACGCGTGCAGCTGCTAGGATTTTGTCCTGGAAGTTTGGTCAACGATGGCTAACGCACTACGGAGAATGTGGAAACTTCTACGAAGTTCTATCGGCAGCAGCATTCGATGCCTAGACTTTCCGTAGCGCTGGAGGCAGACTTATCCACCACCCGAGAAGGCAGGATTCTCGCATGAGCGCCCGACAAGCCTTCGAAAGAGACACTGTTGGGGCAGCAAAGAGAAGGAGTAGTTCATCAGTGCGATGCCGAAACAATGGATGATATGCGACATTGTCAAACTGAGGGGGAAAAGGACGTGACAGAATGCTTGGCAGCGTATGATGTGCATGTGAGGCATGCGCCCTCTGTATGGATCAGGCGTCTGTCCACCAGAATACTCAGAAGAGGCAGTAGTTGGCTCACCGTTTGTAGTAGGCAAGGAGCCGAAGCCAACGGTAGGCTTTCAACAGCAAATAGACCCATTTTTAGGTGGTATTGTGTCTTCCCTCTCTCTAGCCTCCGCCGAAATCAACACCAGGCGGTGTTTATTTGTACCATGGACAAGATTGTCTGCTGAGGAACCAGCACGTCACACACACCAAAGGCCTCTCCCCCCCTGGGGGAATCTGACGCCGTAAAACGTGCGCAAGCCATCGGTAAAGCGTCGTGGGAGACACCTCAGCAATGAGGTCTTCGAAAGACATCCTGCGCCGGTGGGATAGCGGGAGCAGGCAGCAGCGCATTTCGATCCTGCTGGAGTTCATCGCCTCGCACAAGAACTCGACGGGCGCCGACATAGAGCGCAACCTCGGCCCTACCGTGATGCTGTTCTTCACCCGTATCACCGCTTGGCTCCGGCTGACCTACATGCTTGGGTACGAGCTTGCCGTCCAGTTGACAGCTATTTCCCTGTTCCTTCAAGGCCAGCGGTATCTCACCAACTTCATGGAGATAGGCGGCATCCAGACTCTGCTCGACATCGTGTGCCACCGGACGAAAATCACCCGAGACAAAGAAACGGCGCTGTCCATTTTGATCCACATCGCGAACAGCGGACGCGTTTTCCGGGAGATGATCTGCGAAGAGGTTGGGTACCCTGAGGACAGGGTCAAGTGGGCTGAAGGCGTGCTCGGCGTCCCGCGTGACCACGCCTCGCTGAAGAACAACACCGGAGACCTGAAAGCCGTCGTGCAGAACAAGTTGTCGGCGGCCGTTGCGGATTTGAGGCAGCACTCGGCCTCCGCCGAGGCGAAGGCGGCGGCGCTTAAAAAGGATGTGTCGCAGGCGATGACCATCCTCGCCCACTCGGAGCCGTACACGGGCGTCGACCTCCTCGTCGACGCGCTCCTCCACGACGACGGCGCCAGCTTCGAACTCTTCGGCGCCTTGTTTCTCGCACTCGGGCACGGCAATCCCAGGAAGGGCACCATGATCGACCTGGGCCTCTTGCGCGTCCTCCGCCGGGGCAACGAGTCGGCCGCACTGTGCGCCGCGTCCACACTACGGTATCCGCAAGATTTCCCTTTACTCTTCGTCTCAGACGGCAGTGATGACGCAAGCCTTGCGGCTCCCTGTGTTACAAGACAAAACAGCTTCGTACTATCTTTTGACGAGTCTTTCTTCCTTGACGACTCGTCTGCGATGGGTAAGTTCGGGCGATACGCAGAGCCACTCCGAGTATCTCCATCTGGTACGCTCCGAAACCGAGGAATCCAGAGATGCGCTGATCTTAGCTCTGTGTCCGGGAACAGCAAAGGGAAAGGTTGATGAAAGCGACTATCTGCTTACGAAGCAAAAACCGAGCCAGCCAGCTGTTGTGTGTGGGTTTTATTCTCCAAACAAAAACGGGTTTGTTCTCTCTTTTATTTTCCGCTAAAAATATCTGACTTGCCGAACTGCCGCGCACCACATCGGGTGCTTGAGATGGACACATACCGTCATGCGGACATCGATGGCAGGGTATCCGGCTATTAAGGCAGCTCAATGAGTACTGCCGGACAGCGGCACAGTGGGATCAGGTCCTGAGTCGCAGCGACGAGCTGAAGAGTGAGTTCTCTGGCTTGCATGAAGAGCGTCGAACCTCGTGTGATTCGTAGAGACTGGCACGTCTAGGCGGACGCCAGCGATCACGGCGGTGCTTTGGCCATTTGGATCCAGTTCGGAAAACCGTGCTCAAACGACATGCATGGATGCCGGCATCGTTCCTCCCTCCCACTCCGATCGGAGCTTGTGTGCTCGGCA
This sequence comes from Diplonema papillatum, assembly GCA_030068145.1. Taxonomy (NCBI): domain Eukaryota; phylum Euglenozoa; class Diplonemea; order Diplonemida; family Diplonemidae; genus Diplonema; species Diplonema papillatum. The sequence goes on along the minus strand of JAPJBO010000066.1, from coordinate 171,086 downwards.
ATGCAGAGTCTCGGCAGCGGAAGCTATCCTCCCCGCATCCTCTCGAAAGTCGCATCTTGGCAAAAGTGCACGCAGGTCTGTGCCCCGGGAGGATTGTGGGGACCCACTTGGTGGGGACTTTGAGCATGGTAGCGGATCTGGATACGCGTCCGATGTAAAGCGGTGAATGCACACGTGGCAGGCCTGCGGTGGCCAGTGGCAGGGAAAAGAGAAAGGGAGGGGGGGCAGGCTCAGTGCTGCGCAAACCCCGGTCGCGTTGCGAGAACTTCCTGCGTCAGCACAGGAAGCGTACAGGCACACCAGCCCGCTGATGCTGGTAATGGCAAACGAAATCCTCAGCCCGCTGTGCCGGGAAGACAGCCCGCTGTGCTGTAAAACCTCAGCCCGCTGAGCTGAGAAGGCAGCCCGCAGTGCTGCAGAACGTACCCGTAGCCCGGTGTGCTGCAAGACCGCAAAGGGGGAAGGGGGGTGGCCCCGTGCACATCACAGGACCGACACAAGCGTGTCTCCCCAGCACCCTTCTCGACAAAATCGTTATGTCTTCCTTCTTGGTTTAGCAATGCTTCTGGTGTTCCCTTCATTGACTGGATTACATGGTTTGAACATCTAGTGCGGAAATAAAATCGACTCAATGAGTCCTCTGCGCTTCTTTCCGAGTGTTTTCGGTTCATTACGTAAGCTCAGGGTAGCTAACTCGAAAGGTTGCCCAGGCATGATTGTCAGGTAGCCAAGTAAGAATGTCAACGTTCATTCCTCCCACCCTGAGCATCGCAACTTGATTTAGCTTGAACAGATCTTTCTATTCTGAAACACGTCTACGACAGCGCTACCCAACTCGAAAAGCTACAACCAAGACATCGCATAAATGTCTTCAACGTAGTGGTGGAACAGTAGCAGACATGTTCCAGAGGAAGAAGACGAAGAACGGACATTTATGCGATGTCAGGATCGATGCGCAGGTGGGAGGAAGGAACGTTGGGTGACCTTCATGCGATGTCAGGTTGTGTTGCCCCAATTGGACGGAAACGACGTTTTCAGAATCACGAAGTTCATAGGTTCATCCTTTCTGTGAACAGGGCGCTTTCAAAGTGTGGGATGTATTAGATCCCATTTCTTCGAGGAACATGTTTCGGCCCATCTGCCGCGAAGAAAGATCGGCCAGATACGAGCGATTCAACTCTCTCAAGCCACACTTCCATGGACCCTGAGGATGCTTCGAACCCACAGGTTTTGAACTAAGTGGTTGAACAGCGATGTCTTCGAGAACCCCTTGACCAATGTGACCCGAGAGCACACGTTGTCAACAAAGTAATACTTGGGATGTTCCTGAAATCGTCGTGAAAGACGACGGAAACCGATTCATGATTATTGTTCATCCACCTGGTCCGGGCTCCTGGTAAGTTCCCCGAAACTCCCCGACACTTCCCCGAAACTCCCCGAAACTCCCCGAAACTCCCCGATACTCAGCCCGATTTCTGTGGGAAAAAGTGGGGCTGCCGGTGGGTGGGCAGGTTACAGGTTGGTAGTTGAGTGGACAGAAGGGTGGATGGTGGTGGGCAGGTCGGTGGATGGGTGAACAGGTGGGCAGTTGGGTAGACGGGTGCGGGCAAGTGGGTGAGGTGTGCAGGTAGGTGTGCTAGTGTGCTTCGGACGCGGCTCTCTTGAGCCGTCCGTGTTCCTCCTCCTCCGATCCTCTTCCTCTACTAACCGGATGCATCTACCAACTGTAGCTTGGACTCCTGGGCAGTTGTTGAGGCACACCCTTCAGCCTGCGGATTCGGAGGGCCTCAAGGCGAACCAGCAGTTGCTGGAAAACCTGCAGGACCTGCCTTTGAGTCCTTGGACACAGGGAGGAGTCTGAACAGGACGCGTCGTGTGCATGTGCGCAGGTTCAACCATCATCTGACTCTTCTGTTTGCGGTTGCAACCTTCGGTACCACGAGTTTGCCATTCTTATGTCAAACTCTCCAATCCCCTCTTGGGTTTTGGTTTGGGCAAAAAGTATTCGCGCCCGCCATCTCCCGATGACCTTCCCACTTCTGACCACGCTGCAGCAGTCACGTGTAAACCGGGCAGACCCAGTCGTCCCCCATCTGGTCCCGAACGACGAGCACCGCTCCTGCACCCGAGTTTAGCCTTCGATGATTGGAAGCCGCATCGGAAACAGTGGGTCAACCCATCCCGGAATTCTGAATTCGTGCACCCGGTTGAAAGGAGTGTCCACTTCGGAGTCCACGTTCACTTATGTGGGGAGTTGTAGAGTACGGGAGGAACCGGAAATCTCCGGAAAGATGGTACCCGCATTCCAACTCGTCTCGGGAATGGTCAGTCGACGACCGTATGCAGGTGGGTGGAGGCCCTGGGACTGCGAAGGTGTGACCACCCCATAAGGAGGACTCTCTATCTTGCGTTATCTCTCTGTCCCAGTCGCCATAGCAACCGTATCCTTGGCCAAGCATCATCCTGCAACCCTGCTTTCGGATGGCCATCGTGCCTCTCATTTTGGTTATCAACCTTACTCCTCGCTCGAATTGCCGTCTTCGACCGTAGCTGCCCCTGGTCCTGGTGGTTAGGGTTAGCATGCAAAGAGCCTGTGGCGATAATCTGCATCTGCTCTCTTTCGTGACTACCTCTTCGTGCTACCTCTCTTCGTCACTGGTACCTTATCTTGACCTCTGCCCGCCGCGGAGTGCACGTCTCTGTCTTCGATGATGGCGAGTCCTTACGCCGCCGCTTCGTTGCAGCGGCCGTCCTAGTGTCGTCGCCTTGTCTTCGGCGTTCTCGATGGCGGTGTTGGCGCCGGCATCCGCCGCTTCCCTTGTGGCGCTTTGGGCCGATGGTCGCAGCCTGCGTCTCGACTTCGGTGTCGCTTCGGGCGTCCCCAGGGGCGAAGGCCCGCGCTTCCGTCTCTTTGCCGCCGACTCCGCACATCGGCATATCGTGCTGCAGGCAGGCATCCGCGGTGTGCAGCATTCCGCGATCGTCTTGCACGTCCCGCACTGCGTCATCCTGTGCTTCTCGCAATACTTCACGGCGAGGCCGTCCCCTGTCGCGTGGTGTGCCTCGGCAGCAGCGCGCTACTGACGCTTGCCGATGCTTGCACTCTTCGCATTTCGCTTTGTGATGTCTCGTGCACACTCTCTCGTCCTTGGTGGTGGCCTGGGCACATGCACTGGGTCTCCGCCGCCCACTGAATTTACCCTCTTCTGCCCCTTCTTGCCGGAGGTGCCGTCTTCGAAGGCGTCCCACCAGCACGTCCGCCCATACGTGGAAAATACGTCCATCCCCCAGACCTCATCATTGAAGGCGTGCCTGTTCGTCCCCAGCTGCGACTCGAGCACGAGAATTGTCTCTGTACCCGCACGACCTCTGGTGGAACAGTTCCTGCTCTCCTTGCCGCAGCGGATCCTGTCGCTACCTGTGTCAAACCGTGCCAACCTGGACCTCCCAGTCTGTCCTTCCTTCTCAGCCTCTATCTTCGTCTTCGGGGCATAGCCAAACACGGGACCGCTCTGCGCAAGGTAGGGCCATAATAGCGTAGCCCCCTCCCCGCCTTCGCCAAGGCCGGCTGCAGGGAAAGTGGTCGCCACAAAGGACATACCCCGAAACTCCCCGAATTTCCCCGAAACTCCCCGAAATTCCCCGAAACTCCCCGAAACTCCCCGATACTCCCCGATATTTTCGTCTGGACCAGGTGGTATCATGAAGCACTGTATCGCGACTACGACTTCGGTTTGCTGTATGTTCTCCGTGTCGTTCTGTTCCACGATGTGTCGGTTGTGATTCGCCGGCGTCACTGCTGAGTACGCGTCAACTTCCATCTTCAGTTGGGCGGAGATCTCGTGCAGGTTCCTGTCACGTAGGCTTTGTTGCCTCAGGGACGCCAGTAGAAGCTGCTGGTGCGGTGCCTTCTTCGTTGAGGATGTATTTTTTCCTTGCACTCCTGTTCTCCGGGTTGACGTCAGACACTCCTTCTTTGCATAAATCGTCCACCACCGGAAAGCCAAATCCTAACCTTCGGACGAACTCGTTCTTTACTCCCGGATTTGCAGCGCCCATCAGCTCGAGAACTTCTTCAACGACAGGTACGTTGATCCTGCTCGCGATGTCGTATGCTGGGTGGTTTGTGTCGAAGAACGAGTCGAAACGAGCTGTCGGCTCTGATCTTCTCTGCCCTATCTGTCCAATACAGGATGCGGCATCCTCGAAAATTCTGGTTTCCTGCTGTTGTTTTGCCAGCGTATACACGGATGCACTGTTGAAGATCAGGATCCAGCTGGTGGTGAAGAAGACGTCTGAAGGGCGGGATGAAAGAGGATCGATGTTTGTGCGACGTTGGATTGTGTGGTCTCGGAGACGGTGAGTCAGCTTTGCTGATATCTGCCTTTTTGCCCCGGCTTGTTCAATCCACCTTTCCCAGAGGTCTTCCCGTATGGCTCGTATCTGATTCTTGGTGACCACGGTGGCGGCCACGGTCTGTTTCGTGTGATTTTGGCGTCCTCGCGTTGGAGCTCCATTCCTTAAACGCCTTGACCGTGTCGGACTCCACTCTGACGAGGGTTGTCATCGTCTCCTCCACCGAAACATCGGGATAGGTCCGTCGCTTTCTTCATGGCGTAGTCCTCGTACTTTACCGCCGCCATATAGCGGTCGTTAGCAGCACTAGTGGGTGATGCCACCAGCGGGATTTAGCTGGCTACCATGACGATAAGCCGAGGTTGACCCTTTTGAGGAACCGCTTCACCACCAGCAGTGCTATCGCGTGCCGAATCCGCATCAGTATATGCGTCGTGCTGGGCATCATCTCTTTATCCATCTTCAACGATACTTCGAGCAGGATGCTTTTGTGCGCTGTGTCAGCCGCCTGTCCTATGCTTCTTCGCTTCTTCGTACACTGCCTTGTCTACCTTTGCTGGTATCGGCGAAAAAGCGATGTTGAAAGCATCCGCCGCCCTCGTCGGGAAAAGAGGAGACTTCTTCGGCAAAAAGTCTAGCGGCAACCAGACACCGGATTCCACCTGGAGGAGGATGGCCTTCACGAGGGTCCATCCGGCGTTAACGTGCCCGGTTGGTTCAGGTTCAGCTGTTCCAGTCTTGGTCGATGTTGACCGTTTTTCGCGGGTCAACCTTCGTTTTTCCGCCTTCGTCTTGTGCTTTTTCAGCTTCGTCCCGATCTCACGGATACAACCGATGTTCGCTGGGCAGGCTCATGCGTTCTCTTTTGAGGTCTGCAACCGGCACTGCTCTCCATGTCTGGCATGTTCCATTTATGGAGGTCCGCCATCAGCTCTTTCACCTCTTCTACCGACGGGGGGTTCATCTGCGTTTTAACGCGCACAGCTCAAGGCTGACGACCGCGAGTAAAGTTTTCTTTTTTTTTCGTAGTAACAATGCTTTGTAAACACGAAAGAGAACGCTGGCAGCGTGTTTGGGAGAAGATTAGCCGAACGATCATATTCACTCACTATCAATCACTAGCAGGCTAATCCTCCCCCGGCACGTACAAGCAAACACACGCCTACTTTTTTTCTATGGTTAAAACTACTACTACTGCACATCGGACGTGAAGCGCGCACCGAGACAAACACCGGGGCAAAAAGCGACGAAGCATGACACGACGCGTGCAAAGAGGTAGTCTGTGGCGGCTTGTGCAGTCTATCGACACAGATTGTTGCTGCATAACAAGTACAAACTACTACTACTACTACTACTACTACTACTACTACTACTACTACTACTACTACTACTACTACTACTACTACTACTACTACTACTACTACTACTACTACTACTACTACTACTACTACTACTACTACTACTACTACTACTACTACTACTACTACTACTACTACTACTACTACTACTACTACTACTACTACTACTACTACTACTACTACTACTACTACTACTACTACTACTACTACTACTACTACTACTACTACTACTACTACTACTACTACTACTACTACTACTACTACTACTACTACTACTACTACTACTACTACTACTACTACTACTACTACTACTACTACTACTACTACTACTACTACTACTACTACTACTACTACTACTACTACTACTACTACTACTACTACTACTACTACTACTACTACTACTACTACTACTACTACTACTACTACTACTACTACTACTACTACTACTACTACTACTACTACTACTACTACTACTACTACTACTACTACTACTACTACTACTACTACTTTAGTATACGGTAGGAACTGGAGCAAAGCGCATGCCAGGATGAGCACCAGCATGAGACGGGGAAGGTCACGATCTTTCTGTGACCAGCTTCTTGCGGTCGGATGTCTTCGAGAAGTCGGAGATTCTTACCAGACGAGGCGGCTCGACACGGCTCCCTCGGACGAAGGAAGAGAAGGAGGCTCCCCTTCACGCAGCATGCATCGACTGCATGGACGTGGAGAAGTTGAATAATCGGATGGCGCGCAAGCGTTTCGACGATACGTGGCGCCTGACGTTTTCACCGGAAACCGGCGACCTTCTGCCGTCAATGGGATCGCCTTCCCGACTCGATCCTGGACATGCGCGCGAGCTGTCCAAACACGGTATCGCCAGACGAGCGCCTGGCCCTCTGGTAAACGTGCCCTTCACCGTCATCGAGGAGAAGGACGGGGCGTTGCGCCAGCGATTCATTTTGTGGTCGTTTGATGGGAATCGTGTGGCCGAGGCCCAGGGTTACGAAGCGCACGTGCCACTGGGGCATGTGTCCAAGTACCTTACCGCGGTACACGAGGAGTGTGGCACGACGCGGGACTTCAGAACGGGGTTCTACGCAGTGGCCATCCCTCCAGGCGCAACTCGGCTCTTCCGGTTTTCCGACGCGAATGGCGCATGGTGGGAGTTGACACGTCTCCCCATGGGGCATTCGTGTGCCCCGGAGATAATGCACACTCTTGCCGCTGTTTCGGCCGGGCATCCGGACTACGTGATGCCCGAGTTTGCGGAGCGCTCTGTGGTTGTCGATGTGTGGGTCGACAACATCAGATACGCCGGGACAAAGAAGTCCGTCGTCGAAGCCACTCGACGTTTGGATCGGACCGCCTCCGACTGCGGCCTAACTTGGAAGGAGACGGATTCGCAAACTGCCTCACGGCAGTACGAGTTCATCGGGATCCGGTGGGATCATGTGTCACACCAGGTGGCGCTGTGCCGCAAGCTCAAGCGGAAGCTGTTGGAAACGCGCTACGTGTTCGGTGAAGCGCTGGCCTTCGAGCGCGTTCTTTTGTCCTTTCCCGACAGAGCGTCTGGGGGTCGGGTTGATGTTGTCGTCGACAGCACAACAGTCAAGGGTGTCGGGAAAGGGGCGTGCCTGCGGAGTTCCGTCTTGAACGACGCGGTGGTCGCAGGTTTGAAGCGGGTGCAGTCCTTGAACTGTGCCATATCAGTTCGATGGGTGGGAAATCCTGCTTATCTCCCATCCCGGGTTCCCTTGACTATTAAAAAGAGACGGTTGACGGCGATCGTGTTGTGTCTACTAGGAAGTGCACTACTCGTGCGCACAAACAACACATATTCACGTCCCGCATCATCGCACCGGGCGCAAAGCTTTCGGCAGAGTTTGAACAGTCGGGAATTTCCCTGTCAGTTTAAAGGAAAGCCTGCTTACGCTGCGTCGTAAGTTACGCGTATCTTTGCCATGCTTGTTGAAATGAGCAGACTGGAAAACTACCCGGAGAGATGGCCCCCGACCCTCACGCCTCTCCCTCTCGCTCTTCTTTTCTATCAGTCAACATTCCGGGCGTTTGGGCACGTATGAATCCAGGAGAGATGACCATTGATACAGAAAAAGCTTTACGCCCGTCTACACAACAGGTCTTTGCAGAGCTCGAAGCAATGCTACGCAAACGACGGCTTCGCGCTGGCCCCGTTTCACGCGTTGACAGACGGGCCGTCGGGGAACACGACACAAAGTGAGATCGAGGACCTCGAATTCACCGACTTGATCGACACCCTCAGCAAGCTGCTGGACAAGGACAGTGTCAAGCTCCGCTTCGAAGGGACCGAGCTACTCGTCAGCGCCGGGAGAAATGACCGGTTTTCCCCACAAGTCCTCCAGAAGATGATCGAGTTCCTCGAAGGGGACCCCGCCCACCGTCCTTCGCCCGACAGGTTCCGAGCGTCCAGTGCACGCGTGTTGGGAAAGCTGCTAGCCGCGAAGCTAAACGGGAAGGAGGCGGTGGTTGACATGGCCGAGGTGTTTACCCGGAAAAAGGTTTGTGTGACGATGCTGCAGGCCCTGAAGCAGTGCGACGCGAAGGACATAGACATGCAGAGGGAGGCGATCGCCTTCTTGCAGGTGCTGGCACGCAACGGCGGGCACTGTTTTAGCGAGGAGCTGGTCATCCTGACAGAGGTGATGGGTGAAAAAGCTGTGGCGTCCCTAGAGCAGGCTGAAACTTTCACAGTCGATGACCTGCGAGGGCTGAAGACAATCGTCCAGAACTCCACGATTGTGTGAGGCGGTCCGCGGGCTTCTAATTTGCGTACTGCTTTCGTGTACTACCGCACCATTGGCTTGCCCCCCCACGCCCCCCGCACGTTCGCTTCCAAGGCTTTCCAGCACTGGCGACTACCTACTGTTATCAAGAGCGAGTGTCCGGGGAAGCCCTTGTCAATACCAACCAAAGGCTGTGCCACGCATTGCATAAAGCCGGGCACTAGCGTCTGGCGAGAGCAAGCATGAGACGCAGCCGTGTCTTAAAGATGAGAAGAGAGACCCCGGCTCCCTCTGCCAAAGGACAATACCACCAACGCACCAAGAGCCCATCACGCTGCAGAAGTCCTGTGAAGAATACCATGCAAACAAATGATTGACCAGCGGGACGAGAAATGCAACCGTTGGTTTCTGCCGGCTCCCGAGGTTCAAAAGACTGCTGTAACAATGTTTTCAGTCATACCGGCCCCACCGCTCCATCGCGAGCCCCGTCGGTCACACGAAGAAGGATCAGAGGGGTGTGTCTTTTCACGTGGTTCGAACCTCTTTTGTCTTCTGCGGCTGGTCGTGGAAAGATCGATCTAGCCTGTGCCATGATTCTTCGAGATTGGCCTTCTTTTCGTTTTCGCCTGCGTACTGCATTGTTGCTGGGCAGCAGCCGGGTCCGCATGTGCAACGACGCTTCCTCTTTTTGACGAGCAGAAGTGAACGAGAGAAAGCCTGGTACAAGGGAGTCAACCTTGTCCCGTGTTCGTTCAGCGGCATTGCAGAGCCAACCTACATATGAGTCGATGCCAAAAGGGGGGGGGGGGGTTTGGGCGGAAAAATCCCCGCATAGTTCACCAGGGTCTGACGGGTACTGAGGCCCCATACCCTTCCTAAAACATCATTCTGCGTTCAAATACGCCCTCAGAAGCCTCCGGAGAGCCTTCTATGATGTCCCAAATGCGATTTTGTGGGTTTTTAGGGGGTCCCCCCGTCTGCTGGCCGTAAACCGCCATAGAAGACACATATGCAACCTGATGCTGGGTCGCTCCTCGGAGCAAAATCTCGGCCTAAACACACGTTTTCGGCGTTCTCTATCATTCTCCAGGTGCATTCGACCCTCGGACTTCATAAATTATCTCGCTTACAGGTGTTCCGGGGTGTGCAAAAACAAGGCGAATGGACCCTACAGACCGTACCACGCCCTGCCTGTCTATACAGGCTTTGGGGTCGAATTGCGCCGCCTTGGCGCCATGTGCACCGTTTTGGTCTCGTTTGTGCTGCTTTGGGATCCACTAAGAACTCTGGTCTGATTTGCGGGACGCTTTGCTCGGTTTTGGTGCCCACTTTCACCGTTCAAAGTGCATCCAGTGGTGAAGACTTTGCGCCGAAGCTGGAGAGGAAGCGACCCAGTAGGCGCCACTTCACCGTGAGCGGGTCTCGGAACAGGACTCAAACTGGCCCAGGTGATACTGCCGACCATGGCGGGTGTGTGCGCCACACAGTTTGTCTGACCAAGCTCACTGCACAGGAGCTTGCCACACATCCCTCGGGTCATGTGCCGCCTGTGCAAAGTCATCCAGCGAGAAGCACTTTGCAGCCATGGGTGAGAAAGGTGCCAGAAGGGAAGACATTGCCAGGAAAGCTCTGAAAGCCTGCCCTGAAAGCGGTGAAGCCTGCTTCAAAATCATGAAGTGAACGCGTCGTAGTCAACCGCTTCGACGACGATTGAGAACGGCTGATGATCGCCTGTTACTTAACGCTTGTCCTACTTCGTTCACCAAGCCTTGCAGAATCACCAGAGTAGCATAACATGATGCAGGTAGAAGCCTGAACAGGCCTTAGAACAGTGAAAGTGGGCGCCAAAACCGAGGAAAGCGTCCCGCAAATCAGACCAGAGTTCTTAATGGACCCCAAAGCAGCACAACCGAAGCCCGAAACGGTGGATGTGGCGCCAAAGCCGGTGCAATTTGACCCCAAAGCCTGTATAGACAGGCAGGGCGTAGTTCGGTCTGTCCCCAATGCAGGGGGCCATTCTCCTTATCTTTGCACGTCCCGGAACACCTGTGAGTGAAAGAAACCACGAAGCCCGAGGGTCGAATGCGCCTGGAGAGTGCTAGAGAACGCCGAAAACGTGTGTTTGGGCTGGGATCTTGCACAGAGAAGCGACCCAGCTTCAGGTTGCATATGTTTCTACTATGGCGGTTTACGGCCAGCAGACGGGGGGACCCCCTAAAAACCCACAAAATCGCATTTGGGACATCATAGAAGGCTCTCCGGAGGCTTCTGAGGGCGTATTTGAACGCAGAATGATGTTTTAGGAAGGGTATGGGGCCTCAGTACCCGTCAGACCCTGGTGAACTATGCGGGGATTTTTCCGCCCAAACCCCCCCCCCCCCTTTTGGCATCGTACCATATATATATATATAGCCACCGTGTATAAATATACGGCTAGCGCAGCATCGTGTTTGGGCGTCGCTGCTGCGGGGTCCCGACAGGTGAGCCTCGGTCGGACACTGGGAGTTGATCGTCGTAGTCCACGCATGCCGCAAACGCTGCCGTCTTCGGATCGAAGGAAAGCATTTTGGCTCCCACCGCACTGCGCGCAAAGAATTCGAAGGGCTGGTCGAAAAGCACTGCGTTTTAACTATATGCAGGAGGGAGGGTGGGAAAGGCGCAAGCGAAACACACACGTCCCGCTCCTTCCAACCGCCTTCCGCACGTCCCCACTTGTTGTGCACTGGGCAGGAGAAGACTTGTGGCTATCGCGATCTCCGGCTCGACAGGTAGCACTCCGCCTGGACTCAATACATTAAGGTTGTCCTGGGTTGTGAGTAGAGAGCAGCAGCCTACTGCTGCTTTTGCTGTGGATACCGCAAGGTACTCTTCTGGCTTCCGCGTTTTTGCATAAAAGTGTTGACGTTGCCCCGTCTGAACAGCTCGGGCGGCCTTAAAACTCTACAGAGAACGTCTCGTCTGTGTGCGTGTATCCTGCTACTTTCTGCAAGTACCGAAAGGTACTCTCCCGGCTTCCGTGTGTGTGCCTAAAAGCGTATAATTCGTACCGGCCTTAAGATTCTGCAGATAACGTCTGTGCGCGTGAAGTAGAGCCATCCGTCCGTCCCTCTACGGCTGCTTCTGCTGGGAAGAACCGAAATTTACAGTCCCGACTTCTGTGTTATTTGCGATCAGTACGTGCTTCCTCAGAGTGCATACTTGTTGCACGGGGACAGCAGCGGTTTAACCTGCGCGTGCAGGTCAAATTGTTCAAGCAAACTAGCAACCGTCTGAACAGCTCGGGCGGTCTATTGAAGGACCCGCAGAGAACGTCTCTGTCCCTGACGTGTTGACGTGTGAGGAGCGGCAATCTGATTCTGCTCTTTGCTGATGGTGTTGCCGCCTGCTACAATCCAAACCTTGACTCTGCACTGCGAACTGAGCAGCAACCTGCCCCGACGTCCTGTGCACTCAACGGAGGTTGATGTGGCAGTTTCTGGTGGTGGCAGGCACGCTCTGCTTGATATCAGTGTTGGTCGTAGCTTGGGTCCTTCGGCGCCGTCGTCGGATTTACCCCAGGAAACAGCCTCATATTTTGACCTCATGCGGCGTCAACGAGTTGCATTCACCTGACCCAGCACTTTCAGGCCCCCGTGACCCGATTGCTGCACGAAGCTCGCCTGTTACGCATGACTGCAGCACGCCGACTCGTGACACGAGCATACCGACATCCCCCCCGGGAGCGCTGGCAACTCCCTGTATTCCCCGTGACCCGCGTGTGGTCCCTCGACGCAGCAGCCTGCACCCGTTCACAACGGGAGCCAGCAGGCGATTGAGATGTTGCATGTGCTGTCTTGGCGACCGAGCAGCTGCACAAGACGTCTGCCCGCCCGACGAGTGTAAGGCACCGCACCTACCGTGTGTGCCTAGCAATCCGTTGCTGTTACAGCCTGCGGCCGCGGAAGTGTTTGATGCGTTACCCGACCGGAGAAACCGCAGATCCCCCACGTCAACAAGCATCCCCTTCCACGCTGCAGCAACAGTAGCCGTCCACCAGCTAGACATGAGGGTGCCTTGCAGCCCGGTTCTCGCAACCGACTCCCTCGTGGCAAACCCAGCAGCGATGGCCGACGGCAGCGGCAGGCGCGTCTCGGGTGAATCGGAAGGTACCGTCCTTTGCAACAACCCTTCGCCTTCGCCGAATACCGACGATAGCGCGTCCACCACCTCAGAAGCGGCGGGAGTTGATAGCGGTGCCTATCCCGCAGAGAACGTCGTTTCGAGCCACATTCCGGAAGGAAACGTGCCTTGCGGGCCCACAGTCGCCTGTCCACGTGCCAGAAACTGTGAAGTGTCAGTCGCAGACCTCAGCCCTGGCGTGGAAATTTCGATTTGCGCTGAACGCTCTGACAACGGCACCGACAATAACGACGGCAACAGTTTCGTCGGCAGCATCGATGCCAGCAAAGGCCTCCCCAACGCCGACAACCCCAGCAAAAGCAGCAGCACCGACAGTGACGACGTTCTTCAAAGCAGCCAACGCAAACCATACAAGGAAGTAACACAAGAGAGAGCGGCTGTACGCCCGGTTGACGACCTGCTTGCAGGTGTTGGCGCCGTGTCTTCCAACGAGTGTCCTGACAAGGTGCCTTTGAGCCCGTCCAATTTGGTTGGTATGGCGGCTAAACCGGTCCCTTCTAAACCTGTCGAAGTCGATGCGATTTCTCTGCAGACGTTCGTTTTCAGCGAGTTCAGCGACCTGTCTGAGCTGTCTGGCTTTGTGATCGACGAAGCGACGTGATTTTCCGACATTGGCGACTTTGTTTTGATTGAGCAACTCGCGGGGCCAGTTGCGGGATTGACACGAGACAAAGCCCAACACTGTATTGATGCCCTGGAACACCCCAGTAAAACACTTCGTTCGTCCGCCGTAAGACGGTGTATTGCACCTGTAAGAAACCCTGACATTTCCTCCCGCGACTAACCATAACTTATTTCTACAGCTCGTCAGTTCACACGGGCTTTTTCGCGTGTGAATCGGCGCGGGCGTACGGTTGTTTTGCCGAAGAACAGCACCAGTCGTGGGAGGCCGTGCCAACAAACGAAAAAGAAGACAAACAATCCGAACAAGCGTCGGTAGCCCCGATCCAAGTTTTGGACGTGGTCGCTATCGAGAAAAGGAAAAAGAAAGTCCGTTCTGCTACAACCCAAAGCGTCAAGAAAGCGTTCCTTCCTGCGAGGTTGTACGCAGTAAGCCTTTTGAAACTACTCTACTTGAACGCAGGAGTATCCCAGTCGAAAGCCCACGATGGGCGCCGCAAACGTATCCTAATCGACCGGGCAGCTGAAACACAGTGCTTGCAGTATAGTCTAGTCCGTTAAGGTGCTGCAAGTCAACGCCCAGAGATCAGGTCAAGCGCGGGTAAACAGTGTCTGGTGAGTGTGTGGTAGGACTCAGCAGCAGCAGCTCCCGATCTGATGAGCTGCTCCGGGCAGTAGTAGGGAGTTGCTCTGACGAACGAAGCACGGGACGAACAGCATCAATCTTCAGGAGGGGTCTTTTCTGCTTTGACACTTCTTGGACTGTGTTCGTACGCAACCGTTGTTCCGGAAAGGTTTTCTTCAGTGCAACTGTACTACTCAAAAAAGGATTCTGTATAAGAGCTGCAAAAAAGCGCCGACACACGGTCAGAAACGATATACCGTTCCAATCACGTTCTTGAATTCCCACGAAAAAGAGACGGTGCAACTGAAAAAAGAAATCAAGATGAATCGCGTTCTGGCTGTCTTGCTGCTGGGATGTTTGGCGGCCAGCGAGCCTTTGTTCCTGAGCGAGATGGTTAAGAACGGCAACATTGCCAAGGCGCAGGCGGCGGCCGCTGTGCAGCTCCCCGGGCTGCCGGACTTGAAGAGTTACTCGGGGTACTTCAACGTCAACGAGTCAGCCCACTCGGAGACTTTCTTCTGGTACTTCCCGCCTCTCAACGGCAATGCGTCGGCTCCGACGTTGCTATGGCTTCAGGGGGGGCCCGGCGCTTCGTCCCTGTTTGCGCTGTTCACTGAAAATGGTCCGATCACCGTCAACATGAACGGAACGCAGGCCCTCCGCAACGACCTCACCTGGGCTCGTGAATACGGAATGGTGTACGTCGACAACCCAGTCGGCACTGGTTTCTCCCTCACGGACCCCGCAGGGTACGCCACCAAGCGTGAGGACTACATGACCACCCTGTACCGTTTCACGCAGCAGTTCTTCACTATGTTCCCCGACCTGCAGCAGAACGACTTCTACGTGACCGGCGAGAGCTACGCGGGCAAGTACATTCCGTCCGCGGCGTACCGGATTCACGAGGAAAACATGAAGGGGGGCAAGCCTCAAATCCCCCTCAAGGGCATCATCATCGGAGATGGTCTCTGCGACCCGCTCACCATGTATGCCTAAAGCTCATGTTTCCAGAACAGAATAGATCCCAGTCGATTTGCGACGCCTTCGTGTGCGGATTAACCCCAAACCGATGCCGAAAACCTCTGGGCACCGAGTATATGACAAGTGTGTGACAGGGCTGCTTTGTTAATTCGTTAAATACGTAACCAGGGAGAGACCCTTTTAGGTACATTCTGCTCTCACGGTTGCTCACACCCTGTTAGCAGTAATAATCATTGTGCGGTATCTGGCTAGCAGAACAGCATTTGCGGCCTTTGATTATCTTACCACGATGCAACAACTTTTGGATATGATCGTCTGTAAGGAATATGGCAATTCATCGAGTATATCAGACTACGGTATCATGTTCCTTTTGCTAAAACAGGGTTCAGCAGTACTCGAAGCTGACTGAGACGTTCTCCCTGGTGGACTGGAACCAGGTGAAGGTGATGGAGCAGTACCAAACCAACGCCGTCAACGACATCTACGCGCAGAACTGGTCCGCAGCCTTCCACCAGTTTGACTTGATGATCAACGGGGACCTCTCGGGGCTCACTCCGTACCTAGCCAACGTTACCGGGTTTTCAGACTACTTCAACGCCCTGAGCCCCATGTATCCTCAGCCACTGAACGGTGACGCCGTACCGTTTCAAGTGTACCTGAACCGCCCGGACGTGCAGGCAGCGATCCACGTGAACAAGACGTACAACTCGTACACAGAACCCGTTGAGGTCGCCATCGTCAATGACGTGTGCCAGAGCGTGAAGGACCTGTTCCCGACGCTGCTGGAGAACTACAAGGTGCTCTTGTACAGCGGGCAGTTCGACGTTATCGTTGGGGCGCCACTGACCATTGCCTTCCTCCGCAGCATCCAGTGGTCCGGCCAGGGTGCATTCGAAATCGCTACGAGGGATATCTGGAGGAGCCGACCTCCTGTCGTCGGTGTCATGGGGCAGTTGCACGGGTCGACTGACGTCGCTGGCTATCACACGCGATCGGGCAACCTGCAGTACGTCATCGTCCGCAATGCTGGGCACATGGTTCCGACGGATCAGCCTGTCTGGGCCATTGACATGGTACGTGTTCTTTCGAGTAATCGTCTTGTTGCTGTCTCTAGTAGCAATCCCCCAGCCCCACAAGTTTATCATTTTACCGCAAGTATTGGTCGTACCGCTGGGTGACCGTCCCCATTGCCAACGCTGACTGTGCGTTTTGCGCCTGGAAACAGTCCCGTGTTTTATCCGAGGTGACTAGGTTGCTTCCCGTTCGCTTCAGCCCTCGCTCTGCGCCGGATTGAACCCTCGCTCTGCCCCGTTCTCGATCCGTCTCGTCATCGCTTACCCGAGTCAGGCCAGGCGAGCTCACAGGTGCTGCAGCGGCATGATGCGGAAGAGGACAAAGTGTGGAACACTTCAAGAGGGCACTGTCGCGTGTGCGTGCACGTCTGCGGCTGCAGTTTTCCGCAAGTCTGTTGACGCGTCTGCAGGCCATACGGTCAGGGGGCAAATACTTTGCAATGTTCGTGAATAGTAGCCCCAGGGGAGGAGAGACAGCTCCAGTTTTGGTGCTGAAATACAATAAACACACAGATCACGCGGTTTATCCGCGGGGACTCGTTCACGGGCCCCGTCCCTAGCGGCGTGCCAAACCCGACTGGCCGTTCGGACATCGTCAGTGACCTGAGGCAACTCGCCGAGCTGCACGCTTCCGGTGCCATCACCGCCGATGAATACGCAAAGGTGTGCCCAATGTGTTCTCTGTATCTCAATTTTCTTTGATTGCATAAAGCCGTCCCATCCCTCATGCTTTCATTCCTTACTTAGTGTCGGCTCTCTTTGTTTGAATGGAAAAGCGAACTTTCACTCCAAAACCAAATCCCTCGCAGGCCAAATCGAAGCTGCTGCAGTAGATGTCTCCGGGCGCTATGTGTTGTTTCCTTTTCTTCCTTCTTAATGCAACCGCAATAATACTGCAGGGCATAGTTGATCAGACCTCTTCGAGTTTCTGCTACTCACGATTTGTGGAGTCGGAAAGCTTACTCTGCGTAGAACCTCCTTTTTCTAGCTGTCAATCCGGCTCAGATAACCCCCCGAGGGCCCTGGACAGGCCCCGTAGCGGCGGTCAGCCACAGGAAGAGCAGACGGGGGGCTGGCACCGTGCTACCCCCGACTCAAGCTTTGCATGTTGCGGTTTACCTGTTGTACCTCAAACGTCATCGTCTCTCTTTTCTTCTTGAACAGAAGTTTAAAGCATGGAAAGTCCCAGCCTCGACTCGATTTTTTTCAGCGAGAAGGTGTTGTTGTTTGTTTTTAAATTTGTCTTTTTGCTGTTTCTTTTCATTTTAGCCCGTTTAGGCTCAGCTGGTTTTGGCTTGACCCAAGCAGGTGGAGTGGCGGCGCATCCATATGATGGCCTGCAGGACGACAGAGACTAGGACACCTTTGCACGCGTAGCTATTCGTCTTCTTGGAACACGATGAACAGCTTTGCTGCGCGATTCTGCGTCAGGGTTCAATGCGCAACACTCTGTCCATGCCCATTCAAAGGTCGAGGAAGCAGTGACGTTGGATGAAGGAACCGGAAACTCCCCCAATGCCAAGGGTCCCTATGGCACTCTAACTCGGCTCTCTCGTACCTTGCGTAGCCCTTATGTGGTTCTAGCTATCCTTGGGGAGAATACTTTGGAGTGAGCCACCTACAAAAACAGTGCAGTGTGGGTGGTTTAGAGCTCTATCGAGTGATTCGCAAATCAGACCCCCTCCCCGGCTTCGTCCTATCCAGGCCCTGTTCACCGTTCTTTTCGGTACAAGTGTAGTTCAGCCAGTCCACCCTATAGCTGCAATGAATTTCTCATCGGGGCTATCGTGCTTCTTAAAGCAGGCGGCTGAGAATTATTGTCCTGCCACGCAGATTCGCCGCAAAATCTTCGCAGTTGGTTCGAAGATATTCGGGGTTACTTCAGGCTCTTACCGGGGTGGACTCGCTGAAGTGTTACTTGTCAAGTCTTGACCTTAATTCCGGTTTTAGGACCATACGTTCTCAATACGGAGTCGAAGGCGTGCACCTGAGAACGGGACCAACCTCCCGATCTTTTCTGAGAAAGAGCGCAGATCGAAAAGAAAAATAATAAGAAAACAAAGCTCTCTTTCTCTCGACTATCAAGAGCTGCGGTGCTCGCAGCCGTTCTCCTTCTCTCTTCAATTGCTTCGGCTCGATAGGCTTTTGCGTGAGCCTTCAAACCCCTCACACACCCTCTCTCACTCTCTCTCCAATCTCGGCCCTTCCCCAGATGCTTACTCGATAATATGTGGCGGACGGGAACTCTGCACACTCGCATTTCGCAAAAGAGAATATGAGACGAGACCTGCTTTTTTTCCCCCGCAGCGACATACAGTGCAAAAGCGGAAGAGAACGCTGGCAGCGTGAGTTAAACAATTCACTCAGAGCCAGGGCCAGGGCTTTCGTCCTGGCGTGCTACGTCTACACCCGCAAACCCGAACCTTGTTCACGGGAACTGTGAAAATACATCTCTCACCGGTCGCAGAAGATTGCCAGAGCCGGCATGATAGTCCGTGATGATGCGGCGATGCCTACCCACCGCCGTCAAACACGAGCCTGGAGCACTTCAGTTTGAAGCAAGCTGCGCACCCTGCAGGGAATAGTTGAAGTAACCTCTTGATTTTGTGGTGCTCGTAGTGGCGGGAGTCAGAGTACGTGCGCTCGGCTAAGGCCGGCGCGTGGCGAGACTGGAGGCAGCAGTCAAAGTTCGGGGAACAGCAAAGTTCTGGTGAAGCTAAGTTCGGGTGAAACAAAGTTCTGGTGAAGCTAAGTTCGGACGAAACAAAGTTCGGGCGAAGCAAAAACCGGATGAAGCTAAGTTCGGGCGAAACAAAGTCCGGGTGAAGCTAATTTCTGGGTGAAGCAAAGTTCTGGTGAAGCAAAGTTCGGGCGAAGCTAAGTTCGGGTGAAGCAAAGTTCTGGTGAAGCAAAGTTCGGGCGAAGCTGAGTTCTGGTGAAGCAAAGCTCGGGCGAAGCAAAGTTCGGGTGAAACAAAGTCCGGGCGAAGATAAGTTCTGGGTGAAGCAAAGTTCGGGCGAAGCTAAGTTCGGGCGAAGCAAAGTTCGGGTTCTGGTGGCAAGATCGGCGCCAGTACCCGGGGGGGACCCCCCTGGCCCGGCCCCCCCGACTCCGTTTCCCGTGGTGACCCAAATACCGCGAGATACTGAGAAACTCCGCAAAAACGCAAATTTCGGGCACATTGGACCCGGAAATGCAACAAAACCTCGAAAACAATCTTCGACCGGAAAAGTGTCATGGGCGGGGTCCGAACCCGGGCCCACCGGCCTGGAGGCCGACGCCCGGTCACTGTGCCACCCACATACCTTTTGGACGGGAAAAAAAAAGCTAGCTCGGCGCTTTCCAAAAAACAATACACTTTTGCACAATAAAAGCCGGGTTGGCTCGAATAGAGGCTATTCACATTGCATGTTCATAGGACCTCCAGTCTCGAAAAATGCCTAAAAGCAGGACAAACACGAGACCATGTTGCGAGCGCTCGCAGTTCTGCCCCTAGCGGCAGCAGTAGCAGGCCAGCTTACGATGCTGGGCGCAGATATGTCGTCTGTTGAGCAAGCCCAACAGCTGGGAACCATGTTCTACACGTCTGAAGGAGTCGTAGATGATCCATACCAAGTCATCCGCAACGCCGGGGCGAATTACGTACGCTTGCGAGTGTGGAACAACCCAGCCTCAGGTCAGTGCAGCACGTCACAAGTAGCCAGCGCGGCGAAAAAGGCGAAGGCAGCTGGTCACAAAGTCTTGGTCGACTTCCACTATTCAGACACGTGGGCAGACCCAGGACATCAAACGAAGCCGCTGGCTTGGTCAACCCACGATCTCGCACAGTTGACAACCGACGTTCACAACTTCACGTTCAGCGTCTGTGAGGCGCTGAAGGCTGTCGGTGCGACACCTGATAGCGTACAACTTGGGAACGAGATCAACACAGGGATGCTCTGGCAGGACGGAAAAGTCGAGAACGGCAGCTTCTCGGCATTGGCCGCGTTGCTGAAGGCGGGTCATGCTGGCGTCAAGGCGTGCGACAACGACGTAAAAGTCATCATCCACACCGCATTTGTGAGCAACCCCACCCAGGCGAGAACCTTCTATGACGGGATTCAAGCTGAAGGCATCGCTTGGGACATTCTAGGGCTGTCGTACTACTGTTACTATCACGGCACGTTTGAGGCTATGCAGCAGCTAGTCCGAAATGTAAGCCAGAGGTACAACACTCCCGTTTGCCTCATGGAAACAGCTTACCCGTTCACAACTCTAAACAACGATTCTCAACCGAACGTGATAACTTCGCCTGAGCCGTGTTCGCCGTACCTTGCTACGCCTGAAGGTCAAGGTGCATTCTTTGCGGATGTGCAGCAGGCTGCTGCTGATGCCGGGGCTGTCGGTGTCTTCTACTGGGAGCCAGCGTGGGTGGCCGTAGCTGGCAATGGTGCGAACCCGTACAACACCAGTAAGGGCGACGCCTGGGAGAACCAGGCCGGCTTCAACTTCAGCCACCAATGGAATCGATTGTTCAAGTGGGGAGTCAACTGAGGGTGACCTTCTTTCTCGATACAAGCGCGAAATTGGTCCCCCAGCATGTCAACAACAAGTGTCTCAGCTTGCGTGCAAGTTCCAAAGGTGCCCATCCGGCACTTCTGATACTCCACTTTTTGACTTGGGTGCAATTTCAGTCTGCCTATAACGTACCTAAAACAATACCCGCTTCCAGACTCGGGGATCGATGAGCCAATTCACCTACCCCCCCTGAAAGCGACTTGAGCTCGATTACACTCGATTACGCGTCGATTACACTCGATTACGATACGCAGAACTTCCACTGTGCAAACAGGGCGCAACTGCTTCCGTGGTGCAGAAGGAAGAAGGCGGACGGTCTGGTGGCGCTGAAAGTGGATGGCCGCTACACGGCAAATCTACGGGAGATCGACGCGACGTTGCAGAAAGAATGGGCGCCCATCAACCGGATGTACGCGAGTAGACCGGAACCGTGCTATGAAGCCTTCAAGGCGGAGTATGCGGAATACATCCGAGGTCGACCGATGGTGTGCCGAGATTTGACGGGCGATGATCTGAGGAGCGTTCTTGGAAAGAAGCAGCGTGCCGGAGTCCCGGGCGTGGACGGATGGAGCACAGCAGAGTTAAAGAAGCTGCCACTGCCGTTGCTGAACGCCCTGGCGGAGGTGTTCAACGCGATAGAAGCGACCGGAACGTGGCCGAACGCGTTGTTGGAAGCCGCGGTCACGCTGATCCCGAAAGACGAAACCCTCGACCCGCTGGCATTGCGGCCCATCACCGTCACAAGCGCGGTCTATCGCTTGTGGGCGAGCACGAGGCTCAGGGACGTCGTCCAGTGGCAAGAAGGCTGGATAGCAGATAGCCAGCACGGGTTCAGGCCCAAACACGGAACCGTGGACGTGGTGTTTGAAATCGCCTCGCAGATTGAAGAGGCTCTCTTGACGGGAAAGGAGCTGTACGGCGTGGCCCTAGACTTTGCCAAGTGCTTCGACAAAGTGCCACGAGACGTCGTGCTGAAGCTGGTGGGGGATCTTGGCCTCCATGAGAGAATTCTCGGGCCGCTGCGCGATGTTTACGCGCGACTACGAAGGCGGTACAAGTTGCACATGGGGCTGGGAGACATCTTTTACACCACCAACGGGATACTGCAGGGCTGCCCCCTGAGCGTGATCCTCATCAACGCGCTGCTGTCCATCGTGGTGCGCAGAGTGGACGACGTGGGGGGGGTGACGAGCGAGTCCTTCGCGGACGACCTCACCCTCCTGACGCGTCTCAGAGAAGCATGCTTGCAGGACGCCTTGGTGGAAGTCGACAGGTTTTGTGCGAACACCGGCATGTCGATCGGGATACCGAAGACGTTCGCTTTCGGGACGCCGAAGGGGTACGAAGCGAAGTTGAAGATAGGTGGCACCGACATCGTGACGAAGGAAGAGCTTACAATCGTAGGATGTCTGGTCGGCACGAAGCGGACACGCAGAACAACGGACCTGCGCTACGACCAGCGTGCAGAGGAGGCCGAACGGTTGGGTGCCTTACCGATCTCGAGGGCGCAGAGGTCGGGGCTAGCGGCGATGGCGGTTCTACCGGCGGCGACATACGGCTCGGAGTTCGCGCTTCCGACGGTGCGGGGGCTGGGGAAGTTCACCGCAGCATTGCTCAGAGGCGTCTGGGACCCGGTGAGGCTGCATCGGGCACAGGAGGCCGTGTTGGGCATTCTAAACAAGGCCCACATGCTCGACCCCTACACGTGGCTGGGTCGGTGATGACGGAATCACATGCTGCCAAGCTGTGGGGAGGTGACGGGCTGTGCAGACGCTGTGACGAGGCGACGGAAGAAACTCTGGGCCACATTTGGTGGCAGTGCCGGGCGTATGAACGAATCCGAATGCAACAGCAGTATGCCGAAATTGTTGACGCAGATCGCTCGACTTGGCCTCCGTGCCTGCAAGAACACGGGATTCTGCCGAAGGGAAGTCGGATCAACATCGAAGTGCTGCACACATTCATGGCGGAAGTCATGCAAGAGAGACGACGGCTGGAGAGTGAAGGAAGAGACCGGGCAGTCGGCCACCCCTGGAGACAACTGCACCCTGACGACTGCCCCCCGCGCCGGCTGAATTTCGAAGCGATCGCTGGACCGGGGACCTTCACGGCGGTAGCAGGAGAGAGGTGGTTCCGGGCGCTGCAGTATTGGCTGGATGGGATGTGCTGGTCGGTAGCGGGTGACGTCTCGACGGCAGAGCTCGCAGTAGACTTCGAAGTGTACACCGGGCTCGATCTACCGGGCAGTTTAGTGGCGACGACAGGTGGGACGCCGCTGTGTATCCGTGCGAGAATGTTGGCGCGGATGCTGAAAACGATCGGGGAAGCGCTTGAGCGGAAAGGGGTGGGGCCGCTTCTGCCGGGTAGAAAGCTGGAGAAGATAGGTTCATTGAGAACGGTAGGGGCCCCCCCATGCCTCACGGGCTACGAGATGAGGCCAATTTTCCGCGGCGGCGAGGAGACGATGGGAATCTTGGAGACGCAGCTGAAGGCGAGCCGGCATGCGTTCACCGGCGAGGCGTGGGGGATGGACCTTTTCCCGACGTACGGAAGAGAAAGGGCGGAGCGTGCGGCGAGATGGGCGGCCTTCGATGACGCTACGGAGAAGAGGAAAGGGAAGAAGTCGGCTGTCGTCGGAGGGGATCCGTGGCTCGTGCCGGAAGGGATTCCCCGACACGAAAAGTGGGGTGAGCGGGTGTGCCCCGGGCACCAAAAGGTGAAGTGCGACGTGTGTAAGCGCCGGGGCAAGTCGGTGGCGTGGTGCTGCCAGGCCCATCACAGGGAGGGTGATGGCCTAGCCGTAAAAATGTGTGCCGAGCACCGGATGACGCAGTGCGCCACGTGTAAGACGACAGCGGAGTGCTGTCGCAACCATCACCACCGATGCCTCGATCATGGCATGCCGACGTGCGACGGCTGTAAGAAACACGCCGACCTGAGGAGTAGGAGACCCGGGCACTGCTGCAGGAAAGGGCACCACCGGGCGGCCGTGGCGAGAGGTGAAGAAACAACGGCGAAGAAGAGGAAGGCGGAGCCGGAGGGTCCCGCGCCAGCGCCGAGACAGGCGAAACGTGAGAACGTGGTGCTCGTTCTGCCGGAAGCAGAGGAAGACGAGCGAGAACCCGCAACATCAACGCCGACATCAGCAGCGAAGGTCGGGAAGACGGCGCCAACGCCAGCGAAGAAGCGGCAATCGGACTCCGCGGCGGAGCCGGTACCGAAAAGACGCAAAGGACGCGTCGATGCGCCACGACCATCGCCCAGGCGCTGGGAAAAAGCAGAAATCGACGCGCAACCGATGAACCTCGACGAGCAATCGAAGGAGAAGCGAAGCACCAAACGCGCGCCTGAGCGCGACGATCAAGACGAGCTAAAGAGGCGAAAGCATGACACATCACGTGCGAAGAGATAACCGCGCCGTCGGCGATGCAGATTATCGCCACAGATTCTTTGCATTCTAATCCAAACTACTGCACTCGATTACACTCTACTACACTCGATTACACTATACTACACTATATTACACGGAGGCGGTACAAGCTGCACATGGGAGTGGGAGGTGTCTTCTTCACCACCAATGGGATACTGCAGGGCTGCCCCCTGAGCGTGATCCTCATCAACGCGCTGCTCTCCATCGTTGTGCGCAGAGTGGACGACGTGGGGGGGGTGACGAGCGAATCCTTCGCGGACGACCCTCCTGTCGCGTCTCAGGGAAGCCTGCTTGCAGAACGCCTTGGTGGAAGTCGACAAACTCTGTTCGAACACCGGCATGTCGATCGGGATACCGAAGACGTTTGCTTTTGGGACGCCGAAGGGGTATGAAGCGAAGTTGAGGGTAGGCGGCGCACTTATCGCGACGAAGGAGGAGCTCACCATCGTAGGGTGCCTAGTCGGCACGAAGCGAACACGCAGGACAACGGACCTGCGCTACGACCAGCGTGCAGAGGAGGCCGAACGGTTGGGAGCTCTGCCGATCTCGATGACGCAGAGGTCGGGACTAGCGGCGATGGCAGTTTTACCGGCGGCGACATACGGCTCGGAGTTCGCGCTTCCGACGGTGCGGGGGCTGGGGAAGTTCACCGCAGCACTACTCAGAGGCGTCTGGGACCCGGTGAGGCTGCATCGGGCGCAGGAGGCCGTGTTGGGCATTCTAAACAAGGCCCACTTGCTCGACCCGTACACAGTGCTGCCGTATCGGTCGCTCGGCATGATCGCAGAAGTGTGCCGAAGGAGGCCGGCGTGGAGGGCCCGCGTCGCAACAGTTCGAAAGGCGTATGGCAGCAGAATCCGCGCATGGGGACCGATCGGTATTGCGGCCGAGCATGCGAAAAAGCTCGGTATGCGATGGACGGAAGATTTCGACAACGCCGAGGACGAGGCAGGGAACGTGCTGGGGCTGGTGCGACAAAGCAGGGGGGAGCGAGGGCACACGCTGAGAAGGGTGATTCGCGGCTGGCGGCTAGCGGGGCTTGAGAAGAGGCGGGTAGACTTCGGAGGGGTGCGGGCAGGTGTAGACTACGTCGCGACGAATGCCTACGGGCTGAAGGCGTCGACAACGCTGACGGCTGCACGGGACGTTGCCGAGGTCGTGGCTGGGTCGGTGATGACGGAGTCACATGCTGCCAAGCTGTGGGGAGGTGACGGGCTGTGCAGACGCTGTGTCGAGCCGACGGAGGAAACCCTGGGCCACATTTGGTGGCAATGCCGGGCGTACGAACGGATCCGAGCGCAACACCAGTATGCCGAAATTGTTGGCGCGGATCGCTCGACTTGGCCCCCGTGCCTGCAAGAACACGGGATTCTGCCGAAGGGAAGTCGAGTCAGCATCGAAGTGCTGCACACGTTCATGGCGGAGGTCATGCACGAGAGACGACGGCTGGAGAGGGAAGGAAGAGACCGGGCGGTCGGCCACCCCTGGAGACAACTGCACCCCGACGACTGCCCCCCGCGCCGACTGAATTTCGAAGCGATCGCTGGACCGGGGACCTTCGCGGCGGTCGGAGGAGAGAGGTGGTTCCGGGCGCTGCAACATTGGCTGGATGGGATGTGCTGGTCGGTAGCGGGTGACGTTTCGACAGCGGAGCTCGCCATCGACTTTGAAGTGTACACCGGGCTCGATCTGCCGGGCAGTGTCGTAGCAACGACGGACGGGACACCGTTGAGCATGCGTGCGAGGGTACTCGCAAGGCTTTTGAAAACCGTCGGGGATGCGCTGGAGCGAAACGGCGACGAACCGCCTCTGCCGGGAAGGAAACTGGGGACGATAGGGTCGCTGAGAACGGTGGGAGCCCCGCCGTGCCTCACGGGGTACGAGATGAGGCCAATCTTCCGTGGTGGTACGGAGTGCTCGAGACGCAGCTGACAACGGCTCGGCACGAATTCAACGGCGAGGCGTGGGGGATGGATCTTTTCCCGACGTACGGAGGTGGAAGAGCGGAGCGTGCGGCGAGATGGGCGGTGTTCAACGACGCTACGGAGAAGAAGAAAGGCAAGAAGACGGCAGTCGTCGGAGGGGATCCGTGGTACGTGCCGGAAGGGGCTCCCCGACACGAAAAGTGGGGTGAGCGGGTGTGCCACGAGCACCAAAAGGTGAAATGCGACGGGTGCAAGCGCCAGGGCAAGTCGGTGGCGTGGTGCTGTAAGGCCCACCACAAGGAAGACGACGGCCTTGCGGTGAAGTTCTGCGCGCAGCACCGCCTGACGCAATGCGCGACGTGCAAGACGATCGCGGAGTGCTGCCGCAACGGACACCACCGGTGCCTTGATCATGGCATGCCGACGTGTGCGCACTGCAGCCGGCTCGCGGACTTGCGGAGTCGAAGGCCCAAACTGTGCTGTCGGAAGGGGCACCACCGGGCGGCCGTGGCGAGAGGAGAAGAAGCAGCATCGAAGAAGAGGAAGGCGGAGCCGGAGGGCGCCGCGCCAGCGCCGAGACAGGCGAGACGTGAGAACGTGGTGTTCATTCTGCCGGAAGCAGCAGAAGGCGAGCGAGAGCCCGCAACATCAACGCCGACATCAGCAGCGAAGGTCGGGAAGACGGCACCAACGCCAGCGAAGAAGCGGCAATCGGACTCCGCGGCGGAGCTGGTACCGAAAAGACGCAAAGGACGCGTCGATGTGCCACGACCATCGCCCAGGCGCCGAGAAAAAGCAGAAGTCGACGCGCAACCGATGAACCTCGACGAGCAATCGAAGACGAAGCGAAGCACCAAACGCGCGCCTGAGCGCGACGATCAAGACGAGCTAAAGAGGCGAAAGCATGACACATCACGTGCGATGAGATAACCGCGCAGTCGGCGATGCAGATTATCGCCACAGATTCTTTGCATTCTAATCCAAAATATTACACTCGATTACGCTCGATCAGGGGGTGGGTGAATTGGCTCAGGGGAGTGTAAAAGACAAAGAGGTTCAGTGGCAACACAAGCCTCGACTAATATCTTGTTCCCCCTCCAGGGGCTTCCGTTGCTGATAAGCGGCCGACATTATTCCGGGGTCGTTGACGGCAAAGAAGTCCCTCGAAAACGTACCTTTTCCGACGACGTTTCGCATACGCGTCGCACGTAGTTGTTTTTTTTTTTTGTGTTTCTTTGCGGTTTCGACGCATTTCTTCAACTACGACGACATTTCGAAAAACGTTGCTGAAGGCGTTGCTGAAGGTGACGACGCCAAGGCGTGCGACTACAACATAAGATTTATGCACACCCGCTGTGTGGGCAACCCCGCCCAGGCGAGAACCTTCAGGATTGAAGCTGAAGGCGTCTCTTGGCATTCTCGGGCTGTCGTTCTAGTGGCTAATTGAAACTTCAACAATCGTTGCAGTTTCAACGGTCATCCGGAGACTCCAAAGTGCCGGCTCCTTAAAACTTGAGTCGTGCAACAGTGTTGCATCACCTCGTGTACAACAAATAGGTCTCAAGAAAAGGCAGCCACCCCCGCTCGAAACGCCGATCTTCGATCGAACTTGAAACGCTCGCCATTGACTTCTTCCTTACCCAGCTTCAGTATGACCAAGCTGCACTCTTCACGGATGCGCAGAGAGCCAACGCCAGGGTCGGTGGTGTGTTCTACTGGGAACCAGGGGTGGGCAATGGTTAAAGAACCCCGAGAACCTCGGACACACACGGTCTCTCGCCAACAAGCAGTTCGTTCAGGCAGACGCTGTGTTGGGTTGATTGGGAGGGAGGGGTGATCAAGGGGTGATCAACGATGGCGTCTGATCGTCGACAGTCGAAAGATGTGTCGTCATACATGGACAAGGCAGCCCGCAGCTCGATGTCGGGCACGAGCAGCATAACCAACAGGCCCAGCCACATGAAAAGCGGCCGGAAAGATGGCGCCGCCACGCGCAGACCCGCAGACAAGGTAGACCAGCCCATCCGCGTTCTCGATCCTGAAGACAAGAACATTGTGCGAACGCCCCTGAGCCTCCTGAGGCAGCCTGTAGCAGTCTCGTCGGCCGGCGCTAAGGCAGGCGGAAGAGGAAGGGACGAATCCGCTTCCGTTCTCTCCCCGTTCAGCGGTAGTGTAACTGAAGACAGATCCGCGGACAAGAACTCGTACAGCCGATTGGAGTCATCGGACAGTGGCTCGGAGAGTTCCCGACTGGAATCGTCAGCGGAAAGCGACGAAGAAGAGTCAATAACAGGAATTGAACGCCTTGCACTCGACGACACCGCTGAGACGTCCAGCATGGACTCTAGGCTTCCAGAGGACCGGAAGAAGAAGAAGGACAAGCACTCCGAAGAAACAAGCGACGAAGGCGCAGCGAAAACCGGCAAAGACTCGCAAGACAAAGACAGCAGGAGCAGGAAGGCTGAAAAAGACGAACCGGTCGCCGGGAAGAAGCGCGAAATGACTTGGCAGGAGCGGAAAGAGTGGCGTGAGGCACCCGGGACCGTGACCCTGTCGGAGACTTCGACGTTTTTCCTCCTCGACAAGCCGGACGAGCAGATCTGCATCGGTACAGAGGCACACGAGGACAACCTGCGGCTGCAAACCAAGTTCGAGCGCTACTCAGTTTTCTGCGCCAACAGCAAAGGCAACGACAGGTATGCGACTGCGCGACGGAGCGATACCGCCTTGTGGTTGCCTGGATTGGGGGGTGCGTCAAAAAGGAGTGTGGGCCCGCCTGAGATGTTTCCTTGTTCACAAGCCTTTGGCTGCATTTGCTGCAAATAAAATGGAACACGGGACTGAGCACCAACCACGTTTTACCTTCTCTAAAAATCAAATCAGATATGCTGAAAGAGGCATGATCACATTCAACGAACCCTGCAAGAAGAAAGAGACGCAGAAGTCCTTGCCAGCCACCAACCACGCGCGTATGTGCAACCTTTGTCTTCTTCCTCCCAAAGCCGAGTGGAAATCCGCCGTGATGCTCTCAGTCAGTAAGTAGGGTGCCTTCTCCTTAGTGAATAAGCACTCGCTTTGCCCCAGTTTGTAGTATGGGAAAGAGGTGGTCTGCAGCGGCTTGTGCAGTCTTTCGTCACAGATTGTTGCTGCATATCAAGTTCAAAAGAAGTATGCCGATGACTCCACGCAAGAAGCACAAAACAAATGCCCCAGATCCGGGCGCGCAAATGGTTTCCCGTGCCTTGAAGTTCAAGTGTTGCTTTAATTGGTTTAATGCACGATGAAGCCGAGTGGGTATGTGTCCTTATGCGCCGGTTCGATGCCTCTCATCTCCTCCGAGCACACTGCCAGAGTCGCCTTGCGAGTTTACCAACAAATAATAGGAAGCGGAGTCACGGTGTGGGACATCCACGACACGATCAAGCAGCTTGAAGAAGAAGACGCGCATGAAGACGTCGTGGGAGTGGGGGCGACAGAGGGCGGAGAAGGGGCTGACGGCGTCAAAGTAGACGATGGAGATGTGGATGACGAAACGTCAATGATTATGCAAGAGTTGGATGACGATGTCGGTGACGATCCTACGCGCGACAAGCACAACCGTAGAAAGGCGTGGATGACTTCTCCAAACGTGATCGAAAAGCTCACAGTGGTAGAGCGTGTTGTCGTCAACAACATCTGGCACGTCGAGCAGCTTCTGTACAGGTACAACCTCGCCTCCCCGAGGATTTCCCCCCTTTGTTTCAAACCGAACAAGGAAGGACGAACGATATGAACTGATGTGAACTGTTGTTTTCACATCTGCACAGGACCAAAGGTCCCCATCCAAGGAATCCACTAATAAGTTTCAACTTTCCAATTATAAGCAGAACGAGCCGAACCCACGATTCTTGGCAAGAAGTCTGCGAACAACACCGCGGTGAAAAACAGTGCCTGATGGGTCTTCGAATGGGTCTTCGCGTACGTTCTTGTTTCTTGATTGATGATGCTAGCAGCAACTTGCTGTCCACTATTTATGACACGGTTCTGGTCGACCACTCGTTTTGAAAGCGGTCGATCACCGGTCCACACACGCACAAACACACAGGAACGTGGTTGCATCCGCTGGGATCGAGCACGACTTGGACATGAAATTAAGCGCAACGGACAATCAACCGAAGGGAATTGAGCGAGCAAGATCCGAACGTGACGAGACAAAGTACGGCATGGACGACGAGCGGGACTCGGTGGAAGTGAAAAGTAGCGAAGCGAAGATCCGGACGCTGTGGCGTTTTGGCTGCGAGCTGACGAAAGACAAGAATGCGAGTTGCCAGTCGTGGAACCGCGGGAATTCGGACCTTCTGGCCGTAGGCTACGGCGAGTACGGCATCCCTGGTACCGAGTCGACCAAGGGCCGCTCAGCAGACGGGATGGTCTGCTGCTGGTCAGTCAAGAACCCGGTATACCCCGAACGCGTGATGCACATTCCGAACGCTGGAGCAAGCTCCCTCGACTTCTCTCACCACCACCCCAGCCTCTTGGCAGTCGGTAACACCGACGGTACACTCGCCCTGTACGATGTTCGGCGTTCCGGCAGTACCCCTGCCCTGAAGTCGACAGTGCAAGGCGGGCAACACACTGGTACCATTTGGGAAGTCAAGTGGGTGGACAAAGGGAAGGAGCGGCATAACGACTTGGTATCCGTCTCTGCCGACGGCCTCATCAAGCAGTGGACCTTCAAAAAGGGCCTCGAGTGCCAATGCACGCTGAAGTCTCTCAAGCGGACACAAAACGACACGCACACCAACAAAGGCGACGCGTTACTGTCAAGGCAGTCTGGCGGAATGTGCCTCGATTTCAACCCAGCGGAACCGATCATGTACGTGGTGGGAACCGAAGACGGGACCATTCACAAGTGCAACACGTCCAACCAGGAGCATTACATCCAGGACTACGCGGGTCACAACGATCCCGTGTACCGCGTGCGGTGGCACCCATTCAGTTCGGACTATTTCCTGTCTTGCAGCGCTGACTGGACTGCGAAACTCTGGCACGATAAGAAGACGGAGCCGGCCATGACATTCGACTCAACCCCTGACGCCATTCACGACGTGTCCTGGTCACCCGCCAATGCGTGCATCTTCGGCGCGGTCACATCCACGGGGAAGGTGGAGGTCTGGAACATCACCGAACCGTTAGAAGCAGTCGGCAGCGTGCAGTTGGAAGGTCGGAGCTTGAACTGCGTACTCTTCGCGCAGCAGGAGTCTCCGGTCCTGACCGTCGGTGACAACAAGGGTGATGTGACCGTCGTCAAGCTCAAGGGAGAAGAGTTCGAGTGGCCGAACAAGACGCACGAGGAACAAGCCGAGCACTTCATGCAAGTGGTTCAGAAGAACACTCAATAGTACACCCTGACAATCTGCATGGCAACGGTCTCGTGTCCTTCACCCTGCTGATCGACTACACGATAGACCCTAGAGCAAGGGTAGACGATTGAACAGCGATACAGGGAATTGCCACACTCTGTCCACACCTAGCCCAAACACTTCGAGTTTCTTGAATAAAGACCTCCCTGCGCATTCTGTCGCAGACTCGCGCGTCGAGTTGCCACACATTGCTCGGTTCCTTTCTCTCCCAGATCCCTAAAACCCTAAGTGGGACGCGAGAGAAAGAAAAGCCCGAATAAACAGCCAACCGGTAAACCGCAAAAACAAAGGAACAAGAAATACGAGAAAGTTAACGACGCGAGAGTACGCAGTTTACGTTCTTTTATTTGTTGCCGTCGTCCTTCTCCGTTTCTGCTGCGTTCAAGTTAGAGAGAACGTGGCCACGATTCAGCGTCGCACCTCCAGGACCGCATTCTAGCTTCCACGGCTGGAGTTCGCAATGCACAACTTGTGCCGAAGATACAACAAAGCTCACTGTAAACTTTGTTGGACAGTCGTAAGTTGCTTACGACCCACATCGGAACCCGCTTCGCAGCGACGCTGGTCTTCTACGGAGTCTATCGTCGGTCAGCTCCAGCCCTCTCCCGACAACAGGCGTGGAACTCGCTCTTGATTCTGAGGCATTTTATGCAAGCTCCCGGGGAGAACGTTCGCCGAGAAGGGGCTGCAAATTGGGTACTGGCTCGGCTTGCACCGACTCAGGAGTCGCCTCCTTCCTGCAAAATGGTGGCGGTCCTCCGATGTTTGGTGCGCCGACTGTGCCGGGTTGTACACACCGCCCACGCTTTGCGGCTGGACGGAAGACCGAGTGGATGTTGGGCAGGCTGGAAGCAATTTGCGCCCGTAACAGCTGGAACGATGCCGTGCCTGAGTATCCGCACGACGTATCTTTTGTTCAGTGGGAGTTGAGATTCTCCGTCAAGATGCTAGCCGCGCCATAGGGCGGGCTATTGCCAAAAGGAGGAAAGCCCGCGACACAACGTGTCAACATACGCCTGCCAGGCGGTCTCGCCCGTCAGTCACGAACGCCCCCGGCTCCGACACCTCATCAGTGCAGGCATCATCTTTGACTGGGCCGCGGCTCGCACCGCGCCCACGACGTAACGACTTACGCCCGCCGTAGTAGTACGGGACAGTAGTGATCCTCCCCGGAGAGATGGTCCCTGCACTCTAACTCTCTCACTTTGTTTGTTTTGAATACACGTCCATCGCTCCCAGGCTCCGTCATCACAAGCGCTCCAAAACTTCCCCTCTACCCGTCCCCTAATACCTCTGCCCACTTCGCACCCCGACCTCTCTTTCGTGCCGCTGTTTTCCGTCCGGTGGCGGTCCAGTAGTGCTCAAAACACACAAACACTCAAAGAACACAATGCCGCAAGTCGACAACGTTTACGTCAAGAACCTGCCGCACAAGTATGACCTCTTCTTCTTTTTAGTTGCGTTGAGCTGTTGTCGACACGCACGTAGGGCGGAAGGCGTTGTTGTCGACACCTCAATTCGGCTGGTCCATGGTGTACTGTGCACTAAACAACATGTGGGGCGCTTTTCCACGAGCTGACACAAGTCAGTTGAGCACCCACTCGAATATGCTGGGCATGTTTTTTGTTGAGTACGATTCGGTTGAGCTTCGTGCTATTGGCATGCTGTTCTGCGAGGTTACAAAAATCAGTTGCGCACCCAAACTTTCCCCACAGTGTCTTGGAGCCGACGGTGATGGAGATCTTTTCCGCTTACGGCGAAGTCGTCAGCCTCAAAGTCCTCACCAAAGAGAACTACTCCTCGTCGACAGCACTTGTCAAGTTTGCTGACCCGAATGCTGCGCAGATGGCGATCGAGGTGTGTTTCCCTTGCCTTATTATTACCGTGCCCTAATACCACGTACAAGAACGAAAGGGAAGGCAGTATTTGCTTTGCTATTACGGGGTAGCCGAACACGTACTCACGACTACAGGCACTCAACGGAGGAATTCCCGAGGCGCTGCAGGCAGTCATGAATGTAGGGCTCGAGTGCAGACTGGCGAACTCTCCGGAAGAAAAGGCCACTCACATGCAGCAGGCAGCCATGGGGAAAGGCGCGAAGGGAGGTGTGATGTACCCACCTCCAATGGGCGGGATGATGAAAGGCGGAAAAGGTATGAGCCAGTACGCACCGCCAGCGTACTCGCCATACCCGGCGGGGCGCGGGGCCATGGCGGGAGAGGTCCACAACTACAAAACGGTCCTCTGCCGAAACTGGATGACTTCCGGCTCGTGCCCGAGAATGGACAGCTGCACCTTCGCCCACGGAGACGGCGACATGCGCGGAGGATACAACGGCGGTGGAGGCAAGAAAGGAGGTCCCCCGGCCGCATACTCTGCGCCTGTATACGCCACCAAGCCTGTCGCGGCTCCAGCTGCGCCCAATGGCCATGCTCCGGGCGGCCGCTGGTCCGGCAGTGAGCAAATCGAGTACCTGCGCAACATCAACCACCCACTGCTCGGCAGCCTCCGCAACTCCGCCGACCAAGGGGAGGACGGAGCCATGGTGCAGATCTCGTCACTCCCGTCTTGGATGGACGAAGCCGGCCTCTACTTCCTGTTCGCACCGTACGGCGCCATTAACTCCTGCCAAATCAACGTATGGCACTCTTCCTTTTGCTCCACGGGCGCCTCGCAGGAGCTGCAGACGTTCCTGTCAGTAGATTCTGAAAGAAGCGTTCACACTGAAGGGTAGCTTTCTTTGTACCACTACCTGTCGAAAAGCCTATCATACCCTAAAGCTGGTCTGTCTAATGTGCCATGGCTTAAAGGACCGAATCAAGCACCTCTTTCGTTTAGCTGTCGAGAGCTGCGACCCCATATTGTTGGCTTTCCCCCCGCTGTAGTAGCAGAGGAAGCAGGATAGATGGTTCTGCTTGCACTCTACTCGTCTCTCGTCCTCTCCTTCTTGTATGCATTCTTCAAAAACCAACAGCGCCTCTCCCCTGGTACCGCGCTTCTCCGATACGTTCATCAGCGTGCTGCGGTATGTCACTCTAGCTTTCTGTCGTACCTAAAATACTAACGCCAGATCTGAGAGTACGGTCGCGTGAAGACGAGTCCCCTTGAAGCGTTAGTTTCTTCCTTCTCCCCCTCACAAAGTAGGTGAGAGCTGTTGTGGGTGCCAGACTCTGCCCCGCCGACGGAGATTATGCACTTTTTGAGTTCGCCTTTCCATATCCCAACATTGGTTCTGGCAACTTGGACGACTGACCCGTGGTGAACGCCAGCACTTCCAATGACACATTGCCTTCTGCAGGTTCGTCTGTTACGATGCACGGTACTTGAAGTAGCACCTGCTCCTTTTACCCATACTTTAACTTCTTTACGCGCTGCACTCATCAGGTGGCTTGAGCATCACCAGAATTAGGTTTTCACGCAAATCCCCACGACGCGGCACTCTTTATGTTGCAGGAACCGGCACACAAACAACACTTACTCACTCAGGTTAACGCGGTCACTCAGTTGAATGGGCTGCGCATCGATCCGGGGACGAAGGGCCTGATCGTTGAGAGTCACACAGAGTCTGGTGCTGTCAGTGCCTACCCTGAATACTCGGAGTACAACCCTGCGTCAGAGCCGGCAGCATGAGCAGCCGCGCTTCCTCTTATTGAGGGAGTCGAGCAAATGTCTCCGAGCAGCCGCCTTCCTCGTACTCTTGGGGAGCTTTCTTCCGGCTGGCAGTGAGCAGCCGCCGGTGCCGATCTCCTGTTCTGTCAGACGGAGGCAGATATATACCCTGGCGCTGCAATCAAGCAGCGAGTCACCTGCGCCAGCGCTGTCGGCTATATTAGCTGTGCGCAACCCTGTACTGTCCGAAGACTTCCTATCATTAGTCAGAGCGATGCCGCTTGAGCGTCGCTTCCTCATTGCCGGGACTTCACTCTTGGCACTCCGCCTGCGCCGATGGTCCGACTTCCTGGTACTGTCAGTACATGTTGACAGGGTGATAGATGGTATGGCCCTTTTCTTATGTAACCTCATGTTAAAAGGTTGGGCGTAGAAGCGTACTGTCGCCATCCATGAATGGTTCCAATCTTGACCTTTATCATGGTTTCAACACTGGGATTCGATACAATCCCCCTCTTCCTACCACCAGTCTATGTCTTTACAACCTAGCTTGTTCGACTTGCTGCATGAACCGTACAGAATCGATACGACAGAATGGATCCGACCCCGTGCAAAACCCGTCGAATCAAGTTCTTTGGCCAGTTTGATACTAGGCTGAGTGAGAATATATCGTGACCAATACTATCGAGTCATTGACTGATTCGATCTGGCGGTTCCGTCGCATTTAAATGTAGTTTTTTGCTTGATCACTGTGTTGCACTCTCAAGGACTTGCCCCCCACACTGCTTCAACATTCAACGAAGATCTTCCAACCTCCCCAGGTTGCTCCGCCTAGTGGCTAAGGACGGCTTTTAGGATACGGTGCTGAGCACATACTATTCCTAGCACGCTCTTTGGTATCCCCCACCACGAAAAACGGGCAGACAAATGCAAAAGAACTTAAATACTCAGGTAATAATTGGGCGAGTGTGACTAAAAACTTAGAAGTACTATTGCCACAACACTACGAATCTTGGATATCTCGAGGGTCTCCACTCCTACGGCATGACGGTACAAAGGTTCGCAAAGGAGGACGCCGGGATTTTCAAGTTGCCACAACGGAGCAAGGCGGGCAGCTGAGAAAGTGAGGCGTAGTTTTGGAGGAGGGATTGTTTCCCGACTGCCTTCTCACACAAGTATAGATGGTGGCTCGTCAGATCAGGTCGGAAACTATCTCGTTCGAGTTTTCGACAAAGAATGGGCACCCCGTCCGCTGCTGTCAACGATGCTGTCAGTACCGAGTACCGGTCATTTTCGGCCAGGGAGGGGAGCGTCGGCAGCCGTCGCCCGCCGGACGTTGCGCGCCCAGAAAATGATGAGCTGCTTCTTTTCGGACGCCTCCGACAAACCGACGTACTTTGCTTCCCTCGACATATTAGGAGGCTACCTGTTTTTCCATATGCCAGGCCATCCTACGGGCAGCTGTTGTAACTACCTCCGGAAGGTGGCCTTTTATTGCTGTTTTAAACCAAAAAGGCGATCTTGATGGTGCTTTAACTAAACCCCCGCTCCTTATGGAACTATGCGTGTATTCTCTTACTGCTCGCTGGGAGGCGTGACGCAGCTATATGTGCTCAGCACAACGCTCATTCGCAACGGCGTTCAAAGGAGTATCCCCGCTTCTAAGTTTGAACCAGACCTCATCAGCCATTCGCTGGCGTTCTTCGTCTTTGATTCTAGCTATCATGAGCGAGATCTTTGGTGTGGACCAGCTGCTTGATGGTTCGATGGGTATTTGTAGAACGTTGCTGACTGCAAACGAAGAGCACGTGCCGCGATGCATATATTTGCTAGTATCAACTAGCACTTCCAGGTTTGCGTTATCGCGCCCTTATTGGCCAACTGAAGCGTCATGCAGGGGTGGAACCTCAAAGTTGACCCCTACAACACTGCAGTCTCTCTCCCGAAGATCATCGAGCATGCTAGAGGCAAGGTTCTGCCTAAACATTTAACTACGAATTTCTTCCCGCACTTTGCACTCAAAATGTCTTTAGAGAATCCTTTTCCCGTTCCACCACCATTCTGGCCCCCACGCCGTGTATGTGGCTCGAAACGTGCCTCACAGTACAAATGGGCTCCGATTGGCTCGAGAAGCTTGGAGGGAGAGGATAGCTGCTCGTAGACGGTGGTCCTGTCGTGGCCGTGACAACTTTAACCCGTCAGTTTCATGCGGTCAACATGACCAGGTGACAAATGACGGCAAGAAGCAGTCACTAGTGTGTGTAATTATTGTTAGGACTACCGAATGCTTGCTTGCAGACACCACGATCAGCTCGCAAACCTTTCCTGTCCGCCGTCTCTTCACCACCTTTATATACTAAACATGTATTGTTTTCGTCACACTCAATACAACCAGAACCCAGTTTCTTTGGCGCTAACCACTTATTTGCACTATTATTTCTCCCCGTTATTGCCCGCCCAAGAACTGAAAGCTGCACAGCCCTGGGGGAGGCCACAGAGCCCACGGCCCCTGTATCCCCATCCTCAGAAAAAGCAACTACCGGCTCCTCCAACGCTCCCCGTCCGAGGCGAAGACCCTGCTCGTACCCTTTTGCCCACTTTTCTAATCTCCCCTCATCTGTTTTCCGGTCGCAAAGGAGGGCTGCTTTCATCGTTTTCTTCTTCTTTTTTCAGCTTGGGTTTCTTCTTTTTCTGTTTCCCTGTCTTCCATTCTGCTCTGTATTACCGCGGTATTGTGCCCTCTTATCATTAATTGTGTCCTGTTCCCCTACTCCTTGCCTATTCCTACCTCTAGCGCGCGATGAATACTACAAGCATATTGTCGCAATTGTGGTATGTTAGACAGGAACTCACGCTACTGTCGGTGTTAGGTCACGCGTAGCATTAAGCCAATCGCCAATACCACGACGTGCCTGTTGCTATTGCGCATCACGTTGTGGATTTAGGCCCCATCAGTGCCAACAAATGGATCTGTCGCTACTGCCATTTACTTTGATAGCCGCCAAAGCCAACGTATTGACCACTATTGCACTTCATGTTGTAGAAATGCCAATTGCCAATGACTACGACCGGCCCGCCGCTATCGCATTTCACGTTGTAGATGAATGCCACTATCCAATGACGGCTTGTCGCTAAGGCACATCACGTTGGGCATTTATGTCCCACAATTCCAGGCGCTACTGCAATTTACGTTGCTAACCGCCAACGCCAACGTATCAACCACTATTGCACTTCACGTTGTAACAATGCGAACTGTCAATGATCTGCCCGTTGCTATTGCACTGCTACGAATGGACCGCTACTGCAGTTACCGTTGATTGGCCGACATTTAGCTTCTTGTGCAAAACGTCAACCAGTATTGCACTTTACGCTATACCATGCCCACGCCGGTTCATCAATGTACGTTACGCAGATCCAACCATTGTTATGTTCCGACCTATTCGACTACACGCAAGTTGCCAAAAACTACGACCGGTCCGTTGCTATTGCACTTCACAACTCACTTTGTGGATTTATGTCGCCAATGCTTTGGCTCCAGTTCATGTTCAGACTCAACCGTCTATGTATCGATCCCTATTGCGTTGTATAAGCCATTCGCCAATGATAATGACGTCCGCCGCCGTGTTGTGGTCTCGCATCAACCAGTCTCTCTATCTGCGGAAAGTATACGTTGAGACTTAACCCAGACATAGCCGCCAATGCCTACGGCCGAACCGTCGCCATTGCAGTTCTTTCATCTTCATTGGCTCAATCGCCGATGAATACCCCCAAGTAACTACCCACTTGCCAGAAGAATCCCAGCTGCCGCCCACCTTCCTCCACCCGTAGCATTTGCTAAAGAATATGCCACAGCTTGACAACGTCTATGTCAAGAACCTCCCGGCTAAGTATGTTGTTTTAACTTTACCCACAAAAGACTATGAACTCCTCGTATTGAGAACGAATCAGCGATCTCCTGTATCACGAAGATCGACATACTACCGGTCGGCATCACACTGACAGGGGCCCACCGCACGTAGAGACCTTGCATAGTGACCACATCCACCAATGAACGAGAATACAGGAACCAACTGGCACTTATTATTTGCTACGTTGCGCTACAACAGCAGAACTTTTCAATTCTACCTACAATCAACTTTCTCTGCACAGCGTGTCGGAAGAAACGGTGGTGACGATTTTTTCA
The DNA here is from genome assembly GCA_030068145.1 of Diplonema papillatum. NCBI lineage: Eukaryota > Euglenozoa > Diplonemea > Diplonemida > Diplonemidae > Diplonema > Diplonema papillatum. The sequence continues at coordinate 132,025 of JAPJBO010000066.1, read as the reverse complement.
GGCTACGGCGAGGTCAGGAGCGTGAGGGTACTTGCTAAGGAGAACTCCGGCTCATCCACTGCGCTCGTCAAGTTCGCCAACCCGCAAGTCGCGCAGCTCGCCATCGAGGTACGTTCGTTTTTATGTGTAAGCACCTGCTTTGTAGGAAATACTTGAGGAGGCTGCCAACTGCGAAATATCAAGATCAAAGCAGGTAAATGTGCTGTAGTCCACACGAAACACAGGTAGATCTAGGTTTAGTGGCGGGCGTAAGCGTTCAACAAAAAGCACTTTGTTGCAGTTGTATTGTCTCCCTTCTAGGCTCCTTCGAAGTAAGCACACGGCAGCCCCTCTAGTATTTTGTAAGAAAGCAACCATGCGGCAATGAATCTACTGTTACAATAACAGTTATTAACAGTTATTGAGACAATTTGAACCCCCGGATCATGTAGTCCTTTCTTGCTCCAAGAGAACCCATTTATTATTTCAATTCAATTCACGCTGTCGCGCACGGGTCACGGGTACCTGGGGGCCTACAAGGGGACAAAGGGGACAAGACCACAGAGATATATGCAAGGTTCTGAATCCACATTTTCCTTCGTAAGAAGGGTGCCTTCGATTCGCAGGTGCGAGTACCGAATCCTTATTGTCGTCAACACGGTAACCAACTCTGCCATCTCGTCCACTTTGCAAGTTTCTTCCGTGTCTGAACATTAACTTGGCATCACTCTTTATCGCCTCTGATCAGCGGAATTGGAATGCTGGAATGGAAGTGCGGACAAGTGCTGGAAGCAAATGGCGGCAAACCCGAAAATGACTCCGATCAGTGTACTGTGAATGCCAGTACCCACTCTCCAGGTTCACGCGATACAACTGTCAGAATCTCCCCGGCGGCAAACGCGAGTCTCTCCAGTTCGGTGCCAGTGAAGCCAATACGAGCGACCAACTGCTCTGTTTCCCGCATCTTTGTTCCTCGTTTGATTTAGCTGGTGGTACTTTGAAGTAGTTAGGCTCTCTCACAATCTCTTGTTCATAGCCCCCATGGTCTCCCTGACCCCCCTCGGGAGGCCCCTGAGGTACCCAAAGGACCACCTTGTGACCCCCCCACAAATGCCCTATACGGGGCGACAAAGTGGATTGGCGACAAAGTGGATTATAATCCACTTTGTCGTCATCCAGTTATATAGAATCCACTTTGTCGTTTTCGAACAACGGTCACACAGAGACCCTAAAAACCCGGAATTTCAAGCGCACTTTAACTCTAAATACGTGAAGACTTACCCCCCGAGACGGAGAACGAAGTGAGCACCACACCGCGGATGATGGGCAAAAAGTTACAGGGGGGGGCTAAATACAACTTTCTTGAAATACAACCACTGTTTTTTTTCCGAGACTAGAGGTAAGCTAATAGCTCTATCGAGCCAACCCCACTTTTTAGGGGGTCCGCGGGCGAAGCCCGGGGCAGTGTGGGGGCTGGCTACCAGCTACCGGTAGCTGAGCTACCAGAGCTACCGGGTAGCTCCCGGTAGCTCGTGGTAGCTCGTGGTAACTCAAAAAGTGGAAAAAATGGATTGCGTCCGAAACTGGAAATATACCTGTAGATAGAGCCAAAAAATGCGGAAAAATGCAAAGAAACGTGACGAAATGCCTTTTTCCGGCTTTTTTCGACCCCCCCTGGTCAGTGTAGGTGACAGCCACGGGCAGCCACCAGCCATTGGTGGCTCAGACTGGCTGGGATTTTTTTTGCCGATCCACGTAGGCTGTCGTAGCAGACCTTTTTTGACGAATTTTTGCTCGCGATCAGCTCCGATGAAGAGATCCGTGAAAGTTTGACTCGGGGTGCTAAGAGTATGTGCGTGGTTTGCGGGGACTTACAAGTTGCAGGGAACCGGGAGTGGCAACCATCAGGCTTGCATTGGAAAGGACGGGTATCGATCCCCTGGCTGATGACATTTCTTCGCTGGTCCACGTAGCAGACCTTTTTCGATGAATTTTAGCTCGCGATCAGCTTCGATGACGAGATCCGTGAAAAATGGACCCGGAGACCATAAAGTATGTCATGGTTCGTGAGTCCTTACAAGGCGGAGGGCACCGCGTGGAACCCACCAGCTTTGCATTGGGATTCGATGGGAAGGACGGGTATCGATCCCCGGGGTGGTGGTATTTCTTCGCTGGTCCATGCAGCAGACCTTTTTCGACGAAATTTTGCTCGTGATCAGTTCCGATGGAGAGATTTGTGAAAAATAAACCCGGGGATCGAAAGTTATGTGCATGGATCGTGGGTCTTTATGAGATGCAGGGCACCGGGCGTGGAAACCACCAGGTTTGCATTGGGAAGGGCGGGTATCCATCCCCTGGTGGGTGACATCCCTTCGCTGGTCCACGTTGCAGATCTTTTTCGGCGAAATTTTGCTCGTACTCAGCTCCGGTGAAGAGAACGGTGAAATACAGACCCGGGGACCACAAAGTACGTGCATGGCTTGTGGGTCTTATCAGATGCAGAACGCCGGGCGTGGAAACCACCAGGTGCGCATTGGCAAGGACGGGTGTCGATCCCCTGGCTGGTGACATTTCTTCGCTGGTCCACGTAGCAGACCTTTTTCGGCGAGTTTTTGCTCGCGATCAGCTCCGATGAAGAGATCCATGAAAAATGGACCCGGGGATCAGAAAGTATGTGCGTGGTTCGTGGGTCTCTACAACATGCAGACCAGTGGGCGTGGAAACCACCAGGGTTGCAATGGGGTGGACGCGAATCGATTCCCTGGTTGGTGCCATTCTCCCGCTGGTCCGAGTTGCAGACCTTTTTCGCCGTTTTTTTGCTCGTCTCTTGCTCCGATGAAGAGAACCGTGAAAAATAGACCCGAACACGAAAGATTATTTTGTGGTTCGTTGGCCTTTCACTTCCGCAGGGCAGCTGGAGCGCGATTGCACAGCCATGTACTGAAAGAAGCATTTTCCGGAACAACGGTTTTGTAGTTGGGGGCAGCAACCACGCGGACATGTTCTGGATGCCGTCGGGGAATGCGGACAGTGACCGCAACCAGCCCATGACCGGTCCGCCGGAGGACAAGTCTTTGGAAAGAAGTTACTGAACTAAATTCTTGTTTGAACGTACTTGTCTGAGTAGTCATCCGGGCAGAAAGCCTAAACGGTATTGTTCGCGCACAACCAGGCCAACCTATTAACGTTGACATTTCACCGGCACCGGCAAATACGTACAACATCCCCTCAACATGAGACCAACACGAGTAATTCTTCATTCTTCACGACGACACCCACCACAGGCGCTCAACGGCGGCATCCCGGAGATGCTGCAGGGACAAATGAGTGTCGGGCTCGAGTGCCGGTTGGCGAACACGCCCGAAGAAAAGATGCAAATGCAGCAGCAGCAGATGATGAAAGGAGGCGGCAAGGCAGGACCCATGTACCCAGCGATGGGCGGCGGTATGAAGGGCGGTGGCGGGATGCGAGGGGCGAGCGGCGCGTACTCTCCCTACCCCACGCAGACGGAACAACCCCACAACTTTAAGACAGTCCTCTGCCGCAACTGGATGACCTCTGGCTCCTGCCCGAGAATGGACACCTGCACCTTCGCCCACGGAGACGGCGACATGGCCAAAGGCAACGGAGGAGGCAAGAAAGGCAGAGCTCCTGGCATGCGGTCTGCGCCTATGTACACTGCTGCAGCTGCTCAGCCTCCTCCGGCTGCGACCAACCCACGCGGTCGGTGGTCGGGCGGCGAGCAAATCGAGTACCTGCGCAACATCAACCACCCACTGCTCGGCAGCCTCCGCAACTCCGCCGACCAAGGGGAGGACGGAGCCATGGTGCAGATCTCATCCATCCCGTCTTGGATGGACGAAGCCGGCCTCTACTTCCTGTTCGCCCCGTACGGCGCCATCAACTCCTGCCAGGTCGACGTATGCGTGTTCCATTTAGTTAAGCTAGATGTGTCCAGAAAAAAGTACACTCGCCACGTCCGGCTGATTATTCTTATGGGTTGGCTTCAACCATGGCACAAACAAAGCGATCCTGGCGGAGTCTGACTTCAGTCGGAAAGCGGCCGTCTACAACAGGAATCAAAGAAACACTTTTCACTCTAAACAATAAAACAACCGACAAACAGAGCTATGCCCCGGACACCGCGCTTCTCCGATACGTCCACCAACGTGCCGCTGTATGTTGCCTCGTTATTTTTCCAGCGTTTACATTATTGCAAGTAATGTGCACCATTGCGCGGTCGTCGTCCTCAGGGCCGGAAGACCAGGAAAGGACAGGTGCCGCCGGTGACGGGACGCGTCGCAGGAGGTGGGTACAGATCGACCAAATGCGACTTTTTTTGCGGGAAGCGCAGCGGCCCGCGCCACACGGCTAGGTCGCACGCAGTATAAGAGAAGGGACGAATTCCCACAGCAGGTGGAGCGGAGCAGGAAGTTATGCAGAACAAGGAAGATGGTCCAGGCCATGTGGACCGAAGGCTCCACCGGGGTGTCATAATGTTCAGAGCTTCTGTGCGCCGAAATCTCTCACTCTCCCAGTTTTCAGCACCCTTCGAATGGAAAGCGGCGCAGTTCCAGCCAAGAGGCAGATTCTTTCCCGATACCGGGGCAAAATAGTTGCACTGGTTGATCGCGTCCGTGCATCGCCTCTCCCACACAGATCAACGCCGTCACGCACTTGAACGGCCTCCGTATCGACCCGTCCACGACCGGTCTTGTTGTCGAAAGCCATGCTGGCAGGTGAGAAGACACAGATCAGGCAGCCATAATCGACGCCACAATTCCTGGAAAGAAGAACATTCCAACAAGCACGACGTAAGGAAGATACCAAAAGAAGTAGTACCGAAGAGCGCACGCAAAGCAAAGAAAGAATACCCGCAAATTGGGAAAGAAGTTTGTGGGACAGGTATGAGGGCACAAATCTGGGTCCATAGAAAGGTCTGTTCGCTCGACGATTCAGGCATCCTCCTGGTTCTCTTGGTTGTAACATAACAGAAGGTAATCCAACGGCAGAATCCCAGAAGAAAATGTGAAGCGGGCTTGTGTGGAGGTGCTGAGGTTGTCTTCAAGAGCGTTGAAGACACCAGACGACGACACACGTTCTTTGTGAGCCAACGGTGCTGTTCCGAGCTTGCGATTGTGAGCAACTGCCGACACACCACTCGGAAACTTCATCGTCGGACGTACAGCTTTTTGTGGACATGAAATCAATAGATTTGAAAAGGCCCGAAACATCTCACGACTCCAAGTCAGCGTTTGCACCCAAAACGTATCTAAAGGCTCATGGTTGTCAATGTCAGTCTGATCCGGTTGCCCGGTTGCATTGTGTTGTGTGTCATGTTCTGCGCATTCACGTTCCCACAGTTTATCGTACGACCCCGTCGAGTTAGCCGCCAACAAGATATCACCGTCTTTCCCGGGTCCATGACCGGCCTCGATGATAAACTGCTTCCAGAAGCGGATTCGTCTCCGTTGCCACCGAACGCACGATATTTATCCATCAGTCTTTTCACACATTTTGTTTTTCTTACTTCCTTTTTCTTTGTTTGGTGCCTGGGGGGGGGCAGCTGCATTCGCTTCCCTCTTGCGAAGGTGGACCGGGGAAAACCTGCTACACGAGCGCCGCGTTGCGCAGCCGCGGGTTTACGGGTCTAGCGGCAGCAAAGCAACAAGGCATGTCGTAGTACCTTGGGATAGGTGCGTCTAGCGGCCACATTTTATTGCTGCACATAGTCAGAGTGTGGTTATAAGAAAGTTCCGTTTGGGCTTCTCCCTTTCGGCTGTCCTCATCAGCCGAGACGCATAGCAGAAACTTCTGCACACGCTGCTCGGCTACCGACTAGGGTTTGGAGGGGGAAGATGAATGGTGTTGACTCTTTCGTTGCCTCGTTGCCTTTCCACGCTGCCCAAAGAAAGAAAACGAGCTGGTCAACAAGTCCTTTGAAACCAGCCGACAAAATCGCGAAACCGAGGCAAATAGCAAACCCGCTGCCGCCAGGTGACTCTGTGCTTTCTTTTCCTGAACCTTCGCAGCACTGTTTTCGCCCTTCGTTATCTGCGATGAGAGACCTGCATCAGATCGGCAGCCGGCGGTCGCGGTATGCTCCTATGCTCGCTACACACAACATGGGCTAGCAACCTTGGCTCCATTTTACGAGGAAGGTACAACCCGGTACGCAGCTGGTCATGCAGCTTCGGACCCTACTCGGGTGTTGGGGACTACACGGAAAAGTTGCTCTTTAGTCACTGTGTCTCGTCTCCTGGTTACGAGTCCTCGTTTCCTCCGTTTTGGCGGATCCGGAAGTGACCAAGCTCCGGTTTCTCCTTTCCTCCCAACTCACGAGGTTTTACGAAAGAACCGACATCAGCAGACCAATCCGATGACACAAGGACAAAAAGAAGAAGAAAAAAACACCGACTGACAAGGGGTAGAGGGCAACCCACCCCGCACGTTATCTGCACACAACTCACATACACACACCTACACACAAAAGAGCACAAGGAAACAGTCCGTGCAATGGCAGCCAAAGTGCGCGCAGCGTTTGACAAGTTGGCGAAGCGGACGCATGAAACTCTCGAGGCTTATCGATCAGCAATGGAAGAAATGGATGAGCTGGCAGATGTGCAGCAGCCGGAAACCGATGACAGCAAGCTGAAGAAAGGCAATGGGAAGAGGGGGACCCGCGCTCCTACAAGCACAGGCAGGGCAGACAAGCTAGAGGAGGCCCTTCGGAAAGAGGTCCGAAAAATGAACACGCTCAAAGATGAGCTGCAAGGATGGGCCACCGCCAACGGCCGCACTGACGTCGAGCGCCGGACAAAGTGCGACGATCTCATGCAAGAACTCGTCGACTGCACCCATGCCTTCCACAGGCAAATACGGTATGGAACAAACACACAAAGAAGCCGGGCATCACGTAGCAAACAATGTCGAAAGACTCCAGCCTGAACGTCAGCTGGCCGTAAGATCCCAATCCACATGTGGATTTACCTGTGAATCCACACGTGCCATCACACATACACACAAAAATAATTAACGTGTGGAAATCCACAGTGGAGCGTAAGCCCGTGTGGAGTCACACACGGCAAACTATCTATAACTGCCTAAAAACAATAGGGAAGCGAAGCCGAAGAAGTTTTCGAACGAAGGGCTGAATCGTTCCAGCCAGCCGTCGGCGAGGGAAACACTGTCTCGCTGCCTCACGCAGCTAATAGACGCGGTAAAGGAGGAACAGGAGAAAGCTGAGGCTGGAGCGCTGGAACGGGGCAAGCGGAAGAGCCGCCGGGACCGCGACAACAACGTGCCTCTCAACCTGGATATCCATCGCAAGCGACTCGAAACCGTCCTTCGCCTTCTGCACAACGACGCAATCAAGCCCGGTGTGCATCCACATGTGTATCCCCGTGTGTATTTCCATGTGTATCCCCATGTGCCATGTGTATTCCCATGTGAATCCCCATATGCATCCCCATGTGTATCCCCGTGTGAATCCCCATGTGCATCCCCATGTGCATCCCCATGTGTATCCCCATGTGTATCCCATGTGTATCCCCATGTGAATCCCCATGTGCATCCCCATGTGTATCCCCATGTGCATCCCCATGTGCATCCCCATGTGTATCCCCATGTGCATCCCCATGTGCATCCCCATGTGTATCCCCATGTGCATCCCCATGTGCATCCCCATGTGTATCCCCGTGTGTATCCCCGTGTGAATCCCCATGTGCATCCCCATGTGCATCCCCATGTGTATCCCCATGTGCATCCCCATGTGCATCCCCATGTGCATCCCCATGTGTATCCCCATGTGCATCCCCATGTGCATCCCCATGTGCATCCCCATGTGCAATTCCATGTCCTGATAGAGCATTTCGCTCTCGAACCTTTAGAAGTATTTTGCCGACGGTTGACATCACAGTATCGATCCGGTTTCCATGCCGCACGTGTACATAACCAACAGGTGACGTGAAACGACTACAAGAAGCCTCCGAAGAAATGGCTGTGGCTGCCAGCATCCCGGCCTTCGACGAAGACTATCCGCACGATCTCAAATGCGCTGACGTCGCACTACGGGCGGGAAAACTCGTTGATGCAACAAATATACTGCTGGCGGCAGTCGGAGACGTTGACGTGAGCTGCGAGAACGAACAGCCAGCGGCGATGGCAGAGGCACCCAGCAATAAAGACACTGCGTCCCCCTCCTCTCCTACGAGCCCGCAACGGCAAAGTGGCGAGACCGACCGCAAGTCGTCGGCGAAGTGCACATCACCGCCAGCCCTGCAAGAGGAACACTTACAAGAACACCGCAAGCAACGACACGGCCGAGATGATCCCCGTCAAGAAGACGAGCGAGGACAACAACAACAGGAACAACAACGACAACTACAACAACAGCAACTACAACAACTACAACATCTACAACGACAACATGAACAACAGCAAGAACAACAACAACAAGAACAACAACGACAACTACAGCAACAGACCCAGTCCCCAGCGAAAACAGCCCGGAGCGATCGACCCGAAAAACAGTCGAAGTCCAAGCGGTCTGGCGACGCTGCTGACAGCAAAGGCAAGGCCCCCCGTCACCCATGCGACCAGGTCGGCACTTGTCCGACCGGCCCCTCGTGCGCTTACATAGGGTACAACGAGAGCGTCTGCCTCATGCTGCTAAAGTACGGCAATTGCCGCGGGTCCAACGGGCAGTGCCGGTGGGACCACCCGCGCAATCCCGAGAAGAAAGCCGCCGTTTCCGGCTCGCCAGCTGTCATCAAAGTCTGGAACGCTTCGTCGTCCTCGTCGCCTTTGTCTTCTTCTGGCTCGGCTCCTGTGCCCAACGCGTGGGCGAGCGGATCGAAGTCAGTCGTTGATCTCCTCACGACCGCGAGACAAACCAACGGCAGCGGCGCCGCCGCCGCCAAACCGGTGGCACCCCCTGCTCCGCTCACAGCGAAACAGCAGCGGAAAAAAGACAAAAGGCTCGCTGCTGAGAAGGAGGCCAACGGCGCCGCGTCCCCGCCGGGCCCGCCGGAGCAAAGCGCAGCCGCCGCCCTAGCCGAGGCCAAGGTACGCAGGCAAGCCGCCAAAGAAGCGCAGCAACAGCAGCAACAGCAACAGCAACAGCAGCAGCAGAAGCAGCAGCAGCCGCCGAAGGAAGCGAAAGCGGAGGGAACGTCGGCCGCTGCGGCGGCGACGACGAAGAAACCCGCCGCCAACGGCGCGCACGCTGCGAAGGCGGAGCAAGGCCAGGCGCCCCAGCAGCAGAAAAAGCAAGCAGCGCTGCGGGCAGCGCTGCGGGACGATCAGGAGCAGCAGAAACGCCTGCAAAGGCCGCAGCAGCCACAAAAGGACGAGCCACAGCGTCCGAGAGATCAACAGGAAGACGAAGAAGAGGAGGACGGCGAACAAGGTGAAGCCGAAGAAGGCGAGCAGCGACAAACAGAAGTGCGACAGCTAGAGCTGGAAGGACACAGGGAGCAAGAGCAACTACGACGACAGCAGCAAGATAAGCAGCAACAAGAAGAAGCCTCGCTTCGACAGCAGCAAGAAAAACAGCAACACGAGCAAGCCTTGCTTCGACAGCAGCAAGAAAAGCAGCAACAAGAACAAGCCTCGCTTCGACAGCAGCAAGAAAAGCAGCAACAAGAACAAGCCTCGCTTCGACAGCAGCAAGAAAAACAGGAACAAGAACAAGCCTCGCTTCGACAGCAGCAAGAAAAGCAGCAACAAGAACAAGCCTCGCTTCGACAGCAGCAAGAAAAGCAGCAGCAAAAACAAGACCCCCGACAGGAACCAGAAACCCAACAACAGCAGCACCAACACCAACAACAGCCGCAACAGGCTTGGCCGATGGAACAAACGCGTCAAACAGGCACCTCAAGTGACGCCAGCACGGCCTCCCCCCCCCAGCGACGATCTCAGCCTAATCCTGCCTTTGTCCCTGCCGAAACGACTCGTAACGCATTGCACCCGTGGGACGAAGCACCCGCGCCGAGGAGCCCTGTGTGGGGCTTGCCCATCAGTAAATCAGCAGCATCTTCCGCACCGCCGATGTCCAATGGTTTTGGACGCCACCCGTGGCAAGACGATGCGCCGTCGGCTGCCCCTGTACAGGCTGCACAGGCTGCACAGGCCAACCGACGAGACGCCGACAGCAGCGAGACGGGCAGCACCAGCACCAGCGCCGCCGCCGCCCCGGGTGCCGAAAACGGGCACCAGCCTCCTTCTTCCATCGTGCATCCTTCCATCTTCACCCTATTCCAACAGCAGCAGCACCCGCTGCATCTCGGCTTCGCAGGCGGGGGTAACGCTGGACCTGCCAACGGACAAGACGATGCGTCGACCACTCGTGACACGCTGTCCGCCCGCAGCAACACCGAAAGTGACCCGGCGAGTAGAGCTGCGGTTGCCAACGGGCACAACGAGGGTCCTGGGAACCAGCAAGGTGACGAAGATCGCGGGGACAACAACAACAGCAACAGCAACAGCAACAACAAGGAAGAAGACGCTGATTTGAACAACATCGCAGATGCGTGGGGCGGTATGCTCGGCTCTCAGGACGGCGAGGTATGGCAAACTGTTTTCACATATCTTCTACTCTTGTGTTTAGTCATACATCATCGCGGATAGAAGACGTGCCTTTGTCCGCGCGATGCAAAACTCGTCATTTTCACACGTAGTAGCTGCAAGCAACGCAAAAACGCGAATTTGAATCAAAAATCAACGCAGGCCGACACTGGAGACGGGTCGAAGTTATCGATGCTGCGGTTGTTCGGTGGATCTGCAGCCGGCGTTGCAAAACCCAGCGCCTCGCCGAGCTCGTGGGGCAGCCCGAGCATCGGGCGCCACAGGGGCGATTTGAAGCCGATGCCGGCGCAAGCGCAGTGGCCCGCTTTTGGGGAGTTTGCGGCGAAGGGTCCTTCGTTGTCTGCCGAGGCTCCCACCTGGCAGCCGCAGTCCCGCCCGGTATCATTCTTCTTAGTACTCCTGTGTTGAAAGGACCGTTCGGAATTACGGTAGAACGAACCCAGCCAAAAGGTGCTACCCCAGGAAGTTTATGTCCTGTAGAAGTGGTGAGCACGAATTTCTTATCGAATCATTAAAAGTGACGCTTTATGAACGGCTCAACAACTTCGCAGGAGCCTTCGCGCGAACTGCAGCAGATGTGCGGAATGCTGCGCGACGAGAACGAGTGCCTCCGCGCCCAGCTTGCAGAGATGCTAACGAAGGTAAACGAAAGCAGTCGGGATGCCATCCTTATGATCCAGACTGAGCGTGACGTGCTGAAGTATGCGCCTTTATGTCATGACACTCATGTGCGGGGGATCTTTTGGAAAATAGAGGTGGTACGTTTGGGCCATCAAAAAGGGGGGCACCCTGTTTCAAGACAGAGGAGTTACCTTCATGAACTTCTGGTCATGACGTTGCTGGCGGAGTCGAGGCATCGAGAAAGCCATGATGGGGAAGACCGCAAGGCGTCTATTCCCCGCCACTCTTTGCAGCAAGAGCGACGTCTCGCCGCGCTTCCGAAGTCCAAAGCGAAGGTTTCCCTGCCAGCCATCGCCCAAAATCAACACCAAGAAGCCTTTCCCTTTCACCTGGGTTTTGCTCTTGATTCTGACCCATGAGTCACACCGTGGCAAGAGCCGGCAGCGGAAAAAGCCGCGCAGTACAGAGTCGCTCACCCAACCTACCTGAACACACAGGACAAAGCTGAAGGTGGAGCGTCAGAGGGCGCGGGACATCGAGAAGGAGAATGCGGATCTGCGCCAAATTCTGAAAACGGGCGGCCTACAACGCGTCGTGGAAATGGCCGTGGACCAGCCAGCGGACCTGAGCGACGACTTTTCTGTAAGGATTGAGCAAAGGCTGAATTTCGAGTTCAAGAAAGCAACGGACTTGGTCATGAGAAAGGTGCGAACCGACGTCGAGAGACTCCTCTCTACAGTGCCGGCTATGCAACACGCGCAGTACAGCAAGTCGCAAGACTTGCTGCAGCCATCGAGCCAAGGGATTCACCAGTTGTGGGCCCAACAATACATGAACGACCACCGTCACTTCGGTTTCGGCGGGGGCATGATCCAACCTGTATGTCATTACTACTCCCCGTTGCGGTTTGTGGCCAAGAGGTGCCTCTCTGCGTGCTATTATTGCTGTGGGCGGGTTAGAGAGGTCATTGTCATCAAAATCAATATCTCCGTCGATTGCACCTTTTTGTCGCGCAGCATCCCAAACGCCCGTCACCCCCACGTGTTGCCTCGATGGTACACCCCATGCTCCGTACTGTGCTTTCTCGTCGACAAGGCCAAAGCGTGTGCTCGCGTCAGCCCACTCACTCTTGTTGAAGAGGGGTCACACGTGGGCCTAACAGCGTGTCCGCAACTCAAAACTGACTTGTCAAAACACACAGGTGCAACTTCATGGTGTGCACGGGCAACTTCCGCAACCGTCGCAGCAGCAACAAGCGATGCGCCTGTCGAAGCACTAATCAAAAGAGCACGCGGCACGCCGTCCGAACGCGCGCAGATCCACACGTGGAGAGTCTTGTCTCGGCTTCCTTTTCTTGCCTAGCCACTGACGGTGTTGACGGCTACGGTGTGCGGCTGAGGCCGACCCTTGTGAGCCATCCTTCCTTTGAAGATGTCGTTGCCTTTGTTCGGCTCTATTTGCATGGCCGCCCAAATTTCGGGTCTCCCCGAAAGGATTCAGGACAACCTGAGGAGATGCTGGTGTAGGATTCAACTACAAGCAACGGTCATGATGCTGGTCAAGAGCCGACCACGACCAGTCCACGGTGCACATATAATTGCTGTTTGACATTAATATAAATTCGTAGAGCGTATGGATAAAACCAGCAGCCACAGGTGCCGGTAAAACCCAGAAGCTGATTCTGGTGCTGATGATACGATGATAATGAACGTATGACAGCATACCGGTGGGGAATTGCTGTGTGGACGAAACCTCTTGAATTTATGTGGCTCACAAAGCGGCAGTCGCACAACCCACCGTGTCCCCTATAATGAGAAGCGAATAATAAAACGATCATGTTTCGCAACGTCTTATGTACCGCGAGCTGTTCTGCGGTGAACGTATCTGTTCGTACCGCGTTAAAACGTAATCCCCCCTCCCCTTGGTTTGATCACAAGGCAAACTTTTACTTAACAAGAGAAACCTGCACCACAGGCTGCTTGGAGTATCGTCATGATGGGTTCTTTTTTAAAAGACAATTACGCTACTTGCCTTTCGTCAATGAAGTTGACACGTACTCCGTGGCAGAAACCTTCCTGTATTCTGAAACCGCAAAAGAAGATGTGTTGGCCGGAAGACGTTTGCACAACACACCTTTTAGGCTGTTATTGCGTTCTCAGTCACAGGCTGACTTTCGACTAAGAGGGATGACGGGACAACACTTCGGTCTACACTTTTCATTGACCAGCATTTGTTGCCGGCTTCCGGGACTGCGGTTGGTGTTGGTGATAGTCGCTCATCTTGGGGTGTTTTAAGCCAAAGGAAAAAATAAACAAAGTTTCGCCACTACAGTGGGGCTGGAAGAAAGCTTCCCAGAAATGTGGCTCGTCCTTTTTGGCTTGAACAAAAGGCGGCCACGACTTAAACGCATGGCTGGCACGTGCGCGCGTGTTCCACAGCGTTTTGATAAAGACTTTCGGAATCGCAGTCAACGAAATACCCCCAGAAGTATCCAAGAAGAAAGAATTCGGAAGAACGAATCCGATTCGAAAGAATTCGGATAACGTAGTTTAGAGTTGTCAGACGCACCCCCCTCCTCCCGCGACCGCCGAACGCTCGCGATTATTGTCGCGCTCGGGCAGGGAAGGCTTGGGGGGTGTCGGGGGATGTGGCGAAAGTGCAGCAAAGGATAAAAGATGCGTCTTTAGTCCTTTTTCTCTACTTTGTCTTTGCCACCCAGTGCACTCCGTGAGAGAGAGAAAGAGGGGTGTTTCGAGATCGATGGTGTGAGCCGGAAAGGTACTGTTATCGCCTCCTCGCCCTCGTTTCTTCGTTAAGCAGCGGGTTTCTCGAAAAGCTCGTCAGTAAGAGAGTGAGTGCAAACCACACCGCGCCAAACAGTGCACATCGCCGCGCACAATAAATCTGGGCTTTTCCCCATTCCGCCTCGGCACCAACATGCGGGCACAGCACGGTGGCGTATGGTGGTCAAATGCATTCGGGGACGATTGGTGCACGTACGTGCAACATTCATGAAGTGTTCTTTGTCTCTTGCTATACCGAAAACTCGTGGTGCGTGAGAGTATTCTCTTCGGCTTTCTCACGCATTGGATCCTTTCTTTTTTTCACTTTTTTTTGCACTTCGTGCTCTCAAGGCAGCTTGCTCATCATCGCCCCTCTCAGCTCACCTTTGTTTTTCACCTAGCACAGGAAGACGTCTATGGTTCAAGTTTCACCACTGCTTTTCTCCGGTGTGTGGGCGTTTACGACGATTGGTGGATATTTGCTTCTGCATATGACACCGTAAGCACTGACAGAGAATGTCGCAAGGCGCGCAGAGCAGCACTTCGTACACACAAAACGACCAGCCCGAGGCTCGCTTCACAGGTGGTGCAAGTAACAAGAACCGCGTGAGAACTCGTTTGGCTAATGAGAGAACGCAAATGACGTGGATAGTGAATCCATGAAGAATGGACGTGTGCACCACCAGGTGACAGATGCACAGCATGCATCTGTTTCCCGGTTGCGTCATCATCCGATCAGAGCTAAAAGCCGGAGCGGCCTGTACAGGAGGCATTCGTGACATCTGGAATTCGTTGGCGATTTTCACACAAATCACAGCACCAGCATTCCGAGAGAGTGCCTCAAAACCCCAAACCAGCAGGTGGAAAGAAGCAAAAAGAAAAAGCAACAAAATGGCAAAGTCGAAGAACCACACGAACCACAACCAGAACTACAAGGCCCACCGTAACGGGATCAGGAAGCCGAAGAAGGAGCGTTACATCTCGAAGAAGGGACAGGAGCCGAAGCTGAGGAAGAACCAGCGGTTCTCCCTGAAGGGGTCGATCAAGGCTCGCACGGCGACGACGACGAAATAGATGCCGAGCCTTTTTTTCTGAGCATTCTTTCTCTGCTTTTCGTTCTTTTCCCACCTTTTTCTTATGGTTCTTCTCTTGCGTCTTGCGCTGGGGTGAAGCATGGGAATAGCATTTGATATGGTCTGAAAGCCCGGTCTTATCAACACTACGTCGTTTTGTTTTTCGCCTTTCTTTCGCAATTACACGAGACGTTGCAAGCGGGTCTTTCAGGGTGCGTCGAGGTTCCGAGAGATCGGCTAGGTGTTTGCACAGATTTGAAAACATGCTAATGCGACACCCACGCAGTGTCAACGGTGTTGGCAGGAACAAGAGAGCAAGGCCAATACTCGGGGAGGGGGAGGGTGGAAGGAGGCAGTTCACGACCCCACACGGGGCCTTCCGCTACAATTCTTTCAGGAACCGAGAAGGGGCTGAGTAAAATGCTAAGGATTGCGATATATGGCAATAGTTGTTCATAAGAATGGATCAAAACAATAATGAGAGCCAACAAAGACGAGAGCCCGTGCGAGTCCGAATTAGCCCAATACGCAACAACTACCCGCATCCGGTAGAAATATATGTGGTTGCTGCATGATAGCAAGCCTACAACGTGCGAAGCTCCGCGCGTCTGACGATGCAGAGGTGATGTGTTCTCCAAGCTCGCAAAGTGACAACCGGTTTTAGTAGAGTAAGTGAGAAGTGTCACCAGGGATTTCAGGTATGAGGATGAACAGTAGAATCAGAGTGCAACGCCAGCATGGTTGCTCGAAACAACCCGTCCCCAGGGGAATGTAAAAAGCAAAGGTATGCGTGCTTGCCGTCTGCTGCTGCAGCAGCGCAAGCCGACCCCGTACGAAGTGCTCCGCGTGTCTGAGAACGCCTCTAAGGAAGAGGTGAAGAAGGCGTTTCGCAAACTTGCCAAGGAGTACCACCCCGACGTGAACCCAGACGGGGGAACCGAGAAGTTCCAAGCAATTCGAGAGGCCTTGGCTTACATCGAAGATAATCCACGGGTGGCGCCACCTGGATCTAAGCAAGCAAGAGCAGAGGCAGAGGCGCACGACAGAGAAAATGCGGGTTCCCAATTTTACCGCCGCAACGAACAGCAAACGTACGCCAAGCCTGGGACGGCAGCCCACACCGCAAGGAAAATGTCCGGCACTATGCGGCTGTGGATATACTACGAAATCCGCATGTTCAAGCGGCTGGTGCAGTGGGTTATCGCGGTGGCGCTACTGGTAGCTGTTTGCTGGGCGGGTATCTCTCTCACCGATGCCCTGCACGGGGCTGCCATGCTAGACATGGGGCTTCCGTCACATCGCCGGCAAAAACACTCAAATTCCGCGGTCCCGGAAGAACAGGCCTTCTTTGCGGAAAGGCACAAGCAGTTCCACAGGAAGCTCGCTGAGGTACTCATCACAGACGAGTAGTACCATCCCAGAGTTCAAGGAGTCACGTTTGCACCCCTGGACTATTCAGTAACAAGTCCATTTGTTGTGCCCTCTGGAATGAATGTTACCCGGCAACTCTTTTGCAGCACTCCCTGGTGGGTGTCGTGAGTAAGGGCCGTACTCGCGGCGGCACCTTTCTAAGTTTTGATCGCTTTTGCATCGTTGTACTGGATTGGCGGGACGAAAGCGTGTGGTGGGCAAGTCGTGCACAGATTTCTCAGCAACAAGTTCACCGTCCGCGAAATGATTGTAAACTTGGTCCTGGACGCTTCAAATCAGTCCACCTTGTACAAATGCGTCCTGCCCGTCGACGACACCGCCAATTACGTGAACACCCGTTGGAACGTGCTGGGTGCGTCATCTACGCGCCATCAGGCTGTTAGCCACTATCCACAATGCGCTGCAAAGAATCAATTGCGCAGCAAATAATCATTTGTCCGGCGATTCGCAATGCTGAAGACCGCTGATCCTGCACTTCTGACATATGTGAAGCTTCTGCTTACTTAGGCGACACTTCAAACGATTATAGATCATACTATACCTGGTGTGGGTCAGTCGGGACCAAGCATTCTGTTTTCCCCTTTGTTCAATGTAGGCCGAAGTCTCCCACCGCGCCAGCCGCCACTGTAGGGCGCGCATCAGCATAACGCAAGAGATCCTGCAGCGATGAAACGGTGAATCCTTTGAGACGAACTTCACCCCCTGCAACGGAAGCCCCGGTTCAGGTTTCTCAGGATCACCAGACCCAATGTGCAATCTGCCCCGTCAGCTCTCAGCTAGGGCATGAGAACAGGCCGCGGGTTTTCTTCGAGGGAGCGCCCGCGCTCGACTCCCCTCAATTAGTCTGGCGCTGGGTCGGCATCAACGAAAGCCTCTGAAATCCGCACATACACACGAAAGTCCTCGCACCCACGAAGCAGTCTGAAAGTAGGGTTCGGGGAGAGGGTGGACAGGGCCGAGACACACCATGGGAAATGTACTGCCCGGTATGGCTGCGCACTTAGAGCGAAGCATCGAGAACCAAGGGCAGGACCTTCGCCCTTTGGCTGCCTCGCGCGCAGTCGTCGTGGGGAACGTGACAAGCGATGACACTACCGCCGTCGAGAAGGCGATGGCCGAAGTCTTTGATGCATTCGGTGACGTTGAAAGCATCAGCCACCGACTCAACGGTGAAGAACACGAGTACGACGTTGTTTTTACGACCGCTCATCCGGTGCAAGAAGCGCTCAGCGCGGGAGGAGTCGTGGTTTACGGACACTCAGCGACCGTGTTCCAAAGAGAAAGGCGCACGACCGTTATCCAAGGCAGGTTCATGAGCATGGCATCGGCAATTCTCAATTTACTGAATGCTATCGTCGGTTCTGGAGTACTGGGACTTGCCTTCATCATGAAAGGCTCGGGTGTTGCGCTTTGCACTACGCTGACAGTGATTATGGTGTTTATTGTACACTACTCACTGCAGATGCTGCTGGCGGCAGCGATGAAGAGCAGGGTAGACGGGGTTATGATCAGCTACGAGCGTCTCGGACACCTGGCCTGGGGAGAAAAAGGACGGATCCTGATCTCGTCGATGATCGTGATGCAAAATACAGGTGCCATGATCAGTTACCTGAAAGTCTTTAAGGACGTCATTCACAAGATCATGGAGCTCCTCGTTTCCAGCGACTCCCTGCTGGCCAACTCAAGCTTCCTCACTGCCATGGCGACAATTCTTGTCTTTTTCCCGGCATGCAGCACCAAAATCGGATTTCTGGCGTACGTGGGTGTGTGACCAGTTTTGTTTCGGGAAGTGGGGTTCGAAATGATTTTGTTGAAGGAACATAGCGCACAAAACGGCACACCCCTGGGGTGATCTCTGAAGAACGCCTTTTCAGGTGAATGGGGGGGAGATTTTTAGAGACTCCCTCCGCACTTGGGACCTGAGGTACTGCGCTGAGGACGGTCTGCTGCGTCCACGTGTTCAAAGGACTGACACGCATGTTACTCCGCCCTCTACCCAGCATCAGAAGTATTTCACAGATTGGTCGGAGAATGAGGGCTCAGACCACGCTGCTCGTAAGTCGTCTACATTCTTGACACAAAACGCAGGATTCGTCGCGATCATACTTACAGTTTTCTTCGTATCGTTCGTCGTCGTGAAGTCGCAGTTGCTGGCGGACCACCAGACATGCCAGGATGAGTGCGATATACATTACGGTTTCTCGCCGACGCTTGACACGTTCCTTGCGATCCCGACGCTTTGCTTTTCGTTCGTGTGCCACACAGCGGTTCTCCCTGTTTACCACGAGCTGCACACCGCAGACAGCATCGGGCGAACAAGGAGGTCGAAGAGCCGAATCATTTATGTCGTGCACGCTGCCCTGATGAGTGCCTTCACCCTCTACTTTTGTGGTGCCCTCTTCGGTTATCTGACATTCGGCGGGAAGACCAACCAGGTATGCTGGTTGGAGAGTTGTTGAAAATGATATCCTTTATATGAGTCTACGGACGGCGTCCCCTTACGGACGGAGACATATATATATATAAATACATATATACCGGTATGTTGAAAAGTCAAAAAAGGTTGCGGAGATAATCTCGCCTATGCAGACACAACGAAAGTGATCCATACTTACTTCTTTGGAAAGATATGTCACAAATCTTTCAAAATCACCCTTCATCGGACAAAAGTGCTGCCCGAGCTGCCAAGCTCCAAAACTTGGGCCTGGCCAGAAATTGGTGTTTTTCGAATTCTTGCCTGTGCTCATTACAGAACCCAAGCTCTGGCACGTGCCAGGGAACCAAGCCACATCCAGCCAGTGCATATCCAACTAAAGTGGTCGATGGTTGCTTCTTTGGAAAGATACGTCACAGATCTTTCAAATGCGCCATCTGACAAAACTGTTGCCCGTGTGACGAACAGATGCGACCGCGAAACCCGGGACCCAGCCAGCATGGGACAGTAGCAAAGACGGGGGGTGAGTGCTCGAAGGCGGACAGGGAAAAACGGGCGTGCGAAGAGAATCGTTTGATTTGGTGCAGCGACGGGGAGAAAGGGTCTCTGTTTCCACTACTTCTTTGCAACTTTGCTGATTCTGTGGCCAGCCGACAGTGTACGATCCCTCCCTCTCTTGAGGTGCTGGCCGTTGGGGTCCAACGGTGCCTTGCATGGTTGGGTCATGGAAGAGATGTTGCGCCATGGTGTGGTACCTTCCGAAACACGGCACAGGGCAAAGAGGGACATCGCACTGCTCGCATTTGTAAAGAGCACCTTTGCGCTGCACGTGGCATATGCACTGTCGCTGCTGATCCAGCTTGACGAGGTTGTGAAATAGCCCGTTCAACCTGTGATTAACGCCGTGCTTCTGCTTATCTGTCTTGCGAGCAGATTGGGGCGAAGGTGAGGGTGGCGGCATCGTTTTTTGGAAGGGGTTCCCGTCTCTGTAGAGCACCCTGTTGGGCAGTCCTTTTCGGCGGATATTTTGTGCTGGGTTTTCCGACCAGGTATCTCCTGTGACCGTGTGGCGCCTGTGTCACTCTGCATGTGTACACGTTCAATTCTGATGTCCGCATTTGAAAGATCGGCTGCGAAAATCATTAAAATGCACCCCTAGCCTCGCCCCGGCAGGCACCCATTCTCTCCATTTGCGACCCACTTTTGACTGCGGCCCGAAGTTCCCGAAAAGTACTTTTCCCAAAATTAACCCCCCCCCCAGGCCGAGCTTGTGCATGTAAACTCGGTCAGCTGACCGAGCTTGCACTTTAAACCAGAAAAAACTCGGTCAGGCAAAAAAAAAAAAAAACCTATGATTTTGAGTTTTTGGAGAGTTCTTTTTGGGGAGGGAACTGGGTCCAGCAACCTCGGCCTGGGAGCTGGAGGGGTGACCCTCTCAGCCCCCGTTGGGTCTGGCTGACAACTTTGGCTCCTTTTGCAAATTTATTTGAAAACTTAAACTGGTATGGATGATAGGGAAGCAACTAGTGAAGATGCACACTCTTTGTAGCAAGGAGGCTGCACTACGCGTCGCTGGAGGCATACTTTGCTTGTCGCAATGCTGTGCAGCACTGGAGATCGATAGCAAGAGCAGCCCCTCAACATGCCAGTAAGACAACACAAGTTGGTGCTGCAAATTTGGTTCCCAATCTGGTGTTTTAGCAGATTTATGTCACATTTGGTGTGCGTCTTTTGCTTCCTCTTTGTGACCCAGTATCGTAACCAGTCAAAACAATCTTGCTTGTAACTCTAAATTTTGCTTGACAAGAATTTTTCAACCTCATTTTTCGGATCTGGCCAGCCTCGGCAGGCAGAACCGGCGCTCCGAAGCCACACTTCTGCATGAAGCACTGTGACAGGGCGCCGTGCGATCTGAGACGGGTTGATGCACAGTGAACAGAAAACTCGCCAGGTCAAGCTCGGGCCCTAGCAAGCTAGGGCCCCCCTCCGTCCGTAAAAAAGAATAGGCGCGATGTTTGTTTGTACGTGCCGGGGGAGGATTAGCCTGTTAGTGAGTGATAGTGAGTGAATATGATCGGTAGGCTAAACTTCTTCCAAACACGCTGCCAGCGTTCTCTTTCGTGTTTACAATTAATTGTTATTACTAATAGTAGGGGGGCCCACGTACCCCACCATTTTTTTGAGATTTTCGCAATCATGGGTTTTGAGCTAAAAACCCACACCTTCCTCCCGAAAACATCATTTCTTCTAGGTGTCATGCCATATTTTGGACAGCTCGTGCATTTTGGCGACCTCTTTCACCATCCAAAAATCCACTTATGGTGGTGCCAGTCTATCTCAAGAGTTTGCAAATAATGCGGTGTGGAAGGTGGGATAGCTCAGGAAACTGCAAAACGCGCCACCTAGAGGGTGGGTTAGCTCGGGAAATTGTGATCAGCGCGGTGTAGAGGGTGGGATAGCTCAGGAATCGTAAAAATCGTCATCTGGAGGGTGGGATAGCTCGGGAAATCGCAAAAAACGCGTTCTAGAGGGTGGGATAGCTCAGGAAATCGCAAAAAACGCATTGTAGAGGGTGGGATAGCTCAGGAAGTTGCAAATGGCACCATCTAGAGGGTGGGATAGCTCGGGAAATCGCAAAAAACGCGTTCTAGAGGGTGGGATAGCTCAGGAAATCGCAAAAAACGCATTGTTGAGGGTGGGATAGCTCAGGAAGTTGCAAATGGCACCATCTGGAGGGTGGGATAGCTCGGGAAATCGCAAAAAACGCGTTGTAGAGGGTGGGATAGCTCAGGAAATCGCAAGAATCGTCACCTGGAGGGTGGGATAGCTCGGGAAATTGCAAAAAGCGCGTTCCAGAGGGTGGGATAGCTCGGGAAATTGCAAAAAGCGTGTCCTAGAGGGTGGGATAGCTCAGGAAGTTGCAAATGGCACCATCTAGAGGGTGGGATAGCTCGGGAAATTGCAAAAAACGCATTGTTGAGGGTGGGATAGCTCAGGAAGTTGCAAATGGCACCATCTAGAGGGTGGGATAGCTCAGGAAATTGCAAAAAACGCATTGTTGAGGGTGGGATAGCTCAGGAAGTTGCAAAAAACGCGTTGTAGAGGGTGGGATAGCTCAGGAAGTTGCAAATGGCACCATCTAGAGGGTGGGATAGCTCAGGAAATCGCAAGAATCGTCACCTGGAGGGTGGGATAGTTCAGGAAATCGCAAAATGCGCCATCTAGAGGGTGGGATAGCTCGGGAAACTGCAAAAAGCGCGTTGTAGAGGGTGGGATAGCTCGGAAAGTTGCAAAAAGCGTGTCCTAGAGGGTGGGATAGCTCAGGAAATCGCAAGAAGAGGGTGGGATAGCTCAGGAAGTTGCAAAAAGCGCATTGTAGAGGGTGGGATAGCTCGGAAAATTTCAAAAAGCGCGTCCTAGAGGGTGGTAGCTCGGTAGCTCAGGAAATTGCAAAAGGCACCATCTAGAGGGTGGGATAGCTCGGAAGATCGCAAACACGACTTTGCCGAAGAGCATGATACAGTGACAAAAGAAGAGTCTCAAATTAGTGCCCTCGAGTCCTTGTATCTGAGCCAGCTCTTGGAGTTAGCCAAAGTGTGTGAAGCAGCTCAGCCAACTCAACGTTCGAAGAAGGATGTCCTGGTCGAGTTGCTGAGTCCTCACTTTGGAGAGCTCGAAGAAGAAGTTCGAACCATGATGGCAAAGAACGAGCAGTCTCGGGGCAAAGCAAAAGAAAGAAGAAGCGTGCCCGTGCCTCGCAGGGCCCGTCCTCCACCTTACCGAGGAGGAAGCGAACTACGCCGGGGAAGCCCCTCTGAAAACGTGCCCTGTTCTGTCCCTTGGCTTTTGGTGGTTTGCGAAAGAGCCGGCTCCGTCTTGCATGGCATGCTACTTATCGAGGCATCCGGAAAACGATGTGACACAGGAAACGGCTGGCTTGGTCTTCCTTGTACGGCATGGAAACCATTATTTAGCAAGCCGGCAAAAAGAAACTGCGGCAAAAAAGCCATTTTCTCCAGAATTCCAGTTCCATATTCCTCAAATAGCCAACTTCGTTTCGTTTCTCCGAAAATTTGGCCTAGCATCTCCCTCGAATGCGCGATTAGATCTACTTTCCTGTGAAGTTCCCTTTTCCATGGTAATTGCCCAGGAGACACTGCACCGAGCAGGAAGTTTTGGAGAAGATGTTCGATCCGAGGGCTGAACCACCTTTCTACTACTCTAACTACTCCACACTCGTGTTTTTGGGGGTTTTTGCATGAAGCATCTCCTCGGATGCGCAATTAGATCTATTTTCCTGTGAAATTCCCCTTTTTCCATGGTAATTGCCCAGGGGACACTGTGCGAGCAGGAGATTTTTGAGAAGATGTTCGATCCGAGGGCTGAACCACCTTCCTACCACCCTAACTACTCCACAGTAGTATTTTCTGGGGGGTTTTGCATGAAGCATCTCCTTCGAATGCGCGATTAGATCTACTTTCCTGTGAAGTCCCCCTTTTTCCATGGTAATTGCCCAGGGGACACTGTGCCGAGCTGGAAATTCTTTGAGAAGGTGTTCGATCCGACCTTCCTACCACCCCAGCTACTCCACAGTAGTGTTTTTTGGGGGTTTTGCATGAGTTTTCCAGCTGAAACGCGGTAAAAAAGCCCTCATAATCTTTGTCCCAAATTGCCCCATTGTAGCTTGCCTTGCGTGGGCCCCCCTATTATTACGAAAATAAAATAAAAGCACAAACCGACGGTGACCCCCAAAACCGTTTTCAACCTTTCCAATACCCTTCAAGCTAAACCATTATACAACGGCCCCCTCCGTCCGTAAGGGGCTAAGACATTATTGTATTCTCGGGTTGGCACTAAATAAGTGGCTCGACTGCGTCAGCGAAAGCTACAAAGTGAGAAGTCGCCTGAGTGTGACTTATTGCTCTGTTGGAACAGTAAACAACGACCGAACCGCACAGGACTTGCTGACTAACTACGAAAATGCTGAGCCCAATGCCCCTCTTTCAGTGACCGTGCGGTTGTTATTCGTATCAGCAGTGCTCTGCAGCGTGCCGTTGCTGATCTTCCCATGCCGGCGGTCTCTGGGGCATTTATACGAGGCCATCTGCAACCTGACGGGCCACCCGATCGCGCCTCCTAAGACTGGAGTTGCGTTCTGGATCCAACACTGTTTCATCACGGCTGCTATTCTTGCAGTCATGCTTTTAGGCGCTCTGTTCGTGCCGCACATCACAACGGTGTTCGGCGCTGTGGGATCCACTTCCAGCGTGGCTTTGGTCTTTCTCCTACCGTCAGCACTGTACATGAAAATTTGCGGCTCGGAAGACGTCGACGATGACATGGAGAAGGTGTGCCCCTTTTGTTCGAGAGTACGAGAACCCTGTTGCCACTGTTAGCACAAGCAGCTCGAAGCCGGGGAACCACGCCAAGTCACGAGGGATTGTGGCTACGAGCTATATAGACGCAAAAGCTTGAACGCTGTTGGTCGCTTGGGAACATGTCAGTAGAAATTGTCCGGCAAAGTCGAACTGCTCCTACCTGAAAGCAAGGATAGAAGGTCAAGAAGTGAGCGCGGGAAGTGGAAAAAGAAGAAGGATGCCCGCCTGGCTGCAGGTGTTGTAGCATTCAGCGTATTCACAGCACAAGTCGACGAAGAAACTCTGGACAGAAAATGTCAGAAAGTGTGCGGGTATATGTTAGGGTAGCGTTCAGAGAACACAAGTGCCCTCCCCAATGAAGAGCCAGGTCTTCAATGCAGCCGCGGTGATGAAAATGGCAACGGGCCTGCAGGTCAAGCCTGAAGTGCAGGACCCAAGATAGGGTGATAGGGTGCACCCTGATCGGACGCAGTTGCGCCTGCACCCGAAAGGGTCAGTTCATGTGTCCATCAAAACATGTAAGAGGAGCGGGGTCTCCGCTCTGCTGGCGAGTGTCCGCCAAAGTCTAACTTGCAGTTCCCTTTCGTCGGGTTTGCAGGTTTGACGGCACGATACGCCTTTGTTCTTTTTGGCCATGAACTTGTGTTCGAGTCTCAGAACTGTAACTATTCACCCAGCTCGGCTGAACCGGCCAGCAGGAGACTCTAAAATAGGGTCCTTGAAACCGTTAAAATACTTTAGAAGCAGAACAAGATTACCAGCCGTCCGCAGAAGTCCGTAAACTGCCAAAGTGAGCCGGTGACACATAAACATTTAGAACATTTAGATCTTTCGTGAGGGCCTGCGTCTGCGCGCGTGGCGTTACTTGACCACACAGAGACAAGGATTTGACGGAATCGAAGGAGGGGTGGACGTACGTGCCATGAATCGGCTTTGGCTGAACCGCGCGACGGACCACAAATTGAGTTCCGCGATCAGGCGATGTATTGGGGGAGCGGTGTACTCACGGGAATGGTGCCGCAGGAAGTGGGGTTCGGGGAGCGGCGACTGCGAGTTCTGCGACAGCGGTGCGACGAAGACCCTGTGGCATTACTACTGGCAATGTCCGGGCCCAGGTTGTAGATGGAACGAGCTGCGATCCCGGTTTCGCATTGCTGAGGCGATGGTCCGGGACATGCCCCAGTGCTTGTGCATTAGAGGGATACCCCCCTACGGGACCCCTCCTGACCTCCTGGAGAAGATCCAGAGGCTGATCGGTACGATCTCAATCGAGATGGCGCAGGCGCAGCGGAGCCTTGCGGCAACACGCCCTTGGGAACTCGCCTCAGGTGCGTCGACGAAATACGACGTACACTTAGCAACGGACAGTCGTAAGTTGCTAACGACCAACATCGGAACCCGCTTCGCAGCGACGTTGGTCTTCTGGCTGCGGAGTCTATCGTGGGTCAGCTCCAACCCTCTCCCGACGACAGGCGTGGAACTCGCGCTTGATTTTGAGGCATTTACGCGTTCGAAGCTCCCAGGGAGAACCTTCGCCGAGAAGGGGCTGCAAATTGGGTACCTTATGCGAGCTATCAACGACCTGTGCTGCGCCGACTCAGGAGTCGCCTCCTTCCCTGGGAAGTGGCGGCAGGGGGTCTGTTCCCTCCGCTGTTTTGGTGCGCCGGCTATGCCGGGTTGTACCCACCGCCCACGCTTTGCGGCTGGACGGAAGACCGAGTGGATGTTGGGCAAGCTGGAAACAATTTGCGCCCGTAACAGCTGGAACGATGCCGTGCCTGAATATCCGCACGACGTACCCTATGTTCAGTGGGAGTTGGGATTTCTCTGTCAAGATGCTAGCCGCCGCCAGGGCGGGCTATTGCCAAAAGGAGGAGAGCCCGCGAAACAACGTGTCAACACACGCCTGCCAGGCGGTCTCGTCCGCCAGTCAGAACGCCCCCGGCTGCGCCACCATCGGTGCAACAATCATCTTTGACAGGGCCACGGCTCGCTCCGCGCCCACGGCGCAACGACTTGCGCCCGCCGTAGTAGTACGGGATAGTAGTGGGGCGACCGGATACTCCTCGGAGCGATGGTCCCTGCACTCTAACTCGTCTCTCTCTCTCTCTCTCTCTCTCTCTCTCTCTCTTTAGAACAAGCACTGCATCCCAAACACTGACAACAGGTTGCAATTCAGGCACAGAATGACGATGACATGGACGATAATTCGTTCCCCATCCCGTTGCACGTCTATGGGCCTCGGATCATGTTTGGCTTGGGTGCCGTCATCTTCGTCGTCTCGTGGGTTGGCCTCATCATCACGTGGAGCACGTGAGCTGTCCTCTTCTGCACAGAAAGAAAAATCGTGCTGCAGGCGAGCGCCCCATAAAGGTCACCGAGAGGGTGCAAGCCAAGGGCTTCTTTGCCTCAAATTCACCTTGGGGGCTTTGAGCTTTTCCAATTGATGATTGGCACATGAGCTAACTTGGTGTTTCAAAGCAGAAACCGTGTGCGCTTTAGACCGGACCGCAATGCTTCGCGCGGCCGAAGGACCATATTTGCAGCGAATTTGTGTGTCAGGAAGAGGCCAGAAACCAGTCGAAAGGGGCCTTCGTTTGCTATCTTGAAAGGCGGCAAGGACTGGCAAATACGCCCCTCATTGCCAACTTGGACATAGGGGACCCCTTTTCAGATTAGGGCCCGAAAGGTGCCTTCTAATCCCCTCCGCCCTCGCAGAAGGATTTCGTCCACGCAGGCTCAAAGTACAAGTAGAACACCAGCCTAAAACACACCGTCATTGATGTGATTCGTTTTCAATCGGTAGCCCGAGACGCATTCCATTTATGCGACCACCAAACGACAGAATTAACTGATTACTGCCTGCCATCCCCGAAGATTATTCCGTCCTCACTCCATCACCCTCCGATGTTTCGTTCTCTTTGCTTCGTTTGTATAGCGTCTCAAACACGCCTTTTTTCCGATCATCTTCTGTTGTTCTGTGAAACAAGATTACGGCCACGGGAACCGTAACCGAACATCAACTAAGGTACTCACGCATGGAATCACCACTTCAAGCAGCTCGTTGCGAATAAAGGTCATCGTTGAACAAGATTCCTGCTTCTGATTACGACGCACCCAGTATTCCAAGGTGTCAGGTTAAGCATTCTTGTTCTCTACGGCGACAAAGTCCACCTCGGGTTCCTATTCACTACAGTTTTTAGTTTTGGTCGTTCAGTTTTCTCAGTCGAGTACGAGTAGAATCGCCTGGTTACGGCGATGTTCAGACGAAATTCAGCTATATTTGGACCAATTCTGACTTTGTCGGCCCAGGATTAACAGCGATCAAAACCACTTTGGTTCTGCAGAACTTGTGTCTGCATTTCGTGCATTGAAGCACACGCAGCACGGGCAAGGTGGGACCCGAAATACCGGTTTATCGGTTGGAGTCAAGACCGGGCAAACGTTTTGATCAAATTCAAAAGACTAAAACCTCTGCCGCCTTGAAATATAGGCAGATCCATTAGAGCGGCCACATGCGACTGCTGCCACTGGGGGGGTGAAAGCAGTACCTGGAATGTAGAAGGATGACCTGTAGTAATGCAAAACCGCATGCAATAAGAACTAGGGCTGAAGCCAGGTTTCTGGCTCGGACGCCACCATTGTAGTTAAGTCACTGGAGAAGAACGAAGCAAACAGTCCAAAAGACAAGAATTTGTACGATCGTCGGAAACACAACAATACATACCGGTTTTGGGGTTGCAATTTCTTTCTAAACGGAACCACTTGGAAGCACATTTTGCAATCAAAGAACGTCGAACATGTTTTACCCCGCGCAATTGGCATTGACAACTGGGCACCCCCTAGCCAGTTGATGCGGAGGGATAAGATAAAGTCGTATTTTCACGCAGGCAAACGACAGGGTAAACCTTTTCGGCGGATCTCTCTCTGCACATGATCCCTTCCCGGGAGCAAGCGCTCGCCATCAGGCAACGTCTGAGACTGAGTTAGCTGATAACCCGAGAACGAGGTACCATTCACTTCAAACAGGCCGAACACTCGAGAAGTGCAGCCGCGGGAGATGCTACACACTCCCATTGGAACTGGATATCACCAGCTCCAAAGAATCGTCGTTCTCTGGACGCGGCGACATAGCACATGCAAGACTCTGACTTGTGCGATGAAGGGGCTCGCACTCAATTTTTGACTTGTGTGCAAGACTCTGGCTGGAAGCTGGGATCTGCAGATCAAGCTCATTCAATTCTCCTCAGGCTCTGAGCCGGCTATTCTAAAGCTGCAGCGAACAAGTCGAAGAAAACAAACAATCTAAGTGGACAATTTTGCTCATAGAAGCGAGACCGACCGCCCCCATTAGCGGAATGATCAAAAAGAGCACGTCATTGTGAGCGTTTTACCCCGTTTCCCTTCTTCCTTTATTCCTGTTTTGCGTCGAGACGACGGCAGGTACAGCAGACCCCAATGAATCAGTGTGCACGACGAATACATACGACAGGTACCACGACACACATGTTGTCGTATGACGAGTACTGACGGTAAACTAGCTCTATGCGATGGACAAAAACATGTTTCTTAACAGCAGTGCTTGTTGTGAATTTGAAGTCTATTGCAATCGCTTGCAATGAACCAACCCAGTTAGTCACAAGGCAATGTTCTTGTTGGTTACTGCAGGCTCGAAATACGCGCCTGAAAGCAACTTAACAGTCCTTTCTACGTGAACTTGAACTTCGAAACAAAGTCAACCAGTCTTACAGCCAGCACTTCGGGATGGAGGGGTTGGATTTTAAGATGTCGGGAACAAAAGAGATTACAGTACGGCTTCTGATGTTTGCAGCCGCCCGCGAACTGTCCGGCGTCAGCGAGACGACAATGAAGGTACCATCTTCGTGTGACACAGAGGCGCTGCTTGCGATGGTAGTGAAGCAGTACCCGAAGCTTTCGTCTCTGGTCGAGCAGCTTCCGACGGTGCTGGCGGTGAACAAAAACATGATGCCCCTCGGGGAGAAGGTCGTGCTGAAAGAAGGTGATGAGATAGCCGTCATCCCCCCCATCAGCGGGGGTTAAGTCGTGCCGTAACATGAGGAGCACTGGGAAGCTATGATCCTCCCAATAGCTGGAGTTGAGTACATGCCATCACTCATGGCGAAAAGCATAGGAGACGAGATAACTATAGTCCTCATTAGCGAATCACCTGCCTGGTCGAGAAAGCCATCCTGGGCGTTCTTCAGAAGTCCCTCGAGAAGCTCAGTCTGGAAGAACCAGTTGGATGGCAGAGCTGATTCAATCACCTGGCAGAACGATGCCCTCCGAAGAAAGCGGCGAGGCTGTGATCTAGCCACCTCTGGAGTCGGGCATCGTCGGTTTTGCTCGCTCAGTGCTTTCATGTTCATTGCGGGGAAAGCCCTTGGAACGTTTTTCACCCTGCTCTCACTGTGGATATTCCACTTACCGTCAACCTTGCTTCGGGCGGTATTTTCCCAATGAATAGCTGCTTGTCTTTCTTCGCTGATGCATGAAAAGCACATGCGCGGTACAACTAGTCAACTCTTCAACCATCATGGCTTTGAGCTGTTGCAACACCGGTGCTTGATTGATAGCGATCTTCCTCTGACATTTCGAAGTCTGAAACCTTACGCCATCATTTGTGAAGGGTCCCTGCGTGTTGGTTGCCACAGGCAAAACGTGATCCCCCCTGCGACTGCACAACATTGTGAGCTGAAGCTAGGCCAGGTTAGGTCGAACAGCGAGCTAGGAGTTGAAAGAAGAGACAGACGTGTCACACGGGCTCACAGTCAGCTGCTACTTTCACGGAGAGAAATCCGACTGTGAATACCCTCTGAATATACAGCTGCTCTAGGGTTCTTTCATCTTCTTGCCGTCAGGTCTCAAGCATTAAGTGGTCAGGTTAGGCTCTGGACACTCAAATGGAGTCAGAAGAATGTGATGCGAAGCTACTGATAGAAGGTATTTCGACGGTGGACGCCTTCTGGAAAATCAGCTCGCTGCTGTCGGAAGCAGCGATTGCCGGTGCAGGGGTCGACGTCGTGTTCAGTAAAGACGACGTGAAACCAGACAGCGCAGCTGGCCTTGCCGATGACGAAGAAGAAGATGGCTGTTTCGTGCTGATAACGCGAAGGCGCTTCGGGACGCAGCTTTCCTGGAGCAGGGACGAGGATAACACGCTGCGTGCACTGAGAGAAGCTCGGGAAAAGTCGAACGGCGAGCTGGCAGACGACGACAGGAAGCGGCTGGACGAACTTGAGCCAAAATTCGAGGCTTTCTTGGCGGAAGGCATGCGAGCCATCGGAAATCTATCGTACGATGTGCACGTCGGCTGGCTACCATACAGCTTGCTCATGGCGGTGAATCCTGGGCTCCTCTCCAAAAAGGGGAGGAAAACCGTCGAGATGAAGTCCACGCTGCCGTTGTGCGGCATGGCACAAGCGGACGATGCATTGCCTGCGGGGTGGAAACACGCCTTTCTGATCACAGCAGCTTCTGTTGTTGGATTGAGGAAGTATGGGACACTCCTCTCGACGAAAGGGTTCCGTCTGTACTACACCAAGCAACCGGGCGACCAAGTGCCCGTCGTCTTATCCGCGAAGAGAAACCAGTTCGAAATAGATGCTGCAGGTTGCGTGGTACAGGCTACCGAAGATTCGCCAGTAGGCATCGGCAACATCGTCACTATGGTGGATAGCCGTGACCCTGATGCGGAGGAGCTTCGTTCGCTGGCCAAATCGACCCAAAAAGCAGAAGAAAGTATCGAAGTGCAAGTGCTTCCCAGTCAGCGGTCGGCCCTGTTTCTCATGGGTAGCATCGGAGCGTTCTTCAAGTGTCTGGAGGAACACTCCATCGTATTCTCGAAACACGCCAAGGACTCCTCATATCTCTGCCGCGTGTAGTACTCGAAGCTGTCAAAATAATCTGGCTGCTTTTAGGCTGCACTCCTCCTGACGAGGTTCGATGCCCCTGCTATTGACGACGTTTATGACGAGTTTTTCAAACAAAGAGGTGTGGCCGAATCTTGGAGCTTGGCGCTTGCGCTGAACTCTAGAGATTGTTAGCCCCAGTAGCGGAAAAGTTGTGGTAGGGTAGCATTACTGGAGCGTCCCTGCTTAACATAGGTATAATGAGTGAATGTCAACCTAGTAGTCAAGATTAATCTCAAAGAGGTTTGGCCCTGCCGGGTCAGTGTTAGAACCTGACCCGCGTGGAGGACACCAGCTTTGCAGGCTGCGTAGACCGCCTCCGCCCCGAAGCGAGCATTTTTATCCAATCGTGCGAGGGGTTCTTTTGTTTACGTTCGTGCTTACGATCTTCAGTCGATGGGCTGTTGTACTTCAGACGCGCTTGCTTCCTTTTAGACCCCGAATATATATTTGTCACTGTTGGGAACGTGTCAGTTAGGCGGTGGCGGACACTTAGCGGTATAGCGGAGATCCCCCGCCCCCCCCCAATTACACTTTCTTCGAAGAAGACTTGATGCTAGCTGTTAGCATCAAACATGCGTGAGAGGCAGTGTCCTGCCTAAACAGTAAACTAAGATTTCCCCCCAGACACTTTCTTAGAAGACTTGATGCTAGCCGTGTCCCTGCCTAAACATAAAATTAAGATTTTTTTTCCCCCCCCAGACTCCTTGCGGACGTGAAGCGCGCACCGGAGACAACCAGTACGCGGGGCAAGAAGCGACCGAAGCATGACACGCCGCGTGCAAAGGTAGCGGCTTGTGCAGTCTATTGTCGCAGATTGTTGCTGCATATCAAGTTCAAACTATTACTACTAGATGACGGCAGGACAGACCTAACTGTAATACTATGCCCAACCGACAGTTTCGGGAACTGCGTCTACCCCTTGCTTTCGGGAGGTAGAGAGCTCAGCATCGACCTGCCGACGACAGGTCCTCAGCCCCGGCCAGCTTTGTCCTGTAGGATACTGTGGCCGACGCCCCCCGCCCCCTCCCTCAACTAAGATTTCCCCCCTCCCCATGCCGGACACTGTCGCCGAAGTCTATCTGATACGTTCCCTATAATTCTTTGGCTTTTACCAGGTATCCGACTCCATGTCCCGGTGTTTAGCACCCAGCAGCAGGTATTTGGGATTTTCTGACCCCAGGTACAGATAAGGGGGACGCCCAGAAGCACAAAAGAAGTGCTGAAGGTAAAGGATGGGTTTTCTGGCTTATCTGGCGGGGTGTGCCGGATGTGGCTGATTCCAAAAGAAAACCTAACATCCAGTTTTTTCTGAACGGTCTCTGGCTCTATTCGTCCAGTCTCCCTTCCAAACAGTTACGGGCACGTCATGGGGTAAAAGATGAAGAGTTTCAGTGATTATAGAATCTGATAGCAAAATAACCCCTCTTGCAAGCAAAGCTTCACGTATTCGAAAGTCCTGTAGAGTCACGGGCCAATGGGTCGAGTGGCTGCCGATTTTCTACACAGAAGCATCAAGGCATGGCGTTGATGGGTCTGCAAACACATGCTCACAGAGAGACGGTTTCAGGTAGGCGGCAGGGACCATGCTGCGTTTGATTCCGAAGCAAACTTCTTCTGAGTATCTGTGATTCCATTTGCCTTTGACAAGCTTGTTTTTTAGGCAGCAGTCAGTCCGCCTCGATGTAAAACAATAAGGTCATGCCGGAAGTGAACACCCAGCGAATTGCCTCTGCTACGGTCACAAAAATATAACTATAACTCTAAAAAAGAAGGCTTCAGGTCACAAGCTCGCATACCCAAGAATCTAGAAAACACGATCAATTTAGTTCGCGGCCACTTACCCCGATGAGAACACTTTCTTTTGTGGAGGGTAACTCGCCCTCCAGGGGATGCCAGGGATCAATCTCCGGCTACGAGTTAGCGTTTGCCCGATCCGTGAGCATGTTCGAGTTTTCCAACTTCCGAGGTGCTAAAACGTGGGGTTCATCTGAACTGAAGTCTGCAGACAATAGTATGGGCTTTAGTCCGAGTTTGTGTCACTGCAGCAACACTGGGGTGAGCTCCTTGACGAACACGAGAAGAATATGAGTCCACAATCTATTGTTAGCTTCACCTTACCTTCACCAACTGCCAGCTTTCATCTACCCAGTATACGACCCATCGTCTTGTCCGCCGCATTCGTCAGACAGCCTTGTCTGGGTTGAGAACGAGGTCCACCTCCTTCTTTCTACTGTATTGTGGCGGGCGCTTCTTTCTCTTCTCTGTCTTTGGGCCTTCTCTTCTCTTCTTTCAGCTATTCTTGCCTGGCCTTCTTGGCTTCATGGCCCTCGTCACAGCTTCAGTCGTTTGTGCAGAGCTGGAGCCGGTCGCTTTGTTCCTCTCGTCGGTGATCTGACACGAGCGAAGAGAATCGCAAGACAGCGATGCAGCTACCAACTCGCCCGGCCCTCACTGCATCTCCCGGTGCTGGGGACCTATCTCGCACGTATCTGCCCTAAAGATGTCCCACCACCATGTTTTGCCGGTAAACGCGTCGTCAAGTGCATCTCCACCATACTTCCCGGCTCTGCGATCCCGTACTCTCGGCTCAAGAAGTGCGTCCTCGCTCTTCGACCAGCCCGTTTCCTTAACGGCGTTTCACCGCACTCGTCAAATGGAAACATTTCCAACGTTTTGTTCCCCTGCATAGCTCCAGAGGGGTGGGAAAATGGTCACAAATAAACTGATATGCTACTGAACAAGGGGAAGAGTCAGCAAACTGAAAAGAAGTGCAACAACATGTCTGCCCCTCTTGCGAATGCGCTGGGTGTGTCGGAGCGTATACTATGCATCGGTCTCGCCTGTGCGGGAGGATTGGCAGGGTTCCTGTACTTGAAGGACGGTCGCACTGTGGAGTGGATGCTAGCAGACTGGATCCTGGCGTACTTAAAGAACAGTTTGAAGGACCCGAAGATCCTGCAGCAGCGCAGCGCGAAGCTTCCAAACGTGCCTTTAAAGTCTACTGCTGGCGCCCCGTGCCCAAGTAAAGAGCTGGTGGCCTTGTCGGAGCTGCTGACGTACGTGAGAGGCATGCCAGTGTCCATGCGAAGCCTCCGTAGCAAGGGCATGCCGATGCTTTGCCATTTGCTCGGTGACGCAGGTCCGGGCATGCCTGCAGAAGGCTGCCCCACGAACAGCATTTGGTACACATATCCAGGCGTCCAACGCAAGCAAGCCACAGCAGCCCTCTGGTTCCATGGCGGCGGCTATGTCTGTGGAACCCCAAGGACATACAGCGGGTTCACTACTGAGCTGAGCAAGATTTTGAACGCCCCTGTGCTTGCTGCAAGCTACCGATTGCTTCCTGAGAATTCGATTGAAGACGCAGTGGAGGATGCCATTCTGGCCTACCGCTACCTGTTGGACAACGGGTACCGTTCCATAGTAGTCATTGGAGAGTCTGCAGGGGGAGGCTTGTGTTTGCTTGCAGTCCAGGCCATCATCAAGCAGAAACTTACCAAGCCCGCCTGCGTGGTTGCAATGTCTCCGTGGGCAGATTTGCGATCTGAGGCGCCTTCTGTGAATGAAAACAAGATGCGAGATCTGGTTGTCACCCCGAAGCCGTTCTTTGTGTTTAACAAATACGTGTCTGACAGTACTCCGAACCGTGCCTCGTCAAGCGTCTCTCCCTTGCTCGGCGACTTCAAGGGGTTTCCCCCCTTGAAAGTGACCGTCGGTGAGTCTGAAGTATTGAGGGATGACGTTATCACCACAGCACGTAATGCGCGTCGGGCCGGGGTCGTGGTTGACCTGGAAGTGCAGCCGTACCTTCTACACTCGTACCCTGTGTACTGCAAGGTCATGCCCGAAGGCCGAGAAGCTCTGCAGCGCATCAAAGACTTCATCGCGCAGCACGTTGAACTCTCTCCCGTCCTGCCCGCCTTGCCCGACATTTGATACAACGTAATGATGCAAAACCATGGCATGCCCATACTCGCGGGATCACATGCAGCTCAACGGGAAAAAGTGGTCAACAACCACCGACCTACATTCAATCAAACGAAAATGTTCGTCAAGGAACGCAGCACGTTGAACCGCTGTCGCGATCAAGTGTTGACCACAATTCGCCGACGTTTCTGTCCTTGCGTTCAGCCGTCTAAAATCTGTTTTGAAGCTGAGCAACTCGAGCCAGGAAGGCCGCAGGTCTTCCAACCTGATGATTCTGCCTGAGGAGCATAATATTATATGTACGAACGTCAGCCGCTGGTGTCCCCGCCGGTTTTCTACGATCTCTATCTTTCCGCTTTTGGAAGTACAAGTGCATGCACAATGGCGTCGTCCACGCTCGGGCGACGCAACCGTGTGCTTAACCATGCTTCAAAACGTTCAGTTGAATACCGGGTGGTTTTTGACATAACACAGGTTCGGTTTTTTTACAAACTGGTGAAGTGTGCAGCGCAAACGTTTTCATGGTTTGCCCGAGGCTGATGGATGTTCCGAAGGCTGCACGGCTTACTTTTTCTTTTTCCATTCAGTGATGTTTCACGAACGGGCTGTAGGCAGTTGTGAGACCTACAGATGAACGGTGCACCTCCCCATGCTATCGGACCTGATGCAGTTGTACTCAGCGCTGAACTTGTGCTTGGTAAACGATTAACGTCACACCCGATTGGTTGCCTGAGGGGCTGCAGCGGCCTGAAGGCTCGGTAGAGATGGTCTCTGCACTTTAACTCGTATACTTCTTTTGGGTGGGAAAAGTCAGCGCAAAAACGATGACCATGTATGCAGGTGGGGCCTGGGATGAGAAGACGAAACCATTCCTACCCCCTGTCGTCTCGAATCTAGCCTGGCCGCAAACCCGACGGTGGGCCCACCACATCCTTTGACTTGTTGACAGTGTTTTGTTGCAAGAGCGGTTTATGTTTGCTTCTTCGCTCAGGGCATATTCCTCAGTATGGGCCCCTTTCGAGATAGATGGTCGACTCTGACTGCCGAAGTAACGCGTTGCCAGCATCCAAGATCGATATATTTCCACTCGAAAGTAGGATGACTTGTGGCACAATTGGTGAGAAATACTTCATCAGCCTGGTCCTGCAGCTGAAGAAAAGTAGACGCGGGCCTACGAAGTATCATAGATATCGAAAGCGAGCAGGTGGTACGCACACAGCCTCCAGAGCGCTGTGGCGAATACATGTCACAAGGTTCCAATGTGCTTCAGATTCCGCATTGGAGCCAGAGAACTATTGCACTTGCTTTTTCCAAGCTGTGCAAAGCCGTTGGGTGGGTTGACAATGTGCGAAAAAAGGGTGCACAATAGCCTTTCTGAAGCGATTCCACGACCAAAAAGTATCCGGAACTGAGACCAGATACAAACGTGCCGACAGAGGTTACCGCTGATCTATTTTTTGAGCCTATGGGAGGGGGGCGACGCTATGCCCGGAAAGCACCGGGAAGAGCCCGTTACGATCCTGAGAACGTGGGGCCGCTCTATTTTGACTGCTTGTATCATCACACGTTCTAGGCCCACCACCGAAAGGGAAATCGTGCAGGGGCTGCACGAAACTGTGAGGAAGGTGGGTTCTCATGTCCGATGGAAAGAAGACGCTTCTGGTGCTGGGAGGGACGGGGAGCGTGGGTTCACGTGTGTGCAGGCGCGCCTTGCTGGAGGGATGGAAGGTTTGTTCATTGACCAGGAGAGGCGCACCAGCTGACACCGGTGAAGCGTTTGGAGGCGTAGAGTGGCGTGCCTGTGACGCGACGAATGCTCGTGCGTTGCTTACAGTTATCCGAGAGGTGAAGCCAGATGCGATCGTGCA
Organism: Diplonema papillatum; assembly: GCA_030068145.1. NCBI lineage: Eukaryota > Euglenozoa > Diplonemea > Diplonemida > Diplonemidae > Diplonema > Diplonema papillatum. The sequence goes on along the minus strand of JAPJBO010000066.1, from coordinate 95,012 downwards.
CTGCATTGGTGCTCTGTTCGACTGCAACAGCTGGCTCTATTCGCTGAACCGAAGCATGAGTGGGTGCGGCAGCGTGCCTGACAAGAAAAAGGGGACATACGAGAACATCATCAAGCAGACTGCGATGAACGCCCTGCACGCGATTGCCTTTGTGAACCGTGACAGGCTCCCTTTTATTTTTCTTTCTGCTTGCGAGGTGGGTTGGAAAACCGGCGACAACGGATGCCTGGGCACAGTTGCCGGGTACCTTGCGCCTCCATTCCTGCAGGAGTACCTTCGCAACAAAGCGGCCGTCGAAGCGGCTATGCTCCGGGGTGTGGGTGTGCCGGATATTTGTAAACGCAGAGCCGGTGCTGCACGCCCTGTCGTCTTCCGGCCGTCACTCGTTGTATCCGACGACAACGCAAGGCACGCCTTGTCGCTGCTCATGTCGTTCAACCCAGTCAGTGATCCTCCCGTTCATGTCGACCACTTGGCGGCTGCCATTGTGCTCGCCGCTTCGGATCCATCGGTGCGCGGTGTGTACAGGCGTCGTGACATCGAAAGTCTTTCGCAGAAAATTCTTGGCAAGGATGTACCTACCAAAACAGTTTCACGAGCTCACGCAGAGTGAAAACTAGATTTTGAAACAGGCTCTATTGTTGTTGCATGCGAATGCATGCGAAAGCCTGCGAATACAACGGAGAATGCGGTTGCGCGCCCGTGTACCGATGTCAAACACTACCAGGTATCATACAACAAGCAGAATCACCAGCAAAGAGAGGGGGCACCAGAAGATTTGAGTACAAAAAAAAAAAGTTACTGCTTCTCAATAATCGACCAATGTTGTGTGTCAGGTCCTCCGGTTCGGAAGACTGTAAAATCCCTGTAGGCAAACTAAAACGCAAGGGTCGTTTGATGTCGGACACGGAAGAGCGTTCAAACCAGACGACCTCATTGGAACTCACTATCGCCCGATACCTCACAAACTGGGATTTCATTGTGCCTGCCTCGAAGCTGCTCCGTCCGTCTAACTCACATCCTCACTTTACACCCTTTTTTCTGTACTCGTGCTCGTGAACTGAATTGAGCACTTCAGGGAGATCGTGGTTGAACAAGAAACATACGTGCGAACGATATCTGACTCTCTGCTTTACGACAACAACATTGGAAGAGAGACCAACGGGTCCAGACTAACACTCAGGTATCGGACAGGCCTGCAGAGTTCTGCGGGACTGTTACGACTATTTAATTGCGCTTAAGACTTCGTACGACCGCATCTCGGTTGTGTTCTTTTCCCGATACCTGAGCTGATTCCTTCGAGCTCATGCAGCGTTCTAGCCTCTTGCTCCGCTCACTATCTCCCATGTCAAACGTGCCTCAGGCTTTGCTACACTCGGTGGGCTCACCAGATCGAAATAGCGAAACAAGCCCCGGCATAGACTGCACACTTGTGCTTCGAGACAAAACCAGTTCGTCTGTGTGGCCCACATTAATCTTTTGAAGCTGATCATTCTGCATGACTGCAAACCAGCAGCGTCTCGTCAATTGAACGTAATGCAGTTTCACGAAATACGAATCACCACCACCTGGTCCGGGCTCCTGGTAAGTTCCCCGAAACTCCCTGATACTCAGCCCGGGTTTTGTGGGAAAAAGGGGCTGCCGGTGGGCGGGCAGGTGTACAGGTTGGTAGTTGGGACAGGGGTGGGCAGGTCGATGGATGGGTATCTGGATTGAAGGAGCCCTCGCTCCTCATAACGGACTCTTTTGTTATTTGTATGTGCGAAGGACTTGTTTCGTATCATTACATGGCAGGTTCCAACGCAGCCAACTTTTGTTTTTGTACCAACATTTCCACGGCGTGGTATTTTGTTCCAAGAAGGTTATCGAGATTGGGCAAAAGCTGAGTGTGTTCGAGAATGGGCGCCAGCCCTAGGTGCATGTCGAGCCCAATATCTTTGGGCTCAGGGCGGGAGGGTGGGGAAGTGAATTCTGAATTCGTGCACCCGGTTGAAAGGTGTGGTTGAAAGGTGTGTCACACTTCGGAGTCCACGTCCGCTTATGTGGGAGTTGAAAAGTACGGGAGGAACCGGAAATCACCAGAAAGATGGCACCCTTCCAACTCGTCTCCTCTTGGGAAGATCAGTCGACGACCGTATGTAGGTGGGGAGCCTCTCAGGGCCTCCCACTGGGAGGCCCTGGGACTGCGAGACTACCCCACACAAGGAGGACTCTCATCTCGCGTTATCTCTCTGTCCAGCCGCCATAGCCATCCTATCCTCGGCCAAACATCGCCGACCATCGTGCCTCTCTTTTGGGTATCAACCTTACTCCTCGCTCGGGTTGCCGTCTTCGACCGTAACCGCCTCTGGTGGTTTGGCTTAGAATGCAAAGAACCTGTGGCGGTACGCTGCATCTGCTCTCTTTCGTGACTACCTCTTAGAGCGCACCGTGTCATGTTTCCGGCGCTTGTTACCTTCTAGCTCGTCGGTCTCGGGCGGTCGTTTCATGCCACTTTTTTTCGTACCTTTCCTTGCACCTCTGCCCGCCGCGGAGTGCACGCCACCTGTCTTCGATGATGGCGAGTCCTTCCGCCGCCGCTTCGTTGCCAACGGCCGTCCTGGTGTTGTCGCCTGCTGCGGCATTCTCGATGGTGTTGGCGCCGGCATCCGCCGCTTCCTTTGTGGGTGTCTTGGGGTCGATGGTGGCGTCGGCTGCGGCGCTCGCAGTTTGCGTCAACTTCGGTCGCTTCGGGCGTCCTCGGGGGCGAAGGCCCGCGCTTCCGTCTCTTCTGCTGGTCGTGCTCGGGTTGTTGCTGTGGGGCATACCCTGTGGGGCATACCCTGTGGGGCATAGCCAAACACAGGGCCGCTCTGTGCAAGATGGGGCCATAATCGTGTAGCCCCTCCCGCCGGCTGCAAGGAAAGTGGTCGCCACAAAGGAAATTCCCCGAAACTCCCGAAGTTCCCCGATACTCCCCGATATTTTCATCTGGACCAGGTGGACTCCACGCTCCAAAAGATAAAACAGGACCTTCGCACTTCAAAAGGAATCAAAACACTTCAAAGCGGAAGCAAGAATGGATCAGCTGCAAGAATTGTTTCAAAGCTTCTGCAATTTCGGTGCCGGTCAGCGAGGCGCATACCAGATGACGAACGCGATGTTTGCAAAGTTCTGCAAGGACAGCCGTGTCCTCGACCGGAAGTTTACTGCCACCGATGCCGATCTGCTGTTCTCGAAGATCAAGCCGAAGGGAGGGCGCACGATTAGCTTTGACTGCTTCCGGTACCAAGGCGTCCCCGAGATTGCGCTCAAGAAGGGCATAAAAACGGACGAGCTCGTCGAGCGCATGCTCAGCAACCACGGTCCAACCTCGTCAGGTACTGTCGGCGACAACGTCCGGTTCCACGATGACAAGAGCCAATACACCGGCGTCCACAAGAACGGCGGCCCTACGAACGTCGATCTGGGTACATCAGACTTGGCTTTCATCACTAACCGCGGCGAGGCAGATGTCCGCGGGTCGAACATCGTCTATGACAAAAAGATCCCGCAACGTGAAGCGCCGAGAAGTAACAGCGGTACTCACTCCAGACCAACTCCTAGCGGCATTCGCCCTGCTGCTGGTTCCTCATCACCAAGAGGCGGGTCTTCTTCACCACGGAGCGTCGGGTCTCCCTCCGGTGAGAGGCCGACCAGTCAACAGATGGCCAGGGCCACTATGATTGTAGGTGGGGCATCCCTCGGCTCAGGCCCTTCAGAAGAAGGTGCTGGCGCTGACAAACCTGCCCCAAAGTTCGGCCGTAGATCTGGCGAAGGCAGCAGCAGTCCCACAAGAGCCGGCCGCACTGCCGCGCCCGGTACTAGAGAAGGTCGTTCGGGCAGCTTGGGTCGTGGCTCTGCGTCTCCCGGTAGGCACAGGAATTCGTCCACCCCCAGCGGCAGTCCGATCGCGCATGATTCCATCAGTGCAGCTGCGTTGTTGGGCAACAAGCACCTGCTCCGGCTGTTCGAGACGTTCATTTCTTTTGGTGCAGGACAGCACGGCAAGTCTGAGATGGACAACTCGCGCTTTGCGAAATTTTGCAAGGATGCGAAGCTGTACGACCGCACGTTCACCGCCATTGACGCGGACTTGCTGTTCTCGAAGGTCAAGCCGAAGGGTCAGCGTGTCATCGGATTTGAGGCATGCTGTTTTCCTGTGAATGAAAGTGCCAAGAAGCCTCCTAGTAGCGAGTTTGAGAGTTGCCAAAATTGCGTGAGTGTGCTTCACGTCTCGCGTTTTGTGCTCATGAAGACGATAAGGCGTCTACCGTGTACGAAGAAGCGAAGATAATGGTTCGCTCCCCCCAGCACTAGCTCCTGGCGGACCGGGATTTGGTTCAATGCTCGCCCGAGAGCAACAGGGCACAGCGAACGCAGACCAACACTGCCTGCTGTGGTGAAGGGCTTGTGTTCGATGATTATCCTGGCAATGGTGGTGTGACGCATGCGATGAAAAGAAAACACAACGCTCTTGGAGTCTCTTAAGTCACGAAAGAGCTTGTGCGAAGCAACGCGCAAACCTGCATGCAGGAAGACAGGTATTAGATCGAACAACAGACCATCCAAACAATACACGTGTCAGGCCAGACCTTGGGACACTGTTTTTTCGCGCGAACATGTTCCAGCAGCCTTTCTCAGCTTCTGACAGCACAGAGCCGCGTTTCTGCACGAGAAAACAGCCAGGGAAGTCAACAGGAAATATTAATAAAATAATATTTTTGAATATTTCTCGAATATTTCTGCATTATTTTATATTATTTCTGAATATATTTCGCCTGTATGCGCCCTTATGCTATTATTTTGTTGCCTATATGTGCTATAAAAAAAATAGGCGTACATGTATGATGTGTTGTCATATAGGAGTATATTCCCCTGCGGGAGGAACAAGAGAGCTGTCTTGCGCCGCAAAAAGAGAACAGGGACGGCTGGTTCAAGGAGGTTGCGGCCACCAGTATATGCAAACGCTGTCCTCGTTTGTGTGTGCTACAACTCTTACTACTGGACCTGTTTTGTCGTTGACCAACCTTAGAATAACGCAGGTGTGGGTGTCCGTGGCTTTGCCGGAAATAGCGCGGAGGAAGAACATGCAGACCGCGGACCTCGTGAAGAAGCTCGAAGGACTGTCGCCGTCCACCAATGCAACCGAAGCCGACAACGTCCGCTTCCACGACGACAAGTCTCAGGTATGCTATCAGTTACTTTCTAATGAAGTGTTCGCGCAGGCCGATTTTGGCTGAAAAAGTACGTGCGCTCGGCTACAGACCGGCGCGGTGCGAGACTGGAGGCAGCAGTTAAAGTTCGGGAAACAGTAAAGTTCGGGTGAAGCTAAGTTCTGGTGGAGCGAGTTCGGCGAAGCAACGTTCGGGCGAAGCTAAGTTCTGGTGAAGCAAAGTTCGGGCGAAGCTAAGTTCTGGTGAAGCAAAGTTCGGGCGAAGCAAAGTTCGCGCGAAGCTAAGTTCTGGTGAAGCAAAGTTTGGGCGAAGCTAAGTTCTGGCAAGCAGAGTTCGGGCGCAGCTGAGTTCGGGCGAAGCAAAGTTCGGGCGAAGCTAAGTTCTGGTGAAGCAAAGTTCGGGCGAAGCAAAGTTCGGGCGAAGCTAAGTTCTGGTGAAGCAAAGTTCGGCCCTTCGGGCGATGCTACGTTCTGGTGTTTGGGTGATGCTGAAAGTGAAGCGAAGTTCGATTGATGGCAAGTTCGGCGCCAGTACCCGGGGGGGAGACACCCCCCGACTCACAATTCTCCACCCGGGGTGACCCAATTCCTGCTTCCCTGGAGACAGTATTTGTTGGAGGAAGTGGGACGATGAGTGGAAATATGGCGAGCCGAAGACCGTCGCAGTCGCAGTAGAGCCGACACCAAGGACGGCGGAGTGTCCAGACTACGCTGCACTGGGGTAGGGTCCAGACTGTAGTAAATCTGGCAAAAGGAAGTGTAAGCAGTGCCTCTCTCGCTCAATGCCTTGTGGACTGAATACAAAGTTCGACCTATGCTGCAACGATGACGAATGTCATGTCCTACCAGAAAGTTGCATTATCCACCCAACCGGTCCACTTTTTCCCCAGAGCGCGCACTATCTGCCGGCTTGCCGGCCGATTTCGAAGCTTTTTTCCCCCGGCTTTCCGCAGTGTAAATTTTGACTGTTTCACCCTTAGCGCGGTGTAAAGCCCGGCGGGTTTGCGGTTTTCCCGTTCTGTCGCACTTGCAGCAGGTGCGGCTTCCTCGTGCCCGTACTTGAAAATAACCCGGGCGCAAACCTGGGCAAGAGCCCGAAAACTCCTCCAGTCCTTAAAACTGAGTTTTAAACATGGGTAGGCTCGGTAGAGCTAAGAGTAAAGTTTTCTTCAACGCTCATTCTTCGGATTTTTGTTCGGTGAGAAAAAACACGCAGTCTTTTTTCGCTTGGTCTTATTCTCCCAACAATATAGGTGAACACCCAAACACACACCTTCTCCCTTTCCGGTTTTTTGCGCCACTGACCCGCAGGTCAGAAAAGAAATTTCAAAGTTCCCTCACCAGAATATGCCGCCGAAGGCGCAGGCGAGAAACGGGGATGAACTTCTGGAACGGGAGAAGAGGATGGAGGAGCTGGAGCGGTCGCTTAAAGAGCGCGAGGATAAGCTGAGGGAGGCTGAAGAGCGGCTGAAAGAGCAGCAGCAGCAGCGGGGAAGACCGCTGGAGGACCCGGATGAACCGCGGGCGAAGCGAAGCAGGCCAGCACCACAACAGGAGTTGCGTCCCGAAGCGTTGCTGCCGATGTTGGACGTCGATCGGGCGGGGGCCATCTTTGATGCCTTCGAGGATGAGTACCCGGGCTTCTGGCAGAAGATGGACGCCGATGCGCTGCAGGAATTGGCCCTGGCGGGCGATGAGCGGGAGGCGTTGGAGCTATTGGACCGGCACGTGCCCCCAGTGGGAAATAGTATGGTGCTTGACGAGGATGAGGAAGACGACTTCAAGATGCTGGAGGCGACATTTTGGAAGGACGCTCCTATCGGGGTCGGGGGCTTTGCTCTTCTCGAAGGTACGGTGTCACGCCTGTACAGGTTTCGCAGCAATAGGGAACTGCAGGAGAGACGGGATGATGTGACTTCCAAAGTCCGGGAGCACCTGCGAATGCGGGGTCCGACGGCCACGCCGATGTGGCTGCTAAAGCTGACTCGGTTGTTCAACGAGTACGAGCAGCTGCAGGCGGTCTACGACACGCGGAACCCGGCCGCAGGTGTGGAAATGCGAGGAATACAGGAGGCCTCGCGCCTTCCACGACACGTCGCAGAAGCACGCCGGCGTCTGAAAGCTGCAATCAGGCAGCGCGGCAGTGACCGGAGTACGAGTGCGAAGGGTCCGGCGGCAATCTGCCATAACTTCCGCAATGGGCGTTGCATGCGTGAACGCTGTAGATTCAGGCATGTAGCGGCGCCGCAACGGGTATCGGTGCCGCCCTCGGGCAAGCGGAACGCACCTTCAAAAAACGAATGACTCCCCTCCCAGGTGGCGTCGTGGGAGGGAAAAATCGAGAAGTTCAAGTCGTTAGCTTTAGCGTCATCGACGAGAAAACAGCGTCTGTCGATGGAGGGGACCTTGGAGAAGTTCACACAAGCTGCAGGGCTTCGAGCAGCACCGGCATCCCTCCGGATCAAGGCATTCGCGGCTGCAATGCTCGACGGAATGAGCGGGGCCCAGCTCGCCCGCTACACGGCGCGGGAGGCCGGCAGACGGGGCCGCCCGAGGACCGGGAAAATGCGCACGGTGTCGGTGGAGCAATACGTCAGCGTGTTGGGCTCAAGATGGGGTGTTCCAGCGGCCGACCTGGCGAAGACGAAAAGGGCGATTTTGAAGTCTGGAAAGGAGGGAGACGCCGAGACACGCGGTCCCGCTGAGCTTCGAGGAGGCACAGACGATCATAGGCATCGTATCGGGAGACGAGGAGGTCGCGGCTGCGGCGACACTCCTATGGAGCTGTGCGTTACGGATGGCAGACCTGACCGCTCTGAGGTACGTAACGATGCAGGCCCCTGGTATAGTTCGCATTGCTTGGTGGACCTCGAAAGAGGCAAGCCTTCGCCTGCACGAATCAGAAGTATCCTACAGGCTCCCACTGAATATGGCGTCGAAAGTGAGAAGTTGGTTGGCGCGCCGTGGGACGTTCGGCAAGACGACCGCACAGACCCTGCTGCGTATAGCGAGAAACGTTGCGCCGGCTTGCTCTGGGCACAGCTGGAAGAGAGGCGCGCTACAGCACCTGGCGAGGGGCGGTGCCGACTGGGAGGAGCTTCTGCTCCTTGCGAGGCACGCATCGGTGACAACACTGCGGCGTTACCTTTGGGGATGCGTGACCCCAGACCACCGACGGACCGAAAGACTGTCTGCGCACCTGCACGCGCCAGTGAGGTAGCTTGTCCTGCAGGACGACCGTCTCAGCAACGGTGTTTTTTACCAGAGGGAATTCGCTCTGCAGAGAAACCGCTTCCGCAGAGGCACTCTCCAGTTCAAGAGAAAATCCGCACCGCAGAGCGACCGTTTCCGCGGGGGCCCTCTCCAGTTGAAGAGAAAAACCGCTCCGCAGAGCAACTGCTTCCGCAGAAGCACTTTCCAGTTCCGGAGGAAGTCCGCCCCGCAGAGCAACCGTCTCCGCAGAGGCACATTCCAGAGGGAATCCGCTCCGCAGAGCAAACATCTCCGCAGAGACACTTCGCAGAACCGCCTCCGCAGAGGCGCCCCTTTTCAGAGGAAAGCCGCTCCGCAGAGCAACTACCTCCGCAGAGGAACGTAGCACAACCGCCGCCGCAGACGCCCCCCTTCCCAGAGGGAAGCCGCTCCGCAGAGCACCCGCCTCCGCAGAGGTGCCCGCTCCCGCAGGGAGTGCTCGACAAAGAGCAGCCGAGGCACCTTTGGCAAGTTGGAGCCCGCTCCGCAGAGCAGCCGCCATTACGAGGGAACCCCGCTTTGAAGGGAACGCGCGCCGGGCGAAGCATAAGTTGCTCCTTCATGGAAGCCCTCCGCGTAGCTAGTCCACGGGACGAAACCGCGCTGAAAGTCAAAAGAACTCCAAAGGTTAGAACCTTCTGTCCGTGGTACGCCAGCAATCTGGCCGTGTTCCATCCCCTCAAGGAGTGGAATGAAGAGTTTCACCCGGACGCCAGAAAGGCAACACTGAAAGTGCTTGCCTGGGCAGAAGCCGCTATGCAGGGCGATCTCGGCGAGAAATCGGAAGAGGAGTACGACAGAAAGGAGCGCGTCGAGAGCTTCGTCGTCGAGGCACGGCTCGATGTTAAAGCGAAGGTCCGGTCATCTGAAGCAGTTCTGGGCGCGCTGTCTACGCGCTCGTACATGAGGTCTCTGCCAAGACCGATTCTCCAGACGGCCGACGGACCTCTGGACACTTTGCCAAACACGAGGGCAAACTATGCAGTGATCGAGCAAGGTCTGACCGACACAGAGGCGTTCACGTTGCGGCAATGCACACAGGAACTGCTGCTGACCACCACGGAGAGGTATCAGGCGCTACCCAGCCTGGATATAACGCAAGGCGACCTCAGCGCGATGCTGAAGAGCGGCATCGTGCGACTTGCAGAGCGAAGGCCGAGGATTACACTACGAGTTTTTAAAGTGGCGAAAAAGGGCAAGAGCGAGACTCGACTGCTGATTGATGGTCGGCCCTTCGACCTGCGCACTGCACGGGTGGTATCGCCAAAGACCCCGTCGCTTAGAGACATAGAGTCATTCGTACTAGAGTTCTCTTTCTTCATGGTTTTGGACTTACTGGGATATTTTTATCAGTTACCAGTGTCACAGGCCCTATCCGAGTCTCTCGGTTTCAGGGCAAGGGGTGGCGAGTACTATGTATTCACTGTCGCGGTGCCAGGTATATCCCGCGCCCCCACTGCTGCGCAGCTGTCAACCCTTGGGGTTAGGCGTCTTGCCGGTGTTTCAGACAGTAGTCTCGCAGTATACGACGATATTGGGCGGTTCGACCGAAGAGGATGTGCGTGAAAAAGAGAGGCGGCGGAGAAAAGCCATTGCAGATGCAACTATCCAGATAAGGGAGGATAAGGTGACTATCCCATCTTCGACAGGAGTCTTTGACGGAGTCCAGCTAAATCTCGAAGAGAAGACGCTCGCTGTCCCGCGTCAGTGGGCAGATGCTGAGGAAAGATCACTTCGTTCAGGGGTTTGGCCCAATTCATTGGCTGCCTGCGGTGGGCTCTTTATGTAATGAGAAGTCCGGCGGCTGCGTATCCAAGGCTGCTCAGAGCCAACAGGCAGATAAGTCGAAGGTGCGTAACCAACAAGGACTGGGACACTCTGGTCGCGCCCTCGCAGAAGCTGCTGGAGGAGGTCAACGCGGGGAAAAAGTGGCTTCGCGAATGCAATCCCCGCCAAGTCGGTCACCCCACGAGAGATTTGCATATCTGGGCGGATGCTTCCGATGAGGGAGGTGCCTTCGCGGTGCTGGACCCAACGAGAGGCGTGGTTCTCGCTCGAGAGCGGTGGACTTGGGCAGATAAACTGACGCAGCTGGCCCCGCCAACGCCCATACGGCGCCGAGAACTCGTAGCAGCGGCTATCGGTCTGCGCGTCGCGAGAGAGATTTCGGTCGGTTGGGTCAGGATGGAGGCTTTCCATGACAATAGCACCGCAGAAAGCCGGTGCAGGAAGCTGGCGTCCCCCCACTTGGCCGAGAACCATCTCCTTGTCGGACTGTGCGCGCATCTGCAGAAGGCGGACGTCCGAACACACCTCGTGCCGAGTCAGAACATGGTGGCAGACATGGACACAAGGAGTTTGTAAGCGGAGAGAAGAGAGGGGGGGGCTTTGTTCTTAATACGGTTGGATTTCCTTCCGCGTGATTGGCACACGGAAGAGGGTACCCCGCAGAAGTGTTTCCTCCTGCGAGTCAACGGGCCCTCTGTTCCATAGCGGGAAGAATTCAATTGACTGGCCCCCCTCGCAACCTCGCAAGGACAGGAGCAAGGTGGTCCTGTGTTTCTCCACGGGACCCCGACGCTCGCTGCGTCGTAATAAAAACCCAAAACGAAGAATTGTCTCTTCCTCCTTCTATCCAACGTCTTCCTTCAACGTCTCATCGTACTGCCGGCGGAAAAAATCAAAGGGATGGGAAATAAGATCGGTGAGAAAAAACACGCAGTTTTTTTTCGCTTGGTCTTATTCTCCCAACAATATAGGTGAACACACAAGCACACACCTTCTCCCTTTCCGGTTTTTTGCGCCACTGACCCGCAGGTCAGAAAAAAAATTTCAAAGTTCCCTCCCACCCGTCCCTTGGAAAGGGGAGTTCGCACAGTTCGTATTCGAAAACCCTTGCTCCTCCGGTTGGGTTTCCTTCCGCGTGATTGGCACACGGAAGAGGGTACCCCGCAGAAGTGTTTCCTCCTGCGAGTCAACGGGCCCTCTGTTCCATATCGGGAAGAATTCAATTGACTGGCCCCCCTCGCAACCTCGCAAGGACAGGAGCAAGGTGGTCCTGTGTTTCTCCACGGGACCCCGACGCTCGCTGCGTCGTAATAATAAGATGTAGACAAAGCAATAAACGTGTGTGTGTGTGTCCGTGGAACCTTGATGCTCAAGCCGTTCCCAGAAAACCTTATGACAGTAAGATGCCAACCCCACTTTTGTCTAGTGAAAAGGTGTTGTTGGAGATTGGTGAATTGTGCGGAGTTGGCTTTTTTATCCCAATTGCATACGAATAGCAGAGTGGCCGGGCGTCGGCCTTCATTCCAGGAGGCCCGGGTTCGAACCTTGCGGGCGGTGGAAATTTGTTTTCGGGGTCTCTTAAAAGCTTGCAGTTTTTGAGTCACCCCGGGGGGATAGTTGGGGAAAACGGAGTCGGAGGCACCTGAGCTTAGCATCAAGCTTAGCATCGCCCGAACTTTGCTTCACCAGAACTTAGCACCACTCGAAGTTAGTCTCACCAGAACGTAGCTTCGCCCGAACTGTAACTGTTGCCTCCGGTCTTTACCGCGCACATTGATTTCCCCGCCGGATAGCGAAAAACGTGCAGTGGTCGGGGTAACACAGAGTGGGTTACCGCCGGTAAGTCTCCAACATGTGCTACGGAACCTTGGTTTTAATTTCAATCCAAAAGAAAGGACACGGTGAGAGGGGAGAAAGGAGCGGTGTCAGCAGCAGAGTAGCTTTTAATTGATTTCTACCCACACACAGTACACCGGAGTCTACAAAGCTGGCGGTCCAACGAACGTTGACTTGGGCACTTCCGATCTGCGTTATATCACGAACAGAGCACCAGCAGATGTCAGAGGGGTTCAGCAGGCATCGTAGGCGTTCAGTGAGAGCGTGCGTACGTGCGAGAGATGCGTTTTTGGTTCGTTCTTTTCTTGCTCCTTTTTTTCTTCAGCCGAAGAATGCCAAATATATTGTGAAGAAAATGAGTTATATGAGTTATTGCGTCCTAATTCCTGCGTATGTAAAGCTACGGTAACCATCTCCACAAAACTATCGGTTTTCAGTGGCGAGAACAGAAGCCCGGGTCCCTCTTTTCTTTGAAACGTAAGTTCTTGAAAAGGAATAGCGCAGTTTCGTTCGAACCCGGATAGGGCTCAGGGTTTTGCTTGTTCTTCGAAACTAGTTTCCCAAACCTTCCGAACCTCGCCACAATGACGTTGATACCGTGTATCCACTCGATTGGTGCACTGTGTCTGACATTGCTTGGGAAATACCAGTTCCAACTGCCCTTTGTGGACCCATCGCAACCATGCAAGATAAGTGAGCTCCCCTCTCAGTTAGTTCGGGTGCGGTTTGTATTTTTGGGGCATGTGCGCAGTCTACCTCTACCGACGTTACGGCTCGAATCGGTGCCGCTCAGGCAGCACTCATTTGTTCGTAGAGATAACCACACCGTGAGCATCAACGACCAGTGTTTTCCGTAGAAAAATATACGTTTCATACGTCGCGGTGGTTAAAGTTGCGCCCAATTGCAGCATCCATGACTTCTTTTCTTTTTTCTTTTGCAACGCGCCTCAAAGGCGTTAAAGGGGGCCTTCACGTGGCGACACTGTTGACCGCATCTGGGTCGCGGTCGCCGATCCCCCAACCGCCAGCATCATGTACTTGATGCGACGCGGAACAAGTACTGACAGCACCACCCGGCGAATAGAGGGCCACAAAAGTGGCAAATCGACCGGTCGGGGGGTGCTTAGCAGCCAATGGCCTGATGGCTGAGTGCACACCTAAGCAGGGCTGCATCCTCGTGTTGTAGCCGTGTTGTGTATAAGGCTTCGTGGGGGCCTGTTCAACCGCCTCTTCTTCATCAGCGCAAACCGTTCTCGACAGTCGGGATGCCGGGGGCGGGTCTCCATGAAAAAGAGAAAAATAAAGCAAGACCTGCCCCCTGCGCCTGTCTCCGGCTGCTTCGGCAGACGACACATACTACTACTACTTGCAACGTGCCGATACGACCCGCGTTCTACGCAGCACACAACCGACAAACGAACGAAACCACCCCCTTCCGTCTCGAAAGAAACGAACAAATACCAATATAAAAAGCGCAATTGCTTTGGCTTGTAAGAACGGAACGAGTCTCACAATGAAAGATAGGAGAACGGCGCCGCAACATGGTCCCCTCTTCATCACGAGGAAATGATAGCTTTCTACGCGTCTCCAAAACTCCGATAGATAGGTACAGATGCACAAGTGGAAGAGCCGGAAGGTAATGAGGCTATCCGTGCCCTGCAAGTTGGCAAGTAAAGTGGCAAGTGAAGAAGGGGATGATTTACCAGACTCCTTGAGTTTATGCGCGTGTCTGGAACTGCTGCCCAATTGAGAAATCTTCCTGACTTTATTTAGTCTTGCCAAACCGTCAGAAATCTGTTGTTACCACGCAAACTCAACTAACGAAAAAAACCGTTGAACAATCAGTACCTGTCTCTGTTGAAAACTCGCTTCTCCGATAGGTTTTTGGTGCTGGCTTTCAGCTGTACACTTGTACTCGCGAACAGGGGAGGCGTTGCTCGCCTGCCAAATCCTTCCCAGCCAGATTAAGCTGCCAGGTTTAAACTGCGGCAATCGAGAAAGAAAGGAACCCACAAAACTGTTTGCCGTCGGGCTGTGCGAGTAAAAAAGGAGCGAAATCCTCGCCGCAGTACTTCACGAGTCCATGGAGAAGTTGGGCGGCGAGACAAGGAGAAGGAGGAGAGGAGTAGAAAAAATAAGGAGACCTTTTCAGAAAACTTCTGCGGCAGAAATAGAACCACGACGTCGGCATCCTTAGGTAGGCGCAACCCAGCTCCGGCGTGATCATGAGAAAAGAACTGATGTGTTTTCGCTTTGCAAAGTGCCCGTGCAAGTTCTCCTCCGCACCTATTGCTATTATTGTAGAGTGTGCTAAGCAGTCTTGAACAAAGGCATAGAGGCTCCTTCACCCCCTGCGTGGTGTTGCCACTCAGCTCTGTTGTTGTAGTTAGCTTTGCTTCTTTGTCTGAAGGTCTGAAACACACGTTGAGCTCACCGTGCGCGTACCAGGGCTGTAGAAAGGTTCGTCGTCTCCCAGCCGAGCACACCCGTGCTCAAGGCACGAGACCAGACTGCTGGTCGTTAAGGGGAAGAGGGGAGAAACTGGAGCAGGTCTCATTTCCTGGGCTCGATTACGGCTGTGTGCGAACCTTTTTGCCACGAAGCCTCTCCATTATGAACGTCTGCCTGACAAGCCCTCTCTGTTCTGAAAATCTTGAATGTGAAGGCTTTTTTGTTGCCCGTTATTCTATCAGTGCCCCTGATAGAAAGTTACAGAGCGTGCAAAAGCCTCTGGTTGTGCGATGACAAGAAGAACACGCCAACCGCCCGATTGTCAGCAGAGTGGAAAGGTGTACACCATCGTCGCAGCAAGGTTCATCTACTGCTGTTACTGGTACTAAGAAAAGCAGTTCAAATTAAACGAAGACACCCTCATCTACAGCTCAAAGTGCAAACACACGATTTCCGAGGGAGATTAAGATTCAAAGGACATACAACATCGCCTCTGCGGTCTCAAGGCAGGCTCATACTTTGGTGCTGCTGCCGGCATCTTGCTTACGGCTCTCGGCTTCTATCAGGCTCCATCGCAGAGGTTGGAGGAGTAGATTTGGTATCATAAGAGCTGCGTTGATACACACTTAAATTGAATCGTAGAACCACCTGTTTCAAGAGCGCTGAGTTGAGAGAAATGATGTGCGAGGTGCAGAGGCAAAAGACTGCAGCAGAGAGAGAAAGGGAAAATCCGAAATTGAGACCGCTGTGTTGCGGCAAATATACCGTTTCTTTCGAGAAGAAGAGACCCTAGGGAACTTTACCCTGACACGTGCAGAGCCAAGTATAAACGTGCCAAAACACAACAAATTTCAAGCGTGTGTCTCAACTGTTCTCGCGCCAAAACACGTGCCTCAACTGTTCTCGCGAGAATTCGTCTCTTCTCTCTCTGCTGCTCTCGAAATATAGTCGCGTCAGCGCACTACGATTGCTACAGTGAGTGCGAAGACAAGCTTCGCTGTTCTTCCTCTTTCTCTCATCACTCTTTTCTGCATTGTGTGCTTAAGTGCCCCCGTGTATCCCCTGCCAGTTGCCCCAGCGAAGCTGTTTCTTCGCCTTTTTGTACGTTTGGCAAGCAACGCATTTTCAAAAACATGTGCATGTGGACGGCCACGCGACCTGACCGATGCTTTTTCTCTTTCTTTTCCAGTACGGGCCAAGGCTCAGTTTTCCCTCCTGCCTTACAGCCGAGAGCCCCACTGCGTGAAATGAACTCACCGATTCTGACACAACATGGTGAATCTTCTTGCACTAGAGCGGCGCCACGGAAATTGCACTGTACGTACAGTCTCGAAGGCCACAGTTGCAAGAACGCATTATTATTGTAAGAAACTATCTAGAGAACAGAAAAGAAACTAGGGGAGGAAAAACGAAGGAAGCAGCTTAGAAGAGTCCACCAACAACAACGATTATTGAGGGCATCCCCTCGCGCCCGACCAGCCCGTTGGGCCGAAGGAACTGTGAACTGTGAGGAGACGTAAGTGGTGGTAATGGGGGACAAGCAGCATGAGGGGTTGGGCTCCATAGGCATTTACTGCCGGTTTGCACCGCCGCCGGCAGACGAGCAGAAGTTGCTGAATCACGCAATAAAGAGAGGCCCCCAGGGTCATGCTGTCGCCGTACGAGACGATTACAGTGGGTCGACGCTCGAAATGGAATGCGAAATTGCTTTCGACGGCGGCACGACGCAGATGGAGGTCCACGAACAGGTGACAGAGCCGTTGATTCCAAATTTGCTGAAAGGGTACAACTGCACCCTGCTTGCCTTCGGTCAGACCGCAAGCGGAAAGACGCACACCATGCTCGGGCCTCAGGGTGGAAGGTATTCATCATCATTACACCCCCCGTTCAGCCTCGACCCACTTTTTCTTTCCGGCTTCTGTCTGTTGGGGCTTGCGCAACATATCGCTACACACAGTAGCTAGGACACACCCTTTGCGAACCACATTGCTGGCCGGCCTTTGTGCAATTGCACCTTTTGGCTCAGTCCGGCGTTTGTGCGAGCCCCCGGAGGCAAGATTCTGCCTGAACACGAAACTAAGATTCCCCCCCCGTGGAACCCGGATGCGAACTTGAGCGCCCGCATCGCACGGCTTCCATAAGGCAACCTCAGCTCTTTGCACCGCCGGCGGCGCGGCTCGCCAGGGCGGTGCATCGGCTGCATACCATTTTCAAAGACGATCTTTGAACCCTATCGATCATCGCAAACCCGCAAACCCGCAAACCCGCAAACCCACAAACCCGCAAACCCGCAAACCACGGAATGGAAACGATAGTTAATAAAAACGATCATTTTCGAAAGTGGAATATCATCGTTTTTTATCGTTTTCAAAAAACGAGCGTTTTTTCTTCTCAAGTTTTCCTGTTGTAAATATGAACCAACCAATGTTTGGCGCGCCTATTTCTTGTGTAAAATTGACTTCGGTGGTGCCTGATGCAGCTGTTTCATGGCCTTTCATGTCGGAAAGGGTTGCCAGCAACCCCGATCAGCACGCTGAGCATTGTCAGCAATCTCTGATGCTGACGTTTGATCGTCACCACCGCAGCTGCGGCCGACGTCTTCTCCCTCTTTTGCACGCTTCACTGCGTAAGTGAAATCAGCTGTGACTGTGGCTGACTCGCAGCCGCGTGACAGCGGCGCCTTCACTCCACTGAGCCGGTCCTGTTGCTGTTCCTTGCTGCAGCTGCTGCTCCATTGTCCAGCGGTAACTGGACCAGCCTCTCCACTCCATGCACTCGGAGTCGGACAGCTATAGCGTCAGGCCAAGAAACGGATCATGAGTCTGATGGGATCGGTTGTCTCGCCTGACTCTCGGCTGTAGCATCTGGCCAGCTACTACAGTTCTATCTCCGCGATTAGCCCCGAACGTCAGCGTGGCACGCCGTGACACGCCGCACGGTCAGACGGTGCAGCCAGGCACCTGGCTCTGATGCGGTTCTCTTGAGTACTTGCTTGAGGCACCCGATCAGGGATCGAGTGTGGCCGCGGTGGCCGGCTTGAAGTTGTGAAACGGTGCAACCAGTCGCTCTGAGGCACCCAGAACGTCTTGAGACGTCTCGGGTGGGTTTGAAGCCAGCTTTATGCCTACAGACAAGGTCACACCAAAAACGAATGGAAGGGGCTGGACTGGGTCAAAAATTTTGGTCGAATTTTTTGGGGTCCAAAATTTTGGGGTCGAAAATTTTGGTCGAGATTTTTGGTCCAAATTTTTGGTCGAAATTTTTGGGGTCCAATTTTTGGGTCCAAATTTTTGGTCGAGATTTTTGGTCCAAATTTTTGGTCAATTTTTTGGCATCGAAGTTTTTGGTCGAAATTTTTGGGTCCAGATTTTTGGTCAAATCTCGTTGGGCAAAATTTTGTGGGCAAAATGTTGGGGCAAATTTTGGTCGAAAAATTTGCCCTGGAATTTTTGGACGTTGTGGCCGAGTCAAAGCACGCACGCCACCGGTTCGGTTCCCTCAAAAGACTTTTTACACGACCAAATAAATTTTGTGCCCCCAGGGATATAAGGGCACAAAATTTGTTTGAAGTGGGATATAAGGGCACAAAATTTGTTTGAAGTGGGATATAAGGGCACAAATTTGTTTGGGGTGGGATATAAGGGAAATTTACCTTCTCTTAAACGATCGTTTCCAATCCGTGATCGATAGTTCAAAAGAACCCATTTGCTGAGGTCACCCGACCATTTTGAAATCCCAGAGTCTTCCACTCTGAAGGAAAGAAGAAAACAATGCGCAGGTACGACTATTTGCGAAAAGATCAGAACTGTGGTATCGTGCCGCGGGCAGTGGTGACACTGTTCGACCACTTGCGGGCCAGCGAAGAGCAGGCAGAGGTTGATTTTTCGTACTTCGAGATTTACAACGAAGTCGTCTCCGATCTGATCGCAAAGGCGACTAGCTGTGACGGAGACTTGAAGTCATTCGCGTTTCGAGGCACCGACAAAGCGCGTTTTGAGAGGGAAGTGAGCCGCGTGCGCGTCAGATCGGCCGATGAGTTCCTTCACATTTTGGAGGCCACGACAGCAAATCGCCAGCAAGGTGGCACCGATTTGAACCAGGTCTCGTCTCGATCGCACTCCGTCGTCCTCTTGCGCGTTCACACAAACAGCACGTCAGCTACTATGTGCATGGTCGACCTCGCCGGATCCGAGTGTATCAAAAAGTCAAACGCGCAAGGGCTCCGCCGATACGAGACCAAAAACATCAACACATCGCTTTTTGCCCTGAAGCAGGTTATCCACGCACTGTACAAGAAGAAGGACCACGTCCCGTATGCCGACTCGATGCTAACCCGAACTCTCGCCGATTCTCTGAGTGGAAATGCGTTTTTGAAAATTCTGGTGTGCTGCACCTCACGCGCCGAAGACGTGCAAGAGACGATGACGACCCTACGCTTCGCGAAGGAGGCTTCCTGCGTGGTCCGAAAGCCTCCATCAGTCAACCGGCACGAGCTGTTTCGTCAGCAACAGCTGATGAGCGCAGGAGACTACGACCTCCTCACGACCGAAAGGAACACACTTCTCACGCAAAACGAAGAGTTCCAGAAGCAGAATGACTCACTATTTAACGAAAACGCTGTCCTGCAGATGCAGGTTCGGCAGCTCCAAGACACGAACACGCAGCTGATTCAGCAGATCCATCAAGGGGCGGAGACATATCAATCGCAAGTGGTGTCATTGCAAACCGCAAACGACCATTTGCAAAAGCGGGCCCGTGAGCTACAGGAAGGCGAGATGCGCTCTGGTGAGCAGAACGCGTACCTCACCAAGAAGGTGGCTGAGGTCCAGAAGCACATGGAAGGCATCTTGGCGCAAATCAAGGCTGTAACCGTCGAAAATGACACACTCCGAGCAGAGCTGCGGCAGAGCCGTTCTTCGCTCGATTCTCTGAAGCAGCAGGTCTCCCACCACCAGCAGCATTCGAGCCACGGGATGGTGCAGCCATACCACACAAGGCAACCTTCTCCTCCAGACTACACCAACGACTCAGAAGCTACAGGTTGCCAGCGTATCACAGAAGAACTCAATAGGCTCAACCAGAGCGACAGGCAAGGCTTCGGAGGGTACGCTCAGCGCGGCGGTTCCGATGACCTGCAACAGTTTCAACAACAGCAGCAACTGCAACAAGAGAGGTCACAGGGAAAACGGCCCGGCAGCTCGTTGTCTGAGCCGCTGCTCACAGCAGAGGAGGACGCACTCACTGCGAGGCTGCAACGTCTGGAACAAGTACTGCTTCGCCCTGCAAGCAGTCGTTCATTGCTAACCGACAACTCGTCTTCGCTTAACGGAAGCGCGTTGGTGCCCCCGTGATCTCTGATCCGATCTTGCGTGTAGCACTGTACGCATCCCATGGTGTTCAATGTTGAGCGCGGCAGGCTCAGATCGGTTGAAAACACGGTCATGAAAGCGGACCACCGGTCATTGGTTTGACTATCTCAACGTGGTCCTGTCAATCGTTCGAGGCAATAGCAATAGCAAGGAGAGCCTGCACCAAGAACGAAAGCAAGTCGAGGACAACAGACCGCACACTCAGCTCCGGTTGATCGTGCACACAGCTCGTCCACTGTACACTCACAGAAACGGTGCAGGTGGGACGCTGTTGCATATATTTGAACTTTTCTTACAATCTCCCCAAAGCCGCACATCTGTCGCTTACCCATACGCTTCTTCACCCCCCTCGCTCCCTTCCTAGAGTTTAGATAACCTTCCTGCTTACTTTTAGACTGTAGATCTACGTAGATCTTTGGTTCTGTTGTTACTTCTGTCTCTTCGTCTGCTTCGATTTGAGACGTCCTGTCAATCCGAGTGTCTAATCACGGTCAGGCTGTCACCCTGGTGAAGGTTCCCAACCGCCTTGTGCACAACACATAGCTACAGATGTTTTGCTCGGAACAACAATAACAAAAAGAGCCCCCAAAAAGCGTTCGAACCCTTCTTTTGTGTGGCAGCTTGCGGGTCAGGAAGCAGCCAGTCGCATTTCTTTCTTGTCCTCAGGGCTGCGGTAAAGCGTGAAGAAAAGTGGCTCGACATATAACTCGAGACAAGCTTTCACGAAACCTGTGACGAAAGGTCGCAGTGAACTAGCACCACTTAATTTCTCTGTTTTCTACAGTCATCATCCCACAAGATTAGGTTCAAGAATTGTCGCAACAACCAATTTTCACTGCTGCCACGCCACCCCGGCTCTCAACATGAAAGTATCGGCTCCCTTGAAGCAGTCTTAAAAGATACTCGTGGCGAGATCCTCAGGCCAGTTTGACGATCCCACATCCCCTCCTCGAAGTGTTTCTATTTTTCATCTTCTATGTCCTCTGCGTTGTCGCGTGCCATACAGCACGTCTCTCCACCGTTTTTGTTCCTTGATCAGCGAAGTGGAGGCTGGCAAGTATCGTAGACAGATGTGCGTATTGCCCTCCTGCAGCTGCGGTTGAAGATGATGTATTTCAGAGGGTGTTGTTGCCCACTTCAGCTTTCGGTGTTCGGTGAGCGGTCTGACATCTCGCAAATAGTTGAGCGTGCAATCCGATTGGGCCACCGGTGGGAAAGTTAATTGCAGGCAGCCTTCCAAGCACGAAACAGTCTGAACTGAGAAGGGCATTCGTAGGCGGCACGCGGTCGCGCTCCCACACATAGCACTCCAAGGAATTAGGCAAAGAAGACAAAAGCAAATGAAGGAGAGTACCCGACTCCGAGTTTCGGCCTCAAGTAAAACTCCGAAAACACCTGGAAAAGAAAGGACGGTGTAGAAGTCAAAGAGTTCAATTCGCATGTCATGACCGACTCCGATACAATGAGCTCACATGAGTCACTCGCGGGTGTGTCATATTTTCGTGTCACTCCCTGTTTCTGCCTCTTGACTGCACGCTCGCCTCGCCTCAAAACTAATCGTCTATCACTAGACGCGCTAGAAGGACGAGAATCACAGACAATCTCTAAACATATACCTCCCGATTTAGTCGGTGGACCGACAGAATGGTGCGTAGAACCGTGCACGAATAGTAGCCACAGATTGTTGTTGTTCTTAAGCTTCTCAAATTCGCCCTCTTCTTCGTCCCGATCTTCTGACCTTCCTGTTTGGCGTCTTTGGCCTTCTTTTTTTTACCTCCTTCGCGGTCCGCGCTTGGTTCTCGTCGCGGCGACGGCGACATTCGTGCTCCGACCTGCTTCAATAGCTGTGCGATCTGTATCTCCTTTCCGGAGCTGCCGCCTGCACTCACCTCTGCACGAGTCTGGGCGAGCTCATGTTTGCGCGGTCGGTTCCTCACGATTTCCGAGTTCCGCACGATCTCAACGTCCCGGTCTTCTGTGGTGGCACAGCTCGCATCCCGTCTCCTGCTTGCGCTGCCATTCCGATGGGTAGTACGCCTGTGGGTGGAATCTGCCGTTCAGATTGGCAGCTTTGCGGAGTCCCACCTGCGACACGGCGTGCGCCTTTTCGCCGGCCTTCCTCGCCTCTACTCTTGCTCGCTTTTGATAGCGTACGGCTTGGGTCACCGAGTTCCGGTACTCCGCCGTTGCGCGTCTCTGCGCGGTTCGACAGTGCATCGGCGTCGATGTTTTGCTCGCGTGGCACGTGCTCCAGGTTCACGTCGGCACCCTTCTACCATCTCTGCCTCTCGTGTATTGAAAGGGCGCAAGGCTTTGGAACAGCGCGCCTTCCCTACCATCCGATCTACAACCAGCCCGCTGTCACCCCGATCAGTCAACTCTCCGCTCAGCCATGACTGGTCCTGCAGTCAGTGCTGCGCCTTGAGAGTGGCTATGTATTCTGCGACGTGTTGCTCGCTCTTCGATCAGGGCGCATGTCTGCCACTACCTTTTCCCGTCGAAGTAGTACAGCTCCTGCGCCGGATACGGCCCCACGCGTTCCGCCGAAGCAGCCGCATCCCGTCCTTCCCCCTAACTGGCTTGGGGAGGCGGCGTCACCCAAGCTGTCATTTAGCTAAGTTCCTCATGACTGCTGCCCCTCCGGCGGTGACACGACGGGTGCACCTGAGTTTCGCCGGGTCGCGATACTCTATAATCCGCTACCCAGCATCTTCAGTCGCGCTACGGATTCTCCCGTTGATCAGGCGGTTGGTGTCTCCCGTCGCATCTCGCCTTGCTCGCTTAGTGTCGTGCTTTCCTCCCTCCCATCGACCCCAATTTTAATCCACCGCAGGTGACGACGAGCGCATGTGGCACCGCATTCTTGTAGCTGGCGACTCTCTGCCTTTCATCAATCGCCCACCGCGTTTGCTGTGGCAGTACGGTATGATGTCATTCAAACGGTGTAATGCCCTTATATCCCACTCAAAACATTTGTGCCCTTATCCCACTTCAAACAAATTTTGTGCCCTTATATCCCAAACTGGGATATAAGGGCACAAATTTGTTTTAGCCACATGCAATATGTGAGGAAACTGAACCGTTCTAGTAGGACCTTCTGATCATGATCATTTGCCAAATTTGCCACCTGAAACCACGTCCAGGATTTGGGCTCAGGGTAGTGCGGTCAACGAAAACTCTAGTTTCCCTTTCTACTTTCTCCTACTCTCGCGGTGTACGGTTTTTGACAAATTTGAATCGAGGAAAATGCTGGAAAACTTGCCGAGGACGGGATTGAACCCCCGACCGTTCACCTTGAAATCCAAGGGTGGTTGGCTCGACCATCCGGAGACCTACGGCGAAAAAAAAAGTTTTTCGTCCAGCCGGGTCCCGACGCTGGACTCCTGTTGCTGTTGTTGTTGCTACGTTGTCACGGGCCTGTGCACCCCTGTCAGGCGGCCTTGTTCAAACCCTGACCTTGAGTCAGCTCTCGGTTGATGGACTTCATCCCGCGTTGTCAATCGTGCTGACTCGCAGCATAGCTGGACAAGCGAAAACTTTGACCACGTGTCAGTCTCGGCGGACTCGCAACGAAGGAGGCGAGCGGGGCGCGTGCGCTTTGAGTCACAATGTTTGACTCAAAGTTTGAGTGCTCAGACAGGAACAACAGCAAAGGGTGGCGTTTGAGTGCACTGCCATGCTCCACGCTGACAATGGCAGTGACATGGAGACGCGAGCTGACGCCCACGGCGAGCCAAACCCAAAATCGAACCAGCACCCGGAAACCGAACCCGAACCGAGAAGTTTGGGTTCGGTCCGAAACCGAACCAGTGCCCAATAGGAAATCGAGCTCGGAACCGGTAATTCAGCCCGAAACCCAACCAGTGCCCGATAGCCTCGGATAGGAACAGATAAACTCGGAACTGAACCCAGATTACAGAAGAGAACCGCGGAGGACGGTGGGCTAACAACCCAAGGTGGCGACACAGTCGGACACTGTTGCCGACAGACGGAATCTGCAGCTCACGCAGCTCACGCAAAAATGGCTGATTCCTTCCTGAAGTCATCAACTGTCGCTATAGCTGTCCGACTCCGAGTGCCTGGAGTGGAGAGGCTGGACAATGGAGCAGCAGCTGCAGCAAGGAACAGCAGCACTACTGGCTCAGTGGATCGGGGATCGAGTGTGGCCGCGGTGGCCAGCTTGCGCCTCATTGCAAGTTGTGAAACGGTGCAACCAGTCGCTCTGAGGCACCCAGAACGTCTTGAGACGTCTCGGGTGGGGCATTGAAGCCAGCTTTATGCCTACGGACAAGGAAACACCAAAAACGAATGGAAGGGGCTGGACTGGGTCAAAAGTTGGTCGAATTTTTGGGGTCCATATTTTTGGGGTCGAATTTTTTGGGTAATATACCAGGATATGCGCGAAAAAACTAAAATTTACAAATATATGCGCGGTGGACATGGATTGACAAACTCCTTTTCAGAAGTTGTTGAAATTGCCCATTTTTTTTCACATCTTGAAAAAAAAAAAAAGATCTTGAATTTTTGTGAAAAAACGTCAAGGTAGTAGCTGCAGTTTCTGTGCTTTAATGGTTGCTCACACGGCAAACGGCTGTGCACAGAGTCGGTGTCTACGTAACAGCAGAGGGTCGCTGCGGGGGCGGCTCACGCCTGACAATCACTCTACTGCAACAAACGCCCACCCTGTGACAATCAGATGAGCCTGATCGTGAGGTGCCTGTAAAGACCAGATGCCTGTAAATATCAGATGCCTGTAACGAACAGATGCCTGTGAGGGACAAATGTCTGAGAGAACGCCTGTAGTCACTACTGAGAGGCCTATAGCGAGCAGATTCCTGCAATGAACAGTTGCCTGCTATGCGCAGATGCCTGTCGACAGATCCTGTAATGAACAGACGAAACGCTCGGATGGAATGGTGCAAGTGCGTAAACACCACAGGACAAAAAGTACATGTGCGCCGGTAAAGACCGGCGCCCAGCGAGATCAGAGGCAGCAGTTAAAGTTCGGGAAACCGTAAGTTCGGGCGCAGCTAAGTTCGGGCGATGCTAAGTTCTGGTGGAGCAATGTTCGGGCGAAAGCAAAGTTCGGGCGATGCTAAGTTCTGGACCAGAATCTGGTAGACTGACTCAAATTACCCAAGGGGACCCAAAAGCCGCGAGATATTGAGAAACTCGGCTCGGGCACATTAGATCTCGAAACCCAAACTGCTGCATCTACGCGCGAAGCCATAGTGTCATTTCAACTTCAAGGGTCTCCATAGGCAGTTTTCCCCCTGGAAATGACACCGTGATGGCAGAGTGAACAGCGCAAGCCTTCAGGGCTGGAGGTCCCGGGTTCGAACCCGGACGAGGCACTTTTCCGGTCGACAATGATTTTCGGGGTTTGTAAAGTTGGGAAACAGCAAAGTTCGGGCGAAACTAAGTTGCTAAGTAGTTGTGATGCAAAAGCAAAGTTCGGGCGAAGTTAACTTCTGGTGAAGCAAAGTTCGGACCCAAATACCGCGAGTTATTGAGAAACTCTGCAGAGAGAGGGTAAGGGGACCTGGGTGTGCGGGGTTGGAGGAAGTCAGTTCCCCCCCTTCTGGTACCCGTTTTTTGCCCTCCTCATAGAATGCTGACCGTCCGCGTTTGCTTCCGCGGGGCGTTTGTTGGTGTACGGTGCCTTGGAGTCCCTTTGCTTCTTGGCCAGGACCACCGCGTCGGACGACTGGGAGGCCTTCATGGCGCCCCGCAAGACTCTGTCTGAGAAGTCCTGCCACTGCACTCGTAAGAGGTAGGTCTCGTACGAGGCACCACGGGCGACAGCCACAGCGTAGCCTTCGTTACCGGGTCTTGACTGGAGATGGAGGCTCTCCATTCGAACCATGATCTTGTGGAGTGCAGGGAGGAGGTCCTTTGACCAAGCTCCTTTCGGGTTCCGTAGGTCTGATAGGACAGAACTTAGGTTACGCAGGGAGTGCTGAGCCCCGGTACCTTCGGAATCCGGGCGTTCCAACAACGGCCCGTATCGCTCCCTGACCCGGGTCAAGAGGGTTTCCGTCCCTCCTGCCGAGTCAAGGAAGCTCTCCCATTCCTTCACGCGTCGAACATCCAGTTCCAGTGGAACACGTATGTGGTTATGCTCCATAGCTCGCATCCGAGCCGACTGCTGGACGAGCCGCTCCGCCAGGGCTCGGACCACTGGGTCGGAGTCTCCCTCTGGGAGACCGTCATCCGAGGAGATGGTCATCCCCTCCAAACCCGACAGGTCTTCTTCCGGTTCCGTCCTTATGCTCTCCGGATCAACAAGGGGGCCTCCCCTGTGAATGACCCAGCAACAAGGCGGGCAGATCCAGTTCGCCTGATCGGCGGCGTCTTCCGGCAGCGTGAACTTCTTCAGCACCGCGGCTGTGCCCTTCAGTCGAGTCTGCAGGCAGGCGGATTCCCCAACCCCGCCACATCGGCGACACGTGATCTCGCTGGTGTGTAGCGTGTCGCACGTCGGGTAGAACACGCATTGCTCGCTCGGCATGGCCTTCTTCACCCCGTCCGGCTCATCCGCTTTCGGAACGGGCACGTCTTTCCACTTCACCACGGACAAATCGAGGTCGTCTCTGGTGGGAATAGCCATTTTGTGTTCTTTTTGTTTGTGCGCACTAGCGGCTTTTCACCTGAATTGGTGAGTTGCTTTTAGTACGCTGCCAACTACTAATTTTTAGTACCAACAATGCATTGTTAACACAAAAAACAGTTTTTTCGCGCATATATTTGTAAAAAAAACAGTTTTTTCGCGCATATATTTGTAAAAAACAGGTTTTTCGCGCATATATTTGTAAAAAAAAAAAAAAAAAACAGTTTTTTCGCGCACTACAAATAAAGGGGGGGTAGCCCTACTATCCAGGGGGACCTATTATCCTAGGATAATAGGTCGACTGGTTTTGGAGATAAATTTAAGGTGTAATGCCCTTATATCCCGGTCAAAACAAATTTGTGCCAAATTTGTTTGGGTAATATACAGATATATGCGCACTTTATTGTTTTTTTGCAAATATATGCATGTTCGTACAAACATGCATATATTTGAAAAAAAACTTAAGTTTTTTTGCAAATATATGCATGTTTTTTTGCAAATATATGCATATGCATATATTTGCAAAAATTATGTTCAAAATTTTGGAGGATCAAATTTTTAGTGTTTTTTGGTCGAAAAATTGGTCCAAAATTTGGGTCCAAAATTTGGGTCCAAAATTTGGGTCCAAAAACTGGGGTCCAAAATTTTGGTCCAAAATTTGGGTCCAAAAATTTGGGTCCAAAAATTTGGGTCCAAACATTTGGGTCCAAAATTTGGGTCCAAAATTTGGGTCCAAAATTTGGGTCCAAAATTTGGGTCCAAAATTTGGGTCCAAAATTTGGGTCCAAAATTTGGGTCCAAAATTTGGGTCCAAAATTTGGGTCCAAAATTTGGGTCCAAAGTTTGGGTCCAAAAATTTGGGTCCAAAAATTTGGGTCCAAAAATTTGGGTCCAAAAATTTGGGTCCAAAATTTGGGTCCAAAATTTGGGTCCAAAATTTGGGTCCAAATTTTTGGTCCAAAATTTGGGTCCAAAAATTTGGGTCCAAAAATTTGGGTCCAAAATTTGGGTCCAAAATTTGGGTCCAAAAATTTGGGTCCAAAATTGGGTCCAAAAATTTGGATCCATTTGGATCCAGAATTTGGATCCAGCATTTGGATCCAGAAATTGGGTCCCAATTCTGGAAGGAGTCGAACACTGTACGGAGAGAAGACCACGCAACGGAGCAACGGCCACAAGTAGTTTCTAGCAGGACTAATCCCTGACACCGAAGTGATCATAATATCAGGAATCGACGAATATCTTCGGGCTGTTTCAAAAGTCTTCTCAAAAAATACAGGGTCAAAAGGGCCTTCCCCCCCCCAAAAAAAAAGACTCCAGATACGCAAACTCTTTCGAACGCTGCACACGGGATCCTTCAAGTGACCTCATAACTATCATGTTGCATAAGGCGAATCCGGATCTGAAAGCTGAAAGCCGAAGACTTTGTAACACTTTACCGCAACCGAAGTCGCGAACCGGGTTCAGCTTGCACTGCAAAAGCAGCATAATTGTGTCTTGCGCACGAGCGCGGAAATCCGCCACCCACCATTCGGTTAGATATTGCAAGAACACAATTGCGAAGCTTACTACAAACGGATAGTGTTACAAAGGCGAACGAATCATGCGAGAACCTATGGAGGGGCCCCTCGACAGCTTTCAGAACACGGCATAGTAAGTCAAGCGCGCATTCTACTCCTGTTTGATCTGCTTTCCCCCCTTTCTTTGATCTGCTGGGTGTATTTGCGGAACTATGCAAGTTCCGCAAACAAATGCAAAATGTATCGAATGAACGAATGAAAGCTAGAAGGTACAAACGAAGACCAGTTTCAGTTTGCTCTGGGGGCAGGTTTGATGTCATCTGGGGGGTTTTCTAAAGCCAGGTACCTCGGCTTCAGGTCGGCTGCATCAGTGTTGGCTTTCGACATACTTCTGTGTGGGTTCGGTGGACCGCCCAAGACTGTCCCCAAAAACTCGACCAAAATTTTGACCAAAATTTTGACCAAATTTTTGACCAAATTTTTGACCAAATTTTTGACCAAATTTTTGACCAAATTTTTGACCAAAATTTTGACCAACTTTTTGACCAAATTTTTGACCAATTTTTTGGCCAAAATTTTGACCAAAATTTTGACCAAAATTTTGACCAAAATTTTGACCAAATTTTTGACCTCCCAAAATTTTGAACAAAATCTGGACCAAATTAAGTTTTTTTGCAAATGTATGCATGATTATTTGCAAATATATGCATATGCATATATTTGCAAGAAAAACTGCATTTTGCGTATGCATGTCACAAAAAGTTGCAGTTTTCTGCGCATATATCTGCAAGTTTCCCAATTTGTTTTGAACCGGGTTTTTAGGGCAGGTCCAAAATTTGGGTCTGAAATTTGGGTCAAAATTTTGGGTCCAAAATTTGACTCCAAAATTTTGGTCCCAAATGTGGGTCCAGAGTTTGGGTCCCAAATTCTGGAAGGGTTCGGTTTTGGGGTCGGTTTTGAAACCGAACCCGAAGCCGAACCTTCCAAACTCGGAACCGAACCCAGAACCGGGGAGGACGGTAGGCTAACAACAAGGTGGCAGCTCTCCTCAGTACATCACGCAAGAATGGCTGATTCCTTCCTGAAGTCATCGCGCTTCCTGAGGGCACAAAGACAGTTGTGCCCTCAGGAAGCGCGAACTGAACGCAAGGACCTTCCAGACGTTGAACACTGTACGGAGAGAAGACCACACAACGGAGCAGGCGGCCACAAGCAGGCCTAGTACCCTCACACCGAAGTGATCATGAGTTGCCTTAACGAAACGAACCTTGTGGAGCTAGGCTGATAGGTGGGCCTTCTACAACGTTAGCACCGGTCAGCAAGGAAACGTATTCGACCCCTGGCACAGAAGGCACGCGGTGGCTATCGGGAAACTGCGTCGCGCACTCAGACAGAATTGACAGCATGTACTTGAAACCCTTTCTCACGGTCAGTAATCTGGACAACCATTACGCTGGACGAATATCAGGAATCGACGAATATCTTCGGGCTGTTTCAAAAATCTTCTCAAAAAATACAGGGTCAAAAGGGCCTTCCCCCCAAAAAAATAAGACTCCAGATACGCAAACTCTTTCGAACGCTGCACACGGGTATCCTTCAAGTGACCTCTAACTATCTGTTGCATACGCGTATCCGGATCTGAAAGCCGAAGACTTTGTAACACTTTACCGCGACCGAAGTCGCGAACCGGGTTCAGCTTGCACTGCAAAAGCAGCATAATTGTGTCTTGCGCACGAGCGCGGAAATCCGCCACCCACCATTCGGTTAGATATTGCAAGAACACAATTGCGAAGCTTACTACAAACGGATAGTGTTACAAAGGCGAACGAATCATGCGAGAACCTATGGAGGGGCCCCTCGACAGCTTTCAGAACACGGCATAGTAAGTCAAGAGACGGATAAGCGTGCGCACATTCTACTCCCGTTTGATCTGCATTTTCCACCTTTCCCCCTTTCTTTGATCTGCTGGGTGTATTTGCGGGACTACTGCAAACGTATCGAATGAAAGCTAGAAAGTACAAACTAAGACCAGTTCCAGTTTGCTCTGGGGGCAGGTTTGCTGTCACCTGGGGGGTATTCTAAAGCCAGGTACCCCGGCTTAAGTTCGGCTGCATCAGTGTTGGCTTTCGACATACTTCTGTGTGGGTTCGGTGGACCGCCCAAGACTGTCCAAAAACTCGACCAAATTTTGACCCACATTTTGAACCGGACCAAACTTCTGACAAAGAATTGATTCCCCCCACCCAAATTCGAACTTTTTTCGAACTTTTTTCGAACTTTTCTCGAACTTTTTTCGAACTTTTTTCGAACTTTTTTCGAACTTTTTTCGAACTTTTTTCGAATTTTTTTCGAATTTTGTGGCACCAGTATCTTGGGTCCAAAACAAGTTTGGTGCCCTTATATTCCGGTTCAAAACAAATATGTGCCCTTATATCCCGGTCTTCTTCCTTGAATTCTACCGCATCCAGTGCAGGGAACGTCGGCCAGGCGGTCGTGGGAGTGCCTTGTGATATCAAAATCCCTCAGTTATGTTAGGGATGAAGCCAGAGGTGACAGAAAGTTGTGCCACAGGGAAGGGGGCTTGTGGCAGCCAAGCGTTCATAGCAATGTTCCTTCGATGTCGGCTCTTCCTAACCTAGACAAGCAGAATTGTCAAAGGGCACCCACCAACACTCGAACGGACAGGTTGGTTTTACCAAACAATAATCAATATCGCGCCGAAGGCGCGAAGGAAAAAACACCACCCTGCAACAAAACCCTGGATAGCCCTAGGATAAGCATTGGATAAAGCCTGGATAATAGCAATTTTTTTTGCATGGGTCACAAAATTTCTTCACTCCATTATGTCACGCAAACGCTCATTATGTCACGCAAACGCTCATTATGTCACGCAAACGCTCATTATGTCACGGCTCCAAAAATATGGGACAGCACAAAAAAATGAGGATGTGTGATGCACATAAATGACACAAAGGTGAATAAAAATGGTCGCCAACCAAGTAAATGACTGACGCACAACCGAAGGTGAGTCGGAACACACGAGGAATGCTGTGCTGATGACGAAAGAGAAGGAGAAAGAGCGGTGCGAGGTGGTCCTCTGAGAGCTACTTGTTAGAACGCTTTGGTGCTGCCTTTGCTGCCATCTTTGGCGCTGCCATCGGTGCAGACGGAACGCCAATGGTGATATTTGCACGTTCACAAATGTACGAGAACGAATTGTTGCAGGAATTCACAGCAGACGGGGGTTTCCTGAAGGGAACTGCACCAAACGGGGCAAGGAATTCTCTGCAGAAGGCAAAGCCTGAGGGACCTCAGGCACAGAGGTTCATCTCTCGACTCTGAGGCACTCCAGCCAGCTCTGTTTCTGCGCTTTGCTGGCGTCTAGGACTCCGGATGAGCTCAAAGTCGACTCGAACTGCTCAAAGATTCTGCGCGCTCCCTTATCGGCATAGTGGTCTGTCACCTTAGATGCTCGTGGCGTCAGGTTTTTTGTAACGGACGATTCGGGGCAAAAAGGTTTTCTCACGGCTTTTTTTGCATGAGGCCATATTTCAGCGCGTAAGAATGGCTGGGGAGTGACTCAATTTTGTGACCGATGCAAAAAAATTATGTTTTCCACTGAATAGAGGAAAAAGGCACTCTCGTTTTTTATTTTTTGGCCACTCGTGCCTCCCGGCAAGTTTCTTCGCGAACAGTAGGCAAATCGCACAGTTGTACGACCCCGCACTCACTGGGAGCTTTGCGTGGCTTCGCTTTCAAGCATTATTTGTGGATTAGAAGGTCGGTATTTTAAAGTCTCCGGTTGACCGTAGAGGCTTGAGTATGGCGGGGGGTTGAGAAAAGTGAGAGGGTGCAGCTCGTTTCGGGTGTTGTGTCACTCCGTTGTGAAACCTTGTGAAGTCCCCTAACGCGTTTAGGGGGTGCTTGGGATTGGTAGGGTGGGGTCGTTCTGCTACGGCGTGAAAAGCCAGGAAGTTTCGACGCTAATCTTCGACTCTTGATTAAGTTCACCGGGTTGCTCGTCAGGAAGATCCCGGTGCCTGGCTTTTCTTCTGGGTGGTTTCGTGTTGATCGGCGGCTGTGTGTTACGAGGCACGGATTAGGGGATGTAGTGTAGTAGTAGTATGTGTCGTCTGCCGAAGCAGCCGGAGACAGCAGGCGCAGGGGGCAGGTCTTGCTTTACAATTCTCTTCTTCATGGAGACCCGCCCCCGGCAATCCCGACTGTCCAATCACTGTCGAGAAAGGTTTGTGCCCTATAGTGATGAGGTGGTTGACCAGGCCCCCACGAAGCCTTATACACAACACGGCTACAACACGAGGATGCAGCCCTGCTTAGGTGTGCACTGAGCCATCACAGGGCCTCAGATCTCGCTACTTGACCTGACACAGCTGCCACCCAGAAGGCCGCAGCAGTAACCTTCGCAATGAAGGCACGCGCGGCTGAGTGTATGTAGGCGATCCATACAACAGCTGCTTCAGACGCAGCTTGATCCGAGAGCTCGCTAGGGGAGGTGACGCTGCTCACCTGCCAGTCTCACAACTGACTGCTGCCCACCGGATTAGGGGATGAAAAAAGGAAAAAGAAATGGGGGAGAAAAAGAAGGGGGGGCACTTTCTCAAAAATTACTGCAGAGTTTGTGTTCCAAATTTTAAAATTCAAAAACCCCAAATTTTTTCCGGAATTTTTTTTTTTAGCCACATGCAATGTGTGAGGAAACTGAACCGCTCAAGTAGGACCTTCTGATCATGATCATTTGCCAATTTGCCACCTGAAACCACGTCCAGGATTTGGGCTCAGGGTAGTGCGGTCAACGAAAACTCTAGTTTCCCTTTCTACTTTCTCCTACTCTCGCGGTGTACGGTTTTTGGCCATTCCAAAAAGACACAAGGTTTTGACCCTGCATGGTACATCCGTTGTGGAATCTCTCGTTGTTTTTGGCATCATACACCCGAAATAGTCACTTTGTGGGCCCTACATTAGGCTACGAACTTCATGGCATTTTTACACATGTGTGAGTGTATGTCATTTTGTATAGTACATTCATTGTGGACCCTATATTCTCGCGATGCTGTGTTTGGCGTCAAAACCCCGTCTGAATTCACTTTTGATGGCTTTAATGAGGCTAAACACTCGAAATAGGCACTTTGGGGGGAAATTCTTTTGAAAGGGTCTCCCAACAAGAATTGTGGCATATGCGCAAACAAACTGTTTTTTACAAATATATGCGCGAAAAAACTGTTTTTTACAAATATATTAGGGGGGCCCACGTACCCCCTTTTTTTTGGGACAAAATTATAAGAGGTGGTTGCTCAAGCTTTTCGTGCCGCGGAAAACTTTGTTGCCTTTATACATGTTCCCCGGATGTTGCCCCACATTTTTCCTCCCCAGATTGGCTGATTTTCGAGCCTCCAGATGAACATCGTACTTTTCATGGACGGTTCACTGGGGAAATGCACTTAGCGTTTTTTTTGCCCAGATACCATTTTTTTGAGATTTTCGCAATCATGGATTTTGAGCTGAAAACCCACACCTTCCTCCCGAAAACATCATTTCTTCTAGGTGTAATGCCATATTTTGGACAGCTCGTGCATTTTGGCGACCTCTTTCACCATCCAAAAATCCACTTATGGTGAGCCAGTCTATCTCAAGAGTTTGCAAATAATGCGGTGTGGAAGGTGAGATAGCTTAGGAAACTGCAAAACGCGCCATCTAGAGGGTGGGTTAGCTCGGGAAATTGTGATTAGCGCGTTGTAGAGGGGTAGGATAGCTCAGGAAATCGCAAAAATCGTCATCTACGGGGTGGGATAGCTCGGGAAATCGCAAGAAAACGCGTTCTAGAGGGTGGAATAGCTCAGGAAGTTGCAAAAAGCGCGTTGTAGAGTGGGATATCTCGGAAAATTGCAAAAAGCGTGTCCTAGAGGGTGGGATAGCTCAGGAAATCGCAAGAAACGCGTTGTAGAGGGTGGGATAGCTCAGGAAATCGCAAAGAACTCATTGTTGAGGGTGGGATAGCTCAGGAAGTTGCAAAAAGTGCGTTGTAGAGGGTGGGATAGCTCAGGAAGTTGCAAAAGGCACCATCTAGAGGGTGGGATAGCTCGGGAAATCGCAAAAAACGCGTTGTAGAGGGTGGGATAGCTCAGGAAGTTGCAAAAAGCGCGTTGTAGAGGGTGGGATAGCTCAGGAAATCGCAAGAATCGTCACCTGGAGGGTGGGATAGCTCGGGAAATTGCAGAAAACGCGTTCCAGAGGGTGGGATAGCTCGGGAAAGTGCAAAAAGCGCATTGTAGAGGGTGGGATAGCTCGGAAAATTGCAAAAAGCGTGTCCTAGAGGGTGGGATAGCTCAGGAAATTGCAAATGGCACCATCTAGAGGGTGGGATAGCTCGGGAAATTGCAAAAAACGCATTGTAGAGGGTGGGATAGCTCAGGAAGTTGCAAAAAGCGCGTTGTAGAGGGTGGGATAGTTCAGGAAATCGCAAAAGGCGCCATCTAGAGGGTGGGATAGCTCGGAAGACTGCAAAAAGCGCGTTGTAGAGGGTGGGATAGCTCGGAAAGTTGCAAAAAGCTAGGGTCCTTGTATCTGAGCCGTTAGCCAAAGTGTGTGAAGCAGCTCCGCCAACTCAACGTTCGAAGAAGGATGTCCTGGTTAAGTTGCTGAGTCCTCACTTTGGAGAGCTCGAAGAAGAAGTTCGAACCATGATGGCAAAGAAGGAGCAGTCTCGGGGCGGAGCAAAAGAAAAGAAGAAGCGTGCCCGTGCCTCGCAGGGCCCGTCCTCCCCCTTACCGAGGAGGAAGCGAACTACGCCGGGGAAGCCCCTTTGAAAACGTGCCCTGTTCTGTCCCTTGGCTTTTGGTGGTTTGCGAAAGAGCCGGCTCCGTCTTGCATGGCATGCTACTTATCGAGGCATCCGGAAAACGATGTGACACAGGAAACGGCTGGCTTGGTCTTCCTTGTACGGCATGGAAACCATTATTTAGCAAGCCGGCAAAAAGAAACTGCGGCAAAAAAGCCATTTTCTCCAGAATTCCAGTTCCATATTCCTCAAATAGCCAACTTCGTTTCGTTTCTCCGAAGATTTGGTCTAGCATCTCCCTCGAATGCGCGATTAGATCTACTTTCCTGTGAAGTTCCCTTTTTCCATGGTAATTGCCCAGGAGACACTGCGCCGAGCAGGAAGTTTTTGAGAAGATGTTCGATCCGAGGGCTGAACCACCTTTCTACCACTCTAACTACTCCACAGTCGTATTTTTTGGGGGTTTTTGCATGAAGCATCTCCCTCGAATGCGCGATTAGATCTACTTTCCTGTGAAATCTCCCTTTTTCCATGGTAATTGCCCAGGGGACACTGTGCCGAGCTGGAAATTCTTTGAGAAGGTGTTCGATCCGAGGGCTGAACCACCTTCCTACCACCCTAGCTACTCCACAGTAGTGTTTTTTGGTGGTTTTGCATGAGTTTTCCAGCTGAAACGCGGTAAAAAAGCCCTCATAATCTTTGTCCCAAATTGCCCCATTGTAGCTTGCCTTGCGTGGGCCCCCCTAAAATATATGCGCGAAAAACTGTTTATTTTACAAATATATGCGCGAAAAAACTAAAACTGACAAACATATGTACCGCGCATGTATTTGTCAATTTTAGTTTTTTCACGCATATATTTGTAAAAAAAAACAGTTTTTCGCGCATACGTTTCGTATGCGCACAGTTTTTTCAGCAGTTTATCGCGCATATATTTGTAAGTTTCCCGAATTTTTTGGTCTAGATTTTTGGTCCAAAATGTTGGTCAAAATTTTGGGTCCAAAGTATTGGTGGAAATCTTTGGGGTCCAATTTTCTGGGGTCGAAATTCTTGGTCGAAATTTTGGGTCTAATTTTTTTGGGGTCCAGATTTTTGGTCGAAATCTTGTCTAAAAATGTTGGGGCAAAATTTGGTCAAAAAAATTCCCCTGGAAGACTGTCGGCCGCCAATAAATGGCACTGCTGGGCTTGTGGCTCCGGCTTCTCTTACGAACACCTGTTCACAAGATGCCGGGTCACAACCAGTTACCTCGACCTTCTCCGTTGGCCGAGGCAGAAATGGACCTTGCGGGACTTACTTGGTAGGTATCCCCTGAGCTCTCCTGATACTGCGCTTCCATCAGCTTTACATTGGTGGGTCCTTCTACAAACTTACTCAGTGATTGGATATTTCTGTTAGTTCTCCTACAAAGTTACTCGGTGATTGGATTTCTGTTAGTTCGCCTCTTGCACACGAAACGGAATCTGTTAATGGTTTGGTCACTTGGTGCTGTCTGGATGCTCCTTTTCCCCCTACGTTGTAGACTCAGTAGTGGGCAACACCCCTTTGGTTTGGCTGACCTAAGTTCTAGTCCCTCAACATGTCCTCAGTCTGCGTTCCATCAGCTTTTCGTTGATGGTACCTTCTACAAGACACTAAGAGATTGAATTGATGATTGTCGCCGCCACTCTAACGTTCGAATCTGATTCGACTGATGAACTATAACGACAGACAGTTTAGCAGCCTAAGGGTAAGCTAATCTAACTACAACTATCTGGCGATGGGGGCATGAGCCACGGTTGGAGTTCTGCTCCATGCACAGGAAGATTCCGTCCTTCTTCTTTCCTAGTTTGACAAAAGGAACAAAAGAACGACTTGCCCGTACGAGTAAATGCAGTTCTCGCCCCCTGCATGTCTTCCGTAGTTGCTTACTCAAAAAAAAAAAAAGGACGTTTCGGACGTTGTGGCCGAGTCAAAGCACGAACGCCACTGGCACCATCGGTGACCGGCTCGGTTTCCTCAAAAGACTTTTTACACGACCAAACAAATTTTGTGCCTTATATCCCACTTCAAACGAATTTTGTGCCCTTATATCCCAATCTCATCAAAATTTGTTTGAAGTGGGATATAAGGGCACAAGATTTGTTTGAAGTGGGATAAGGGCACAAATTTGTTTGGGGTGGGATATAAGGGAAATTTACCCATTCAAAACACTTTCAAAACACTTGCTGTCCATGTCGCTAGTGTCGATGGTTGTTCCAAGTCGGAATTGGTTGGTTTGGGGCTAATGTGGTAGTCTGGCAGTCCCTGTAGTTGGTAGCCAACCGCCCCAAGACGACACTGCCTTGTAAAAACATGTCGTTCAGTTACTAGGTGAGCCACCTGTTTTTCAGTGGTTCGTGGTTCGAATAAATTTGTTATGGTGTTCCGAGGCAGAACGAAAGAGGGCGGGATGTGACCCATGCACTTCAAAGGATAGACTATAATGTTCAGGTGAAAGCTGTGAAGAATGGCAGGTCAGCATACAATAGACATATTAAAACCACACTTAACAACAGCTCTCTACGCCCTGGGCACTTCTTGGGCCTGTGTCCTGGCAGCCTTCATTTTCCCTGAAAGCACGATGTTACCATGTCTGGTGTTCACAGTATGTGCGTTTCGTTGTGCGGGCCTTCCTTCGTTCGGAGCAGACAGCTACAAATGGTACGGTGCGTGGCAGTGCATGTCAGTTGGTCCTCGGCCCCCACATAGTTGTGTGCAGAGGCAAGAACAAGCCCATCCTTCAAAAGAATACCGCGTGTTGTCAGAAGCCTTTGTCAATTGTAGCGGAGTGCTACCGTGTTCGGAAAAATGTTGGGCCGGAAAAAAGTCCATTTTTTTCCGGTCCAAATTATGGGGCAAATATGCGGTGTTTCTCTCGGGATAGCGACGGGTAATAACGTTGTAGAAGTGTCAGTTCTCGTCGGAAAAGTGGAAACTAGTATATTGTTTGTAGTCGACGCACCCGCTTCTGTTGAGGTCATCGTAGTTGACAACGCCTATCCGGTTTTAGGGGTCGTGGAAGTTGACGCGATTGACACAAGCTTTTGGACTCCTTCTTCGACTTCGCACAGTCCCAACGTCCTGGTCTCCCCTTGGTGCTCGTCTTGCACTTATTCTGCGCAGTTCGACTCTCCTGCCTGACTTCGTGCTTCCATTGGGCCCATCCCGACGGGTAATGCGTCTGAGGACGAAAACTGCCATTCAGTGTTGCAGCTTTGCGGAGCCCAGCCTGCGGTACAGCTCGCACCGGCCTTCTTCGCCGTTTGCTCTCGTGCGGCGGCTTCGTAGGCGCGCATCACAACTTTAAACGCCTGCTGGCTCGCCATTGTGGCTTTTGTTAAGACCGGTCATGTTCGGCCTCCGAGAGACATCAGGATGTTGATTTGCATCTCAAGTGCCGGGTGAATCGGCGTCTGCACGATACTAGTCAGCCGTCGCATCGTGCTCTTCATCGCAGTCCCGATATTCGGCTGTCGCTCGCCTCTGAAGCTCATCCATCGCGCGATTCGATATGGCGTCGGTGTCTACATTTTGCTTGCGCGGCACGTGCTCCAACTTGATGTTGGTGCCTTTCTGCCGCACTTCTGCCACCTCTGCCTGCGGCCTCGTCTTGTACGGTCGCAGAGCTTCGGAACAGCGCGCGTTTCCTGTCATCTGGTCAATGCACAAGTCCGCTGTCCCCCCGAACAAGCAGCTCTCCGCTCAGCCCTGGTCTTGCAGTTGGTGCAGTACTTTGATCAGAGCCGTGTACTCGTTGTCAGTCGCTCGCTTCTTGTTGCGTTAGTAGGGAGTCAATTGCATGCAAATGAGTACCACACCACCAAAGGCTCGTGGACTTTGAGTCATGGGAGGGGGGATTTGGGCCGAGACCCCCTTCCGGTAGCTCACGGATTTTCCGAGGGAATCTGCGAGGCTTGACGAATTTACATACAGGGTGTCTGTTCTACGGGGGAAACATTTTGTTTTTCACAGCAGCAATGCCTGACTGCAATGTCCTACTGCAATGCCCAATACTGAGGATAGCCGATAGAGATTCATCACCGGAGCTTAGCTTCACTCGAACTCAGCATCGCATCACTCGAACTTTGGCTGACCAGAACTTAGCTGCTAATTGGTGCTCGCCTGCCTTTTTTATGGCATTTGCATTAGTCCTGACTCAATGTCGATTCAGATGTGGGTACACACCCGAACTAAAGCTGCTGCCTCTAGTCTCGCTGGGCGCCGGTCTTTACCGAGCGCACGAAGACCTGATGCTACTGGGGGGGGCCAATTACAATTGAGTTCAATTGTAATATAACGATACACGGCGTGTCTCAGACCCCCCCAAAAAACACTAGTGTATTACAATTGAAGTGCAGTTTGCCTGTTAGAAACACGTTGTTGTTGTGACTAAATGACACAGCAAAAAGTGAAGGGGAACTCTTCACAAAACAAGTCAAAGGTTCGAGCCCGCAGTTCGGACTCCGACGACGGAGTCCGAGCCCCGATTTCGGAAATACCACCCTTGCCGAACTGGTGCATGCCGTAAACTCGTCTCGGGTAAGCAGCAAGCCGCCGATGCCAACAGACACCCTACAACGACACGCCCACCTATTTAAGGGTCGAGATCTCGTTCGTTAACGGAATCAACCTGACAAATCACTCCACCAACCAGGAGCGGCCGTGCACCACCACACAATTCATCGAGAAAGAGCTCTCAATCTGTCAATCCTTGAGATCGTCCTGACCTAGTACTATTCCCCGTGTTGACTCAAATTAAGCCGCATACTCGACGCCTGGTGGTGTCATTCCGTCGATTCCTTTAAGTTTCAGCCTTGCGAAAGTACTCCCCCTGAACCCATAATCTTTGATTTCTCGTTCGGGGAGTGCCGTGGGAGCCAAAATGACTTCCCTCCATCCTGAGACGAACTTACTGCTTCTCTTCTTGACAGAGAGCGCTGGCGGCAGACGGGCACCACCGATGAATCTGGTGGCTAACAAGACGTCCCCCGCCGGGCCACGGTCACGATTGGCAGTGTCTCTGGCTGGCTCCGGAAGTGGCGGTGGCAGCTCCGGAGCCGGCCCATTGCCATGATTGTGCGTCATGATCCCAGCTCCAAGACTTTGGCACGAGCAACGACATCAGCGACATCATCATGATCATGCTCAAAACCTTTGGAAGACCCGGGTTCGGAATGACTCCAAAACTTCGTTTTAAGTTTTGAATGACACCTCAATACAAAAAAAGTTGTCGACAATTAACAAGTAAAAGAATAGGGAAAAGTGCCTTAGGGGACTAGTCCTTAGTTTGCATTACAATTCCTGGTAAGAATTTGCAAAAAAGTTGCTAAGTGCATTTCCCAGTACTTCCCAATGAAATTGTGCCCTTAGGGGACGCACCAGAATTCGTGGCGCGGACAATGTCCGCCTGACATTGGGGGGGGGGGGGGGGGGGGGGGTCAGGCAATAGAGGGATGTGGGGGGGGGTCTGCGCCGTAGCTACTAGTATGGTTGATATTATTGCTGATTTTACTACAAACTACATTCAACAGACCGCCGCCGCAGGCGCCGAAATTTTCCCCCTAGTTTCCACCTGGGACGGTCTGGAACGATCTGGTAGTTCTCCGGTGGCTGTTCACTCCCGCATAAGCAGATGCTCCAACTACAAGTTTTACCGAAGAATCGAAATGTGTGCTAAATTAGGCTGTCCAGAAGGTCTAAGGTGGACGGAGAGTGGGAACCCCTATATATGCTCTCCCGCTTTATCGATGGAATACAAAAGGCATCTAGACGTACTAGGTACTTGGGTTGTTTCGTAAACCATTTTGCTTGGGCAGGTGCTGACCTCAGTAGCTTTCTTCTCCACTCTCTAGGCCTCTGCTGGGCTCATGTATCCTTACT
This sequence comes from Diplonema papillatum, assembly GCA_030068145.1. Taxonomy (NCBI): domain Eukaryota; phylum Euglenozoa; class Diplonemea; order Diplonemida; family Diplonemidae; genus Diplonema; species Diplonema papillatum. Next base: position 54,295 of record JAPJBO010000066.1, on the reverse strand, counting down.
TCAAAACCTTCTTTCTACCTCTTTGGGCTAAACATGTGAGTAGAATTCCCGGATCTGGCTACCGGCACTTGTGCGGCGAAAACAAATCTCCGCGCGAGGGCACAACAAGGGCACGGCCTCACAAAAGGTGAAACCAAACCGGATACTAACGAAGGGGAGGAACGCGTGGGGTGTGCGATCTCTGCGAAACGGGGTTCTATGCTCAGAAGAAGGGATAAGGGCCCCCCACTCAGCCTCAGAATACGGGTATAGCATCACAAAATCCGCGGCGTTGACAATTTGTGGGGTGTCACTATACCCAAACCCAGCATTGGTCAAGAAATGTTTGAGTGGACACGTCGGCGACGTCAGCAACACAGAAGTTTCAGAAGTTTCTGTGAACGGGCGAGGTGCGGCCACAACTGACTCTATGGTCAGCCTCAGCCGACGTTTCGACGAAACGCATTCCGTGTCACGTGGATTCTGTTGATGTGCGGGCCAGCAGCTCTAAAGGGACCCCGAAAGCTGCGAAGAGGGCCCGATAGGTAGCCGGAAGGCTCTCAAACTCGTTTAATGCGTCAGTGTAGTGCGCGTGCAGCCTAGGACATTTAGGAGCATCACAGACCTGCTATTGGCTCGCTCTTCCGCGCGCTATAAGTCGCGCGCAGTCCCCTTAAGAAGTAGTGCGCGTCTCGGGTAAGCAGCAAGCCGCCGATGCCAAAAGACACCCCCTACAACGACACGCCCACCTATTTAAGGGTCGAGATCTCGTTCGTTAACGGAATCAACCTGACAAATCACTCCACCAACCAGGAGCGGCCATGCACCACCACACAATTCATCGAGAAAGAGCTCTCAATCTGTCAATCCTTGAGATCGTCCTGACCTAGTAAAATTCCCCGTGTTGAGTCAAATTAAGCCGCATCGGGGAAGAGTGGGCGCGAGAGGACGAGCCCCGAGACTGCGACGATGGTTCAGACAGTGCGCTCGCCGTTTGACTAGCTGACGAGATGACCGATGATGTCGATGTAACAAGGAAGAGCGCTCGTGTGACGAGCGCGTTCACCGCCACTCGATAAAGCGAGGCGGCACCGATCCTTTTCTAGAAGCTGTCCAGCGGGGGCAGTCCCAGCCACGTGTATTTTCGAATTCGGCGACAAGTACCCGAACACGGGTCAGTCAGGGAGTGAGATGCTTGCAGGCCAAGCTCTGCTTACGACTAGCATCTACCGGTTCTTGGGGAGACTCTGTAAACGAGTTCACCTCTGAACCGTGGCTTTGCAAGCACGGAAAATGCGACTTGACGCTTAAGTTGCAGTCCCTGGGAAGCGAAGGCGAAAGGGCGAAAAGAACGACGGACTGCCTTGCTTGCAAAGGTTGATGGCGACACTGCAACTTGGGCAAAACCGCTTCTGGCGGAGCAGGCCCTTTCGCTAGGCTTGACATCATGTCCATCTTGGCGAAGTCAAAGTTAGTGGCGACCACTGAAGATCAGAAAAAGGCTGATTGGATGAGCTGAAGCAGCACTGAGAAGCGCCACATATGGAGGTGTTTCTACTAGCCTTCTGAATTGGCAGACCACGACAGTAAAGCGGACACTTCAAGCGAGGTTTTGCGTTGAGCTGTGCAATGTGAATAGCCTCTATTCGAGCCAACCCGGCTTTTCTTGGTGCAAAAAGTGTATTGTTTCTGGAAAGCGCTGATGGTGTGATCCAAACCAAGTTCTGCCGGGTTCCTGCCGGGTTCCTGCCGGGTTCTTACCGGGGGTCCATTTTTTATTTTTGGCGGCTTGCATCTCCCATCGAGTCGCTGCTAGCTCTTAGGCATTTGTCGACGCTTCACGCAGTACCTGCCGCGATATGGCCACAGAATAGTCTTCAAACTCCCTGGATATGCAGTGCTGAGGTCGGTGTCAATCACCGAGAAAGGAGAGCCGTGAGGGTTAAGTAGTGTATAGAAGCCTCCATAGATGCCCCCGGGTGGGTATATTGGGTAGTATCCCAGGTACCCATCCCTTAAATCCCTCATGGGGGCATTTCTTGGGCCGGCGTGCTATTCTGGAGGTACCTGCAGAACCTCAACTGAAATGTGAACCGCATCCAGCAGCTACAGGCATGACAGAGTTGGCTTCCGTTCGGACGTCGTGAGCTGTCAGGCTCGGACGACAGTGACCTGGAGAACTTTGATATGGTTGCATGGCACATCATTTTCCATCAGAGCATCGAGTATGGCACCACCCTGTCTCATCCAACCAGGCTTGGAGGTACTCCTGGAACGCTCGCTACCTGGTGCGACTTGCACCCGCCGGTATCCGAGTTTATCCGGACATCTACGTGATCCGAAGGAAAGGGAAATCAAAAAACGGTTTTCGGGAGATTTCATGTCGGAGCTTGCAAAAATCTGTAGCATAGTGGATCTGGCTCACGCAACCTGATGCTCCGGAATGCGGGTGCATCTCACTTTTGGCGCCTTCGTCGTGTTCGTGCCCACAGCTTGTGTGGGGTCTCGCATCAGAATTGCCAGAGGCATCACTAATGTCTGCGGCAACGCTGTTGTCAACAATTTTTGGCCTGGTTCTTGATCCTAAAAATGTAGATTTCCTAACTGGTGTTTGATGGAGTTTCCGAAAGTTAATCGCCGAAGAATGAGATTTCCTTACTGGTGTTTGTTGGAGTTTCCGAAAGTAAACTTGAGTGCCAGGGCAACTATTGAACGCGGTCGCTTCCGAGACGTTGAGCAGCATCGATTTCCTCATTTCTTGTTGTTTTTTTGGAGGGGGGGGGGTTTCCCCGATTCAGACTAACCCAAAATACGTGTAAAAAAATATAGAAGACTTTAAGTTCGTACTGAATGCGAATGACAGAGAACTAAATAGTCTTTTATTTTCGATTAGTCAACCTCGGCGACCGCGCAGGAAACGTCTTCGAAGAAGAACTCTCACGTACACTACGTACAGAGAAAAGTTTCCTGGTTGTTGAGGCTAATCAATAAACAGGAATGGAAAGACGCAGATACCTTACAGCGCAGACGACGGGCGAGCTAACCACACAGACACAGCACACCGACAAGCCCATAAGCCCCTTAGTCCGGGCAGGCAACACGAGTCCCTAAGTCCCTTTCTAGTCCCTTCCCCGGAGCAGTAGAAGCAGGGAATAGTCCCTCAAGGTTCCAGACCCTACCTGCGGAGTCTTACACTCCCTGCGACCCTTTTCCCTTTCCCCTATTTTATTTTACACTTTCTTCGACGAAGACTTGATGCTAGCATCAAACATGCATGCGAGGCAGTACTCTGCCTAAACATTAAACTAAGTTTTTCCCCGGAGCAGTAGAAGCAGGGAATAGCCAGCACGCAAGCGACCTGTACGACGAATTCGTCCGGTCAGCCGACGCGGAGCAGGACCCTGTGAAGAGAGCGTCACTCGCGGTGGTCAGTCTCGAGCTGTGCGCGTTAAAACCGCAGATGAACCCCCCGTCGGTCGAGGAGGTGAAAGAACTGATGGCCGACCTCCATAAATGGAACATGCCAGACATGATGAGCATGGCCAGGATAGACGTGCCGGTTGCCGACTTAAAAAGAGAACGCATGAGTCTGACTAATATAGGTAGCATCCGTGAGATCGGGACGAAGTTGAAAATACAAGACGAAGGCGGAAAAACGAAGGATGACCCGCGAAAAACGCTCCAGATGGAATCCGGTGTCAGGTTGCCGCTAGACTTCTCGCCGAAGAAGGCTCCTCTTTTCCTGACGAGGGCGGTTGATGCTTTCAACATCACGCCGATACCAGCAAAGGTAGACGAGGCAGTCTACGAAGAAGCGAAGAAGCAAGTATGACACAGCGCACAAAAGCATCCTGCTCGAAGAATCTGTCGAAGATGGATAAAGAGATGATGCCCAGCACGACGCATATACTGATGCGGATTCGGCACGCGATAGCACTGCTGGTGTGCGAGGCGGTTCCTCAAAAGGATCAGCTTAGGTTTATCGTCATGGTAGCCAGCCAAATCCCGCTGGTGGCATCACACACAAGTGCTAACAACTGCTACATGGCGGCGGTAAAGTACGAGGAATACGCCATGAAGAGAGCGACGGACCTATCTCGCGACGTTTCGGTGGAGACGATGACAACCCTCGTCACGTGGCCGCCACGAAGCCGACTCTGGTCACCAAGAATGGCAACGTGACACCCAGACTCGCAAAGGTACGAGCCATACGGCAAGACCTCTGGGAAAGGTGGACTTAACAAGCCGGGGCACAAAGGCAGATGTCAGCAAAGAAGCTGACTCACCGTCTCCGAGACCACACAATCCAACGTCGCACAAACCCCTATCCTCTTTCATCCCGCCCTTCAGACGTCTTCTTCACCACCACGCGGCTCAAGCCATCAGCTGTGGCTTCGGTGTGAAGGCCCGTCGCAGAAGAACCAAGGGTCGCCTTTCCGTTCCGTCAACGATCACGATCCTCTGCAGAAACAGAAGGGCGTGTTTTACTCGTTCCAGGCAAGTTCGATGGAAGAACACGCTGCGATGACGGCAACAATTAAGTCGCACACATTTATGGCATCACAGCTGGATCCTGATCTTCAACAGTGCATCCGTGTATACGCTGACAACACGACAGCAGAGAACCGGAAATGGGCGGATAGGGCAGAGAAGAACAGAGCCGATAAAGCACGTTTCGACTCGTTCTTCGACACGAACCACCCGGCATATGCCATCGCGAGCAGGATGTCGTTGAAGAAGTTCTCGAGCTGATTGGTGCCGCAAAACCGGGAGTAAAGAACGAGTTCGTCCGAAGGTTAGGATTCAGTTTCCCGGTGGTGGACGATTTATGCGAAGAAGGAGTGTTTGATATCAACCCGGAGAACAGGAGTGCAAGGAAAAAGTATATTTTCCGAAAGAATAGTTCATTTGTATTATACGGTTATACGGCTCAATAGTAATTAGCCCCCGGATGAACCCGGCTTTTTCTCAGAACACACTCTACATACAGGCGGTCACGATCTCCGTGTTACTGAACGATGCGGCTCGCACCTGTGCGCGAGAGGTGCCGGTTGTGCCTGCAGTGTTCTTGGAACGCACTCTTCCGTATTGGCCGAGCTACCTGCAGTGCATGACGACGCTGCACATTGCGGAAGTCGCTCTTTACAGTGGTGTTTCCCGATGGTCGGCACTAAGGTGGCACTTGTTCAACGTTTTCTGCTTCTCGGATGTCATATACTTCGTAGGCAATGGCCGGATCTTGTTTGTCCTCGTTGCTGCTACGATGGTGTCCGTTCAACTCTGTACATCTATGGCTACCTTCCCCGAAGCAGATCGGCTGACCTGTGCGGAGTGGGTGCTCTTCACTGTAAACTTCTACTTGCTTCTGTTCCCGCTGATGTATCCCAACCCGCAAAGCGATGCTGCTATGAAAAGCGTCTCGGACGCAACATCGCAACGATTAGCCCGCGAACTTTCCCGGTTTTTGGACAACGCGCAAGAGGTCATGCGGTACATCAACTCGGTGTGGAGCGTGGCGATTACGATAAGCCTGGCGCTCGAAGGCCTTATTATCATACTTGTCCTCTACGTCCAGAATGATGTCTTCGGCCTGTTCCCCGTACTCATTGCATTCGCCTTCCACGCATCGAAGCCAATAGTGAAGGTACGCCTCGTCTCCTGCACTCAGCTTCTGCTTGTATAGTAAAACTCCAACTACTAGTAGCACATAACCTTCTGCCCAGTCCTCAATTAACCGAGCGCCATATCGTAGTTCGCGTGTTTAAATCGGCTCGTGCAAAGCATTCCAAAGTGTCCCACACAAAACGCGTACATTCGAATCTTAAGAAAGGCGAGACGCTTTTCTACGTGAGCTCACGTTCATCATTTTGCAGGGTGCCTCTGCATTCGACCGCACTAAGCTAGGACGTTGCTTCCAAGTATTCAAACGACCTTCTTCACAGGAGACAATACGCGTGTACTGCAGCCCCCTGTACGACCTGGTGTTGTGGTGCCTTGAGGCGGCTGACAAGATGTTCGCAGCCGCCGACCTAAGGAGCGCACACTTCGTCTTCTCCCTCACCAATTATCTTGACTGCGAACATGCTTCCGAAAGTGTCGTGAACGTTCTGTCCAGACCAGGGTCGATTACCAACAAATACGTTGCTCTAAGGTGTGCACACAGGTTGCACCTTTCCCCCGTTTTCGTTATGTCGCGTGCATTGGAAGGATGGATGTGCCGCCGTTGTTCTTGTCGCGACCCAGCTGTTTATATTCGGGATTGGTACGAAGCCCGGAGCCCCAAAGCACCCAGAACAACGTAGTAACAATGATTTGTAAACTCGAACGTGAATGCTGGCAGCGTATTTGGAAAGATATCGGCCGACCGATCATGTTCGCGTCCTCCCCAGTTACAGTTTGGGAAACAGTACAGTTCGGGCGAAGCTTAGTTTGGGTGATGCGGGCGGAGCTGAGTTCGGCGTGTGGTAGCAAGTTTAGCCTGTGTTGGCAAGTTCGGCGCCAGTACCCGGGGGGGAGACCCTAAGTTCTGGTGGTGAAGCAAAGCAAAGTGCGGGCGAAGCAATTCGGGTTCTGGTGACGCTGAGTTCGGCGTGTGGTAGCAAGTTTAGCGCCAGTACCCGGGGGGGGAGACCCCCGACTCCGTTTCCCGTGGTGCCCAAATACCGCGAGATACTGAGAAACCCCGCAAAAAACGCATATTTCGGGCGCATTAGACCCCGAAACCCAACAAACCTCGAAAACAATCTTCGACCGGAAAAGTGTGAGGGGCGGGGTTCGAACCCTGCCGATCGGCCTGAAGGCCGGCGCCCGCTCACTCTGCCACCCCTATGCATTTTGCCAGGAAGAAAGCTTGCTCTGCGCTATTACCTAGGCCAAAAACAATACAGTTTCATAATTGTTGCAAGAAAAAGCCGGGTTGGCTCGAATAGAGGCTATTCGCATTGCATGTTCATAGGACCTCCAGTCTCGAACCACTCTGATGAGTCTGAAAGTCAACCCCCACAAAGTTATCCCATATTTCATCGTTGGCAAATTCACAGGACTCTGTTTATCATTTCCGGACGGAATGAGATCTACCCGGCGCTCACGTCGCAAAGAGCGCAAGACGCACTTGTGAGGGAAACCCGCGCATGGGTGGCCCGATTGCATGCGTGGAGTCCGGAGGGGCGAGTCGCCGCCTCGGACCCTACGTGGTCTGCACCTGCGTTAACCCTCATGAAGTACCGCCGCAGTGCACGTTGTGCACTGGCCCAGCTGTCCTCGGATACAGAGTTTGTAACTCACTTGACAGACGTGGTAGTAGCGCACGGAAAGCCGCTGACTGCTGCGGCAACCGACAGTTGCAGACAGAAATGTGTGTATTTTCTGGCAGTACTCCTGGCGGACTGGAGGCAAGCCGGGATGGTGTCCGAAGATACTGTTGGACGCACCACTGCTCGACTGGTTTCGGTGGTGTTCAAGACGACTAGGACGTCGGCTTTGATGACGGTGACCCTCATGCGCTATTTGCAAGCTGTCTTCTCCAGTCTCCCAGCCAGGAGTGATTTTTTTGAGACACACCTTGGGTGCCGGGCGCAGTGCTTTGTGCAGCTTGACGTGCCTTTCAATCACGTTGCGCTCCTGACCCTAGTCGCAGTCGACATTTGCAGCACGTATTTAGTGCTGGACCTCGTTCTGTCGCTCTTAGAAGCTTACGAAGCTTTCCTTCAAGCGATTGGACCCGCGTTGATGCAGTACCTTCCAGGGTCTTTAGTAGCCCAGAACACCGAACGCCTTGCCCGCACCGTCATCCGGGCTTCGTCTTTGGGGCGCCAGGGCAACCGCGTTGCTGCGAAGGGACTTGCCCTCCTCTCCCTCCTTTCTGCAATGGACCCACAAAACGTTCGCCCTTTGACACAAAGCGAGGGATTCCGTGCACTTCTCTTTGGCTCGCTCATTTATCATCCGGACCCAGGGACTCAGTCTCGTGCTGTCGAGCTCCTGCAGCTGATAGAGTCGTATCACAGTGACCCGTCACACAAAAGAGCCGGTCTAAGCGATGTTGAAATGAATGACGCTATCTCCGTTGTAGAAGATACTGTCACGGATGACACGTGTTGCATCTGCCTAGCTGGTCTGGATTGCTTGCCTCCGGTTGGCCGTCTACGATGCCGCCACGCATTTCACGTGTCGTGTGTAAAGCTGTGGTTTTACAACCACGAGGCGTGCCCAACTTGCAGAACCCCTGCGCTTCCAACTCCCTCGCACGACACAGAAGGTGAACCAGCCGGCCTCTTGGCGAGAGCAACATCCGACGACCTGAGCACATAAGGCTTGATAGGATCCTGATGTTGCTTTCAGTATCCATCAGGGATGCTAGGTAACACCAGTTCCGAGACCCCGGCTGTTCATCGGGATTATTACAGAAGTGTTGGATGCTCGATCTGTGTCTCGCTCACAATTGGAGTGTTTGATTGTTTTATGCAAATCATGCCAGTTTGTTGTGGCTTGTGCCGGCTTGGAAATGTGCGCTACGCGGTGGCCTGATGGATTCATCCAGGCCGTGAGCCGTTTCTGGGGTTTGGACTCGCAATGGCCCAGTGGTCGCTTGCACAGGACTGCCATGAGCCACCAGAGTCCTGGAATACCAGGGCAGGCGACAACCCGGCACCTCAACCAGCGCGAAGGTGAGACACTCCCCCCGCCCTGGCCGCCCATGCGCAGGCGGAAACACTATCACGTGCTCAGCGAATGCACGGAGACAAGGAGCTGCGGCCAGACGGTGCGACCACACCCCCTTTTTTTTCCTGCGACGGGACAGGGCAGGGCCTTGTATATAAAAAGTCGTCCCACGTAACTGTCCATACATTGCTCGGAGTTACTAAAAATCCCAGTTGCGGCTGCACGTTTTTGTATCCGACAGGGGCACCTCTTTGTGGTTGTCACTACTGTTCACCACAGAGCTGTCCTTCGGGTAGCAAAAGAGCCAGGCGAGTGTTGGGGTACTGCAGCCGGGATCATTCAAGAACGCTTGGCTGTAATCTGCAACAGCAGGGCGGACAGCCTTCGCTTTCTTGGCAACACGTCATGAAACAATACACAAGCCAAAAATACCAGCGCCGCAGGCGCGGAATTTTTTTTCAAGCTATGGGGCCAGTCGCAGGTTCCAAAATTGAGGCTGTGCGTTGCTTCAACGATGATCCAAAGGTGCAGTAACCGGTGCTGTGTACTGCTAGTGTGACTGTTGTAACGTAGCACTACTACTGGGCCCTCAGCCGTCGCATCATTCTCTATTCTCTGGTGCTCGGACTTGGTCCGAGCACCAGACCCATATACAAGCCACTGGGACAGGGGGCTAGTTTAGTTGTTCCTGAGCAGGTGCCTGGTGAGGCAAGATTGGAATAGAGTGACGCAAGTTGTGCAGAGCGTTACATGTCCGCGTCCAAGTCTACAGTTTTCACCTGCACCTCTAACACAGACCTGGAAGTTCTTCACGCTCTCCTTTCTTGCCACCTTGCATTCATTTTTCTCTAGCCTAAGCCTTGCCTGATGGCGTTTCTAGCAATCCTTTTCAGCTGATCTTGTTAGCTCGAAAGAGGATGAGGTTGTTCGGGTTTCGTGTGGGTGGGGGCAGCGATGTTGAGAGGTCGTGGAGTTCGCATAATTTAGTATTTTGGGGTCATACGATGAGTGTGTTATTGTTTGAACGGGATGAACACACTTGTCAGGGCTTAACATTCCCGACTCCTAGTCCCTGGCTGGCTGCAAACATGCAAACATTTCCTCAAACATTTGTGTTTGCGTTTGCAGATCTGGCAGATGCCGTTTGCAAACGGCAACAGTGCAAGTCTAGCGATGCATAGACACATGCAAGCAATTTAGACGTGAGCAAGTGACATTTATGCTGTTGTAGTAGGTAGCAGTGGCCGAGAAACCGCAAAAGCACATGTTTTGTTTCTGTGTGTAACCCCTTGTCGTACTTCTGGTGAGGAGAACTTGACCCTCCACAACAGCCGCTGTTGCTCGCAGCGGCCCACCTGGTCCGGGCTCCTGGTAAGTTCCCCAAAACTCCCCGACACTTCCCCGAAACTCCCCGATACTCGGGCAGGTGTCCAGGTGGGTAGTTGCGTGGACAGATGGGTGGATGGTGGTGGGCAGGTCGGTGGATGGGTGAACAGGTGGGTAGTTGGGTAGACGGGTGGGTGGATGGGCGGGCAAGTGGGTGAGGTGTGCAGGTAGGTGTGCTAGTGTCCCTACAACTGTTTGACCTGTCGTGGCCTCGGCGAGATCCAGCTGCTGCCCACCAGGCAGTTCGTCTCGATGAAGAAGAAGAAAGAAGAAAGAAAAAGGCCGCTCCTGGTCCAGGAACGTGACGGTCAACCACAGCTTGCAAAGCTTGAGTCGGAGGCAGCACAGTGCCACAACCCCGTCCGCTCTGCCCTGCGGCTGACCGTCTCGACGAGCTTGTGTTCAGCGCGAGCGCCAAGCCCCAAGGTGCGCCAAGCCTCGATGCTTTAGTTTGGGAAATCGGTAGCCACTTGACTCGTACCGGGCCGGTGGCTCTGCAGTACCGCCGAACACGTGAAGCTTGGCTCCCGTGTAGCAGGCTTTCCCTGGTACCTAATCTGTCTCGATGAAGAAGAAAAGTAAAGCAAGACCTGCCCCCTGAGCCTGCTGTCTCCTGCTGCTTCGGCAGACGACACATACTACGACTACTCGCGCACCGGGGACAAACAGTAAGCGGGGCAAGAAGCGACCAAAGCATGACACGACGCACGCAAAGAGGTAGTCGGTAGTGGCTTTGCGCAGTTTATTGTCACAAGTCGTTGCTGCATACTCAAGTTCAAACTACTACTACTGTTTTCAGATGAACGAGAACAAGACGAAACATGTCCGTGAAATTCAAACACAACTTTGCGGGCCGAATATTCAAAGACAGGTTCGAAAAAAAAGAAACTGCAAGTAATGCGAGTCCTGGTACGTGTGGCAAGGTCATCGCCACAGGAATGGACGCGAATGTCCCAAAGGCGGTGGGCGGCAGGAACAGCAGTACCACACATGGACACAGCCGCTGTAAACAAAATGCCGTTTGAGTACGTCAAGGCAGATCTCGAGTGTGTAGCATCTCACATTGAGAAGCTTGTGGAAAACCGGAAAAACCGGGTGCTGGACCATGCAGCCACTTACCTTCTCAAGCACAAAGGTAAGATGCTGCGACCTGCAATCGTTGCTTTGTGCGGCTATGCTTCTATGCCGGGATTGGACGATAGATGCAAGATTTTACACGGCATGACAATGATGGACATGATGCGCAGCGAAAAGACGGACATGGGCGACCTGTCAGCTCATCCTTTCAACAAGCACCTCCGGCTGGCGGAATTGACGGAGCTGGTGCACACAGCATCCCTCATACATGATGACATTCTTGACGAAAGCGATGTCCGAAGGAGCCAGCCCTCGCTTCACAAGGTAGTGGGTGTGAAACTAGCGGTGCTTGCAGGAGATTACTTACTAGCCCGTGTGTCCACCGGTCTGTGCACGCTGGGTGATATTCGAATTGTTCAAGCTATGTCTCAAGCCTTAGAAGATTTAGTCCATGGGGAAGTTGTGCAGATGCAGGGGCCTCGGGATATAGATACTTACTTGCACAAATCATTTTGCAAAACGTCGTCCCTAATCGCGAACAGCTGTAAGAGTGCCGCCATACTGAGTGACCCGGCCAACACCGAAGTGCACGATGCTGTTTTCACCTACGGCAAGCACCTCGGCCTCGCCTTTCAGATTGTCGACGATGTTCTTGACTTCGTGTCCACTGGCGAAGAATTCGGTAAACCAGTGTTAAATGACCTCAAAACCGGTGTGGTGACCCTTCCAGTATGAACCGCGTTTCTTTTATTCTGTGTCAGCTTTTGATGAGAAGTATATCCGTACGTTTTTTTTGTTGACCGAGTGCGCCAGACCTGCCTGAGTAGATGGTGTCCTGCCCGACTGCGCCGGTTCAGCGCATTCGTCAACCGGCGAAAGAAACTTCAAGGCGAAGTAGAACTCGCCGACGAAAACACCCACGATGGCCCACGCGTGCAGCAACCGACCACCCAGCGTCTTCACCTCTTCGAGATCCCGTGCCAACCCAGCCACAAGGCCTGTTTACCACCCTGGGGCTCGCAGCAGAACTGAGAGAATCCTATTCTTTTAAACGTCGTTCATGACAGAGATGAAACATTTGCAATCTGTAGATATCGGTATTGCAAGAACACTGTGATCTGTGTCACAATCCTTGCAGTGTCTCCTGTTAGATGAGTCAAAACGTCTTTAAGTGTCCAGTTTCCTGGGAAAGAGAAGGACGAAGTGCATTGCCCCTCCTTAGCGGTGCAGGGCACTAACTGCACTTGTGCACTGCCGCCACAGCGGTGCACTGCCGCAGATGTGTAAGAAAATAGAAGAACCCACCAGAATTTGTGCAGCGATGCGATAGCTATGCAGATGTACACACAAGGCCGCTTCTGCTGCTCTGTCTGGCCCTCGACGCAATCAGCACGGCAAGCAACACCAGCCAAGTCAGGTCTTGTAGAAAGCAGTTTGAAACAAGTGTGCAGCGCAGACACAGGTACATCCTCGGAAGATTATTGTCTTCGTGGCCTCACGGGTTCTCCTTATGCATTTATTCGCAGTATCAACAACCACCGGTTAGGTGCTTGCATGAGTTTTCCACAACCTTGCAGTCTCCTCACACTGATCTGGTTAGTTTTGTTTTTTGCAATGCTAATGAACGTCTGCAGGTCCTTCTCGCAGCACAGCGTAGCCCTGCCATGGTCGAGCTGATGGAGGGCAATTTCTGCATGGAGGGCGATATCGACAAGGCTGTTGATATAATTCGAGAAACGAATGTTATTGAAGAGTCGAGACTGCAGGCAAAACAACAGGTTCAAATTGCCATCGAAGCTCTAAAGGTGTGTTTTGCGGGCAGTGGGTCAAGGTTGCTACAAACATGTACATGACTCATACTCGAACCCGAAACGGCGCCTATTTGAGGTACCCCCAAGAGGGCTCGAAGAGGGGTTCCAGCCCCTGCTGAGCCACTCGAGGCTCATTTACCACCGCCTATTGTGTGTTGACACACGTTTTTGAGTGGAACAGAAAAATATCACCAAAAATTCCCGGAGTGCCAATGGGCGGTGTTGACTTCCGATAGATATGTTTGCCAAATGTTCTGGCTGTACATGTTGACCAAATTCGTAAACAAAACAGGTAATCCCCGATTCTGTCGCAAAACAGTCCATGATTGATCTGTCAGACGTGGTGCTTTCGCGCCGAAGGTAGCAGGGTAGACCTTACAAAGCATGCTGTTTTGATCAGGCATGGCACCAGATAGCAATCTGGAGACCCTGGCACACACACTCAGTATGAAACTAAAGGGCGGGCAGACATCCTCCATAGCTCTTCCACGAGAGCACAGGGGCACTGGGTGTTTCTGCAGTGTCCTTCAAGGGAACAAGTTTGCCCTGCTCGCATTACTGACATGAGGCCATGATTTCGTCACCTTCCCCGATCACCTCGTTCTTGATGTTCACCACGTGTTGAATTTCAATGCCTCTTGCTTCACCATGGAGTTGGCATGACACTGACACACTGCGGGCGGAGGTCTGATTGCAGAATAGGAGTCTTCACAGGGTCGATGTGCTCCACTGGGTGGCTGAATCGCACAGAACAGCCTTGTTGGTACAGGACTGTTTCTTCAGCATCCAGACCGTTGTTCAGTGGGTGTTCCTTGCTTTGCACCCACCATCCTTTCTCGAATGACGCTTCTGTTCGTCCGCGTTTCATAAACGACTTACTGCGTATCGATTTAAGAGTCAGAGACCGGTAATCAAAGTTCCCTCATCTCGGGTGATTCCTTCTGCTCCGTTTGCATCTGATGCCCGGAACACAAAGTTGGACATGCAAGTGTTGACGAATATAGTTTCTTGATATCTCCGCATTGCTCACAGGACAGCATTTGTCCGATTTCTGTTCTCCGATTTGAGCCTGCCACTGCTGTAAGTGTTCTAACTTCACTGACAAGACTTGTGAAAGATACTCTGTCGCATGCTGGTTCTTAACAAAACTCGGAACCGGCTTGCCAGCTCTTCTGCAGCGAATCATGTGTCTCTTTAGACACCTCTGGAGGACTATGCAAAAGGATGCTACAGCCAGAACTTCATGGTCAGCAGAAAAGGCCCGATTGCCAACTAGAACCTATCCCAAAAGGACACCATGTTCATGAGATGGCGAAAAAACACGTCTAATGGGAGCCTTTTGCTCTGCCTTTTGAACAGCCTACCAGCAGACTGTGCGAACAAAGAACAAGCAAACATGTACAGGGCGTACACAGAGTGGTTGAGAAGACACAAGAGGATCACAACTCCATTCAGAAAAGTTGATCAAGGATTCTGAAGGCCCGTCCCTTCAGCGAAGTCCGCCCTCATCAAGGCTTCTAAAGGTCCGTCGTTCCAGAAAGTTGTCCCACATTCAGCTTCTGAAAGCCAGTCCCTCCAGAAAACTTGGCCCACATCAAGGCTTCTAAAGCCAGCCCCTCCACAAAAGTTGGCCCACATCAAGGCTTCTAAAGGCCAGTCCCTCCAGAAAACTTGGCCCACATCAAGGCTTCTAAAGCCAGCCCCTCCACAAAAGTTGGCCCACATCAAGGCTTCTAAAGGCCAGTCCCTCCAGAAAACTTGGCCCACATCAAGGCTTCTAAAGCCAGCCCCTCCACAAAAGTTGGCCCACATCAAGGCTTCTAAAGGCCAGTCCCTCCAGAAAACTTGGCCCACATCAAGGCTTCTAAAGCCAGCCCCTCCACAAAAGTTGGCCCACATCAGGGCTTCTAAAGGCCAGTCCCTTCAGACAAGTTGGCCCACATCAAGGCTTCTAAAGGCCAGTCCCTTCAGACAAGTTGGCCCACCTCAAGGCTTCTAAAAGCCTATCCCTTCAGAAAAGTTGGCTCACATCAAGGTTTCTAAAGGACAGCTGCTCCAGAAACTTCGCCCACATCAGCTTCTAAAGGCCAGTCCCTCCAGAAAAGTTGGCTCACATCAAGGCATCTGAAGGCCAGTCCCCTCAGAAGAGTTGGCTTCTAAAGGCCAGTCCCTCCAGAAATTTTGCTCATATCAATGCTTCTATAGGCCAGTCCCGTCAGAAAAGTTGGCCCACATCAAGGCTTCTAAAGGCCAGTCCCTCCAGAAAAGTTGGCTCATATTAAGGCATCTGAAGGCCAGTCCCCTCAGAAGAGTTGGCCCACATCAAGGCTTCTAAAGGCCAGTCCCTCCAGAAAAGTTGGCCCACATCAAGGCTTCTAAAGGCCAGTCCCGTCAGAAAACTTGGCTCACATCAAAGGCTTCTAAAGGCCAGTCCCCCCAGAAAAGTTGGCTCACATCAAGGCTTCTAAAGACCAGTCCCTCCAGAAAAGTTGGCTCACATCAAGGCTTCTAAAGGCCAGTCCCTCCAGAAAGGTTGGCCCACATCAAGGCTTCTAAAGGCCAGTCCCCTATGAAAAGTTGGCTCACCAGTCGTGGCAGCAGGGAGAGTGGACATGTCTAGGACGTAGGGGAGTGCGAGCGATACACCACAAGAGCCTCGGCGGAAGCAGTGTGCCCCCCCCCGCAAACCCGCACTCGGTGGCCCTAGCGGGCCCCCTCGTGAATCCCGAACCTTTGAAAGAAGGCGGCCGTCTTGTCCAGGAAAGGGGGCCTCTCATCTATGGGAGGCCCGACTCGAGCAAGAAGAAGTTGAAACCATTCAAATTGAAACGACAAAAAAGGTAATAAAAACAACCGGAAGAACATGACACCAAAATAAAAGATGGCGGGGTGACGAGGTTCAATGCCGGTTGTTTTGGCGCCCACCGGTAACAATGAAGTATGCCATTTTTTTTGCGATTAAGTGAACAAGTGCAGAGAGCGGTGTGCGTGCTCAATTTGATGATGGTTTTGACCGATGCATCTGAAGAAACCCTCACAGGAATTCGAAGTACAGACGAACGACGTTCTTTCGAAGATCGGAACTTCTTCCCCATTTCGACATCAGGGGCGCTCATCGCATTGTTGAGAGCTCCTTTGGCAAGGTGGCCCTGTGAACTGCAGGAAACTCTTCAAAGGGATCAAGAGTCACACAAAGGATATTCCTCATCATCCTCCGCTTCGAAGTCCAGACGATGGCTCATTGCTTGTTTTTGACATGAGGGACAAAAATCTGACCTGCACCTCCTCGTGGTGTTCCTCGGAAACGCGCTGCAAGCGCGGCCGACGCAGGCAGTCTTTGTTGTTTATCCAACTGTCTTTGCCTGATGATTGATCAGGATTCTTTGACAGGTTTGGACAGTTTCCTGTTCAGCCAAACGATACCATTCACGTGTCACGCTGTTCGTTAATTCTGGTGCCGCTTGCTGGTCATTCATTGGCTGTCATTGTTGGAACGATCTCTGGCGATTGGCAGTCGTTCTGGTGCCAATCCTTGGCCATTGGCTGTCAATCTGGCACCGTTCTGCGGTCATTTGCCGTCCTTCAAACAAAGGTGCTTTGGACATTTGCAGTCGCTCTAGTACCGCTCTTTGGCGGTTCGCTGTCATTCAGGCGCGGCTCTTTGGGCATTTGTGGTCATTCTAGCTCCGTTCTTTGGTCGTCGGCAGTCATTCTGGTGCCGCTTGCTGGTCATTGGCTGTCAGTCTGGCACCGTTCTGCCGTCATTTGCCGTCCCTCAAGCAAGGTGATTTAGACATTTGCAGTCGTTCTAGCGCCGCTCTTTGGCCGACCGCCGTCATTCAGGCTCGATGGGCATTTGTAGTCGTTCTAGCGGCATTCTTTGGTCATTGGGAGTCGTTCTGGCGCCGCTTCTTGGCCATTTGCTGGCATTCTGGCACAGTTGTTCTGGTACCGCTCTATGGCCGTTCACTGTCATTCTGGTACCGCTCGTTGGTCATTGGCTGTCCTTCCTGGGCGATCTCTGGCCAGTTGCAGTCGTTCTCGTTCTGCAGTTTGGCCATTGCAGTCGTTTTAGCGCCACTCTTTGCCCGTTCACTGTCATTCAGGCGTGGCTCATGGGCATTTGTGTAATTCTAACGCTGTTCATTGGTCATTGGCTGTCAGTCTTGGGGCAATCTCTGGCGATCGGCAGTCGTTCTGGCCCCGCTCCTTGGACATTGGCTGTCATTCTGGCACCGTTCTGCAGTCATCTGCTGTCCTTGAAGGAAAAAAAGACAGGTGTTATGGACATTTGCAGTCGTTCTCGTACCGCACTTTGGCCGTTTGCTGTCATTCGGGCATTGCCGCCCACAGTTGCATACGTATAGGCGACACCAGGGACGCAGCGCCCCTCGGCTCGGCAAGCCAAGACATACCGGAAGCCGGGGAGGTCGACAATGGCAACAGAGAAGGCGGTGGAGTGGGGGCGCAGGGAGCTACGCGCCCGCGCCACCCGCAGCCGGAGGCACCGACAGGAGACCCCGAGGTTTACCCAGAACACCCCGACCGCTCCCCGAGTGACGCGATGAGAAGCCCCGCAGACACGGTGGCGGGGCCAGCAGAGGCAACGGCCAGCGAAGGCCACAGCCCCGTCGTGACCGCGCCAAAGGCCACAACGCAGAGCACACCCCAACGCACGAGCGAGACCGAGGGTGGGCACGGGCCAGCGAACAGTGGGACCAGCGACGAGGGGCCGAGCTCCGAGGAGTACCTTGCAAGGTTCGAAGAAGCAACAAGGAGATTGGCGGCGGGCAGAGCCCCGCAGGAGGGGAAGCTCGAAGCTGAGGCCGCCGGGGACGACGAAAAGGACTCGTTGAGCTCAGAGTCAGACGAGCCCAACTCCCTATCGACAGGCCCGAGGACTGTCACAGCGGCAAGGGGCATGGGAGTAGGGGATGGACAGGGAGGGCAGGCCTTTCACGTGACACCCCCCGACACACCCCGGACTCCTGAACCCGAAACGGCGCAAGAGTCGGCGGCGAGGCCAGGCACCTCGGGGCCGGATGGCCAGGCCGGCGACCCAGGAGCGGAGCTGTTCCCTGCGAGGGGAGTTCCTGACATGGATGCAGAGGAGGGCATTGCTTTCCGGCTTGCGGGCGTGCGGAGGAAGAGAGACGCGGACTCGGCATGCGATGAGGGAGGCGAGGACGAGCCCCCAGGGCCAACCCGGGGAATAACAAAGAAGGCCAGGGGACCGAAGTACGCATGGGACGTGGTGACACCCCCGGAGCTAGAGGACAGGTTCCCAATCTCGCTACACAGGAAGGCGGGGCAGGGGAGAGTGGCGGACGAGTGGGGATGGGCGGCCCTTAACTGGCTGGCAGTCGCACACGGGCGGCGGAGGGTGCCCTTCGCCGAGTTGTTCAGGATCCAGATGTGGCTAGCATGGGAGCGCCGCAGGTCCTCGGACTTCGAGACACCCATAGACGAGCAGCTCGCACTGCGAGGGAGGTGCACAGCGGAAACACTGACGGTGGCGGCTCGCGACCTTCTGGGCATCATCCTCCTCAGGGGGAAACCGCCTCGAAAGCACCCCCCGGGGAGGTGGTCTGCCCTCCTGGGGACGTTGCAAGACGGGGAGGAGGGCCAATGGAAGTATGCCAGGGCACACCCGAAAGGGAAGGGGATCCTGTTCATGGACACCGAGGCAGGAGAAAGCCGCCAGGACCCCGCATGGCACGAGCTCGACGCGGTCTACACGACTTTGTACGCCCAGGTCCCGCTGCCGCTAAAATGAGGCACGAGCCCCTGAACCAACGGGGGGAGCCCAATGGCCCACCCCCACCCCCAAACCTGGCGCACTCCCCTCCCCATCCCTCGACCCCAAACCCCCCCCGCTCCCTCTCCCACAAACACAAAACCCAACCCCCCCACCTCCCCACCCCCACCCTACCCCTCACTCTCCCCCGCACTCGCCCTTGTCTCTCTCACCCACTCCACCGCACTCTCTCTCTCTCTCTCTCTCTCTCTCTCTCTCTCTCGAACACCCTCTCACCCACACTGTCTCTCACTCTCCCTCACTCACTCTCTCGCTCTCTCTCTCGTTCTTTTCTTTTACCGTTCACCCTTCCCATCCCCACCCGTTTCCTTTCAGTTCTTTGTTTCTTCCCTTTCATCCTCCTCAGTGCGGTATGCCCTTTCTTGTTTTGTCACAGGGTATGCTGTTTCTTTTTTTTAGGGCGGCTCGAGAGGGTGCAGGTCCGGTCCGGCCAAGGTTTGCACTTCTCTTTTGTCACCCCCCCCTCACCATGCAACCAGCAAAAACACAAACAGGCCTCAACAGAGAAATTGAAAATAAACAAAGATGCGAGGTGGCTTGCCACCGCGGATCGAAGAGGGCAGGTGGTCCGCCACCAAAACTGAACCAGCCCGGATAAAATAGATTAAATTGGTCATGCTTATGTGTTTTTGTGGTGAATCTTTTGTCTCCTTCTGTTTTTCTTCGGTCTCTCTTTTGGTCCCCCGTTCTTACAAAGGAAAAAAAAAAGAGAACAACAACAACAACAACCACAGCAACAGGACATGGAGGTGGACGGGGCAGGGGCGGGCCCAGCAAACCCGGTACAGGAACCAGCCCCCCCGGTACAGGTACCAGCCCCCCCGGTACAGGTACCAGCCCCCCCGGTACAGGCACCAGCCCCCCCGGTACAGGAGCCGGCCCCCCCAGCACAACCGGACGCGTTGCGGGTGTCCCAGCTAGACGCGCGAGCGTTCTACCTGGATGATGGCGCCGCGGCGGGGCTATGGGAGCACCTGAGCGCGTGGCTCGCCGCATTCGAGCTGGAGGGGGGCGCGGTGGGAATGCACCTCAACAGAGGGAAGAGCGAGGTGGTCTGCCTCGCGGGCGAGCGGGTGCCGGACGAGTTCGCGGCCATGACCCGGTGTTCTCTGGAGAGCTGGGAGATTCTGGGAGCACCCTGTGGGTCCGAGGCCGCGGTACGGGAGGCGGTGGCGAAGGTCCTGGACAGGGCCGAGAAGCGGGCGAGGGCCATTGCCAGCCTCCCGGACCCACACACGGCCCTGGCCCTGTTGAACTCGTGCGCGGGGTTCGTCTGCGTGGTCTCCCTCATGCGGGCCACGGGCCCGGTGGCGGACTACGGGAGGGTGGACACCTTCATGTGGCGAGCCCTGGCGAGGACCCTCGGGGCCGAGCTGGGGGACACCGAGTGGGTGCAGGCCTCGCTGCCCCTGAGGCTGGGCGGCCTAGGGATGCACGCGTGCGCCGACTCGGCGGCCGTGGCAGGGGTGGCGGCAACCTTGGAGGGCATCAAGGGTCTGCCGCTGCTGACGAGAGCCCCCGGGGGGGGGCCACTACAAATCACACCCACACAGGACTCCGTATGCGCGGCGTCGCTCGCCTGCCCCAGACTTGCACAGGCGAGGATCCGCAGCTGTGCCGCCAATATTTCAGCCTAAACGAGCATCCGCCCACGTATTTTGCATATCCCGAGCATTTTAGGACCACCCAAGTGGTAGGTTTCTGGTTTTGAGCTGCTGGAGGCCCCCCTTTTTTCCGAAAAACAGGGTCCTTTCAGGGTCCTTTCAGGGTCCCGGCGGTTTGGCGACACATTTTGCAGGCGTTTTATCAACCCACACCGGTGTTCCTGGGGTTTCCGATTGTTTTTGGGTTGGGGGACAAAATCTGACTTGCCACCTCCTCGCGGTGTCCCCTGGAAACGTGTTTTTCGAAACGCGGCCAAGGCAAGCAGTACCTTTGCTGTGGGTGAAAGCCCCTTACTTCGTATCTGGCGTCCGAGCTGCGCACCTACCCTTCCCGGGCGTAAAAGATCCTGCCCCAAGCTGCCCAGCAGGAACGGGGGGGGCGGTGCAAAGAGGCACCTTCCAGGTGAGCCTTGCCAAGTTTGACTCCCTTGTGGCCCTCTCATCGTGAAGGCGGGGTAAAATCGGGATGGTTACCAATGTGCCCCCGGTTTTTTGAATTAGTTGGCCCCAGTCTGAGTGACAGGTGGCGGCTTGTGGCTGAGCCGCGGCCTTTCCAGGCCCTTAGCCGACTCTCCTTTCGTTTTTCTGAGTCCCCAGTGCCGTGGGGCAGGCGCCGGTTGCAGTGTGCAACTGGTGCGGGTTCAAACCGCGCCTGTCTGTGTTCGTGGTTGTGCCGTTTTTCGTTGTGAAGAAGTGAACCCGGAGAACCCACCAGGTCAGGCACCAGGTTTCTTGTCTGGCAAACTGTACGGCCTGGTGTTTAAAAAAAAATCAAGGCTGTCTGTGCGGTGAGGTGAAGTCCTAAATATGACGTTTGAAACTTTTTTTGCCCATTCTATTACTATTTCAAACTTTTATACCATTCTATTACTACCCCCAAACTTTTATACCATTCTATTACTACCCCCAAACTTTTATACCATTCTATTACTACCCCCAAACTTTTATTCCATTCTATTACTACCCCCAAACTTTTATACCATTCTATTACTACCCCCAAACTTTTATACCATTCTATTACTATTGAAACTCTGGAGACTGAATTCACCCATTGCTGGCAGCCCTCGGTACAAAAACAAGCACATGCTTGTCACAAAAGCCTTGTGCGAGTCTGCCTCTATTCGACTTGGAAGTGAAGTTGCCTCATGATGTAAATGTGTCACATTGTGTGGACCATTACGCGGTATCCAAACATGAAGGAGACCGGCTTGTAGTATGGTCAAAACTTGAACCCATTACGGTCCCAAAGCTGAACCCCATTCCCAAACTTTGAACCCATTTTGGTGTCACCCAGTGAGTCGGTCACTGAATTACGTTAGTACAGTGTTAGGAACAGTCACCAAGTCCAGGGTGCCCGACACTTCTACTGTTTTTCCACTTTCCATCCCCAGCCCCGAGAGCCGCGGGCTTTCCAGGGCTGGGTCCCATTGACAGCCTGGGAACCATTCCCGCAGCATGTACTACGTGTTGCCCGTAAACGAAACGTAGCCAAGCTCTGCGAGTTGATGTTGCCGACTCAGTTGACATCCTGGCATTCCTGATGACACCTGTTCTGCGAGAACTCTCAAATGGAATTACCAAAGCCGGTAACCCACATGGAAGGGTTTGTGCTGACTCGCAGGCCCGGGCGGCAGGGTTGTGCAGCAGAGCGCGACTGCGGTGGGCCAAAGAAACTGACCGATGATTTCTAGCGTTATTTGTGGATTTCACAGCGGCCGGCGACCAGTCTGAGTCGTCGGAGTGGCTGAACGGTCGACCAAATCTTCGGTGGAACCCTGGGCCGGGCACAGTCGTAGTGGCTTTTGTTCGGCGATATAGCGTAGACTCCAGAATCCAGCACCGTGCTGCGTGCACGCGTACTGACTCGTATCTGAGCCTGATTAGCGTCAAACTGCGGAACTACAGGATTGGAGTGGGATTCCCACGGAAGCTCCCTCCACAGGGTGGAGTCGGGGCAAAACAGAATGTCGGGGTCGTCGACTCCGCAAACGAGAGACCGAAACCACTTAGACTCCGTGCTGGCAGTTTGAGATTTCGTCTTTGCTTAGAAACTTGCGGCAAAGCAAAAAGGGGCCTCTTTGTTTCGTGCGGTGGGACAACGCTTCAACGTTTTCGGTACTGACGCCAAGTGCTGGGACACCAACCAAATGGTACAAAAATCTGGGGGGGGGATAGAAATAGAATGGTACAAAAGTTTGGGGATAGTAATAGAATGGTATAAAAACTTGGGGATAGTAATAGAATGGTATAAAAGTTTGGGGATAGTAATAGAATGGTATAAAAGTTTGGGGATAGTAATAGAATGGTATAAAAGTTTGCGATAGTAATAGAATGGTATAAAAGTTTGGGGATAGTAATAGAATGGTATAAAAGTTTGCGATAGTAATAGAATGGTATAAAAGTTTGGGGATAGTAATAGAAAGTACTTCGCCTCCTGTGCGGTTGGCTGTGACAAGTCCACTCCTGCATTTCACAAAATTTGCAGCAGGAGGGACTGAGTCACACCAATCGAAAAGACACCGGAGAATACCCGAGTGTCGGCCCACAAACGAAGTATTTGAACTTCCCCTTTTGGAACTTGCTTGTCTTGCCCAAAAAAAAAAAGCGGACGCGGACGTGATGGGGGACCACTCCCTGTGCTGCATGTCCGGGGGGCTCAGGACGAGGGCACACACAGCCCTTCGTAACGAGGTGGCGGCTGTGGCCCGAGAAGCGCTCCTGACACCGGCCCTGGTGCAGCCGTTCACGCAGCCGGCGCACACGGGGCTCCGCCTCGATGTGGCCTACCAGCGAGGGGGGAAGCTGCGGCTGATTGACGTTGCAATCACGTTCCCCTTGAAGCCGACCGGGGGGTCGCGCAGGAAAGCGGCCGAAGGACCAGGGGGGGCGGCTACCGCGTACGAGGCTGTCAAACGCGGCAAGTACACGAGAGCGGTGGAGCAGCCTTCTTTCCTTGCTTCCCCCCCTCGACTCGACCTTGGTTGGATTTGCGGGTTTGCGGCATCAAGATCTGTTCAGGTCAATGCCCCCTGGCCCACCCTTTTTCTTGTTTCGTGTCTTCAGCATGCATCATCCGCGCTTGATCATCCACAACCTGCTTTTGCTTTCTCCTGATTCTGGGCATACCTTCTCGGCCTTTTGGCTAAGATCAAGTGTAGTATCTGTTCTTATCAGCTTAATATCTGATACAGCACACTTGTGTGCTGAGATATTATGTGAATTTTTCACGGGGGTGGCGGGTAGCTCTGAGGCAACTCAGAGTCCGCCACACGTGTTGCCCTGGAGCTGCACTACATCCAGGAGTGGCACACCCATCTTTTTTACCATCCCTCCCACCCATTCTCCTTCTCCTTCTCCTTCTCCTTCTCCTTCTCCTTCTCCTTCTCCTTCTCCTTCTCCTTCTCCTTCTCCTTCTCCTTCTCCGCAAACCCAGCCTTCTTCGACCGATAAGTCGTCACTTTTTCGCAGCGCTGACACTGCCCGACCCCCCCCCTTTCTTTTGCTTTAAATTTTGGTTAACCAACGATTTAAAAGCTACAGTTTCTGTACTTTATTGGTACTTTAACACATCCAACCAGCCTTCATGGCTAGTATTTCCGCTTGGCCAGGTCCCTCTTGAAGGAGCCTGGCCTTTCTTTTATTCAAATAGTTGCAAATGTGCCCCAACATGTTGCTTCAGGATGTCCTTCTTCAAGTGGTAGGGGTCCCAAAAAAAAAGAAAACTTTCAGTTCTTTAGAACTGAAAGTATTTTATTATCGATTAGTCAACCTCTACGACCGCTCAGGAACGTCTTCGACGGAAGAACTCACGTACACCACGTACAGTGAAAGTTTCCCCTCCCACCCACCCAACTGACAAACTGTCTGGACGCAAGTATCCGACTGGATCGGAGGTCATCGCCATGTTGAAAGCGGAGATGGAACACAATGCAACCGAGGAGTCGGTTATAACTGACTTCATTGTGAGTCGAAAGCGCAAGTTGGAATACCTCGAGGGGCTGCCACCTCTGGCCGCTCGCACGACAATCGATCAAGCCGTTCAATTGCTCACGGCATCCTCGGTCAAAGGCGAGACGTGGCACCAATACTTCGTCGCAGTAAGGGCTTGGACGCACTACGCGGACCTTAAACGATGTCCCCACTTCCCCATTGACCCCGAAGAAATTCGTGGGTTCATAGCAATCCACACCAATGCGGACACCGCAGAGCGCACAATATCAGCGCTCGAGAAAGTCTAACAGTTCTTGGGGATCAATTCTCCGCTCAGAGTTCCCTTGGTGAGAGAAGCAATTCGAGGGATAAGAGGAAGGCAGACCGGAAAACGAAAAATGGATGCTATCACGTCGCGGCTTCTCGACAAAATTGTGGACTGTGGACGATACATCCCCTGTTGCCGGCTCCAACCGTTCGTTGAACGAGTTTCGTCAGTTGGCAGTTCTATCGTACGTCTACTTGCTTCGCACCGGTGACGAAGCGATCCCGCTGAGACGCGGAATTGAGACTGACTCGCCAGTTAATGCGCTCCGGGACGTTAAAGAGACGAAAAGACACAGCGCAGTCTTTAAATTCCAACAGGAACTACCAACAAGGTGACACCTTATCTAGGGGTTGCATTTGCAACATGCCGGAGAAGAAGAAAGGATGGCGGGGGCTATGCCCCATTCATCACCTGTGGCCTCACATCCGAGATAATGTTTCCAACAGCCTGTACAAGGGTGCTTCCGCAGGGGTGCCGCGCAGTTCACAAGTATGTAGAGTTCACCACGATAATAAAATCACCGGATGCTCGAAAAACGTTTCTGTACTGCATTTCAAGGTCCGCACCCCACGTTGCACAGAGCCTGTGCGTTTTCATTTTTCCTCCAATTGGATACGACCATACTCTGGTGAAAGCACCCCATCCCGCCTGATTTGGGAAGTTAAGCACCAGCAGGCCTGACTAGTACTGCGGTGAGTGATCACGTGGGAACCCCAGGTGTTGTATTCTCTTTTCCCTCGCCCCAATTGTGCACCCCCCCAAAGGGAACATCAAACATCAATTTGATCAAACACCCTTCTTTCCTTGCTTCCCCCCCTCGACTCGACCTTGGTTGGATTTGCGGGTTTGCGGCATCAAGATCTGTTCAGGTCAATGCCCCCTGGCCCACCCTTTTTCTTGTTTCGTGTCTTCAGCATGCATCATCCGCGCTTGATCATCCACAACCTGCTTTTGCTTTCTCCTGATTCTGGGCATACCTTCTCGGCCTTTTGGCTAAGATCAAGTGTAGTATCTGTTCTTATCAGCTTAATATCTGATACAGCACACTTGTGTGCTGAGATATTATGTGAATTTTTCACGGGGGTGGCGGGTAGCTCTGAGGCAACTCAGAGTCCGCCACACGTGTTGCCCTGGAGCTGCACTACATCCAGGAGTGGCACACCCATCTTTTTTACCATCCCTCCCACCCATTCTCCTTCTCCTTCTCCTTCTCCTTCTCCTTCTCCTTCTCCTTCTCCTTCTCCTTCTCCTTCTCCTTCTCCGCAAACCCAGCCTTCTTCGACCGATAAGTCGTCACTTTTTCGCAGCGCTGACACTGCCCGACCCCCCCCCTTTCTTTTGCTTTAAATTTTTTTTTTTTTTTTTTTGAAGTATAGAGCTCACTAGGACAACAAACGGAGGCTGGGCCTTAGCCTTTTGAGAGGGAAACATCGGGAACATGAATGTACCTGGCCATCCTTTAGCTCCGTTAGGTCGGGAGGAGGAACGGTTTCCGGGGTGCCTTGTTGTCGGCTCCGGTTAGAAGTCCGGTTGGGGAGCTTCTTTCTGGCTCGTGCCGTGGCCCGAGAGGGGAAGCTCAGGGAGGGAATGCTGGAGCAGTTGCACGCTCTTTCGTTTTTCTTGGGGGTGGTTTCCTCCCCGTGTGTCGCCTCTTGCTGTGGTTTGCTTGGGGCTTCTCTGCTGTTTTCGTGCGGTTCTGCCCCAGCATTCTCGTTTTTCGCACGAGCGCTGCGGCGGAGTGGGGAGGAAGTGATGGATGTAAGAGATGGAATGTGAAAACGGGAAAAAGGAGTAGATAAGAGGAAAAAGAAGGAATGATTAAATGATGATGGGATGATGAGGCGTAGAGGAGGGTGTGAATGGTAGAGCAATAGCGGAGACAAAAAAAATAAATAAAAAAAAGGGTTTCAAACGTACTGTCGCCTTAGAGAGGCACATAGTACGAGTGACATAGAAGGGAAGGAAATAGAGGGGTGTCGCTAATCTTTAGGGCGGTTTGTGCCTCTGCTTTGCTGTTTTGACACTGCTTTTCCTCTCATCATGCTGAGATTGTTGTGGTGCCCCCGAGAGCGTCAGTCTTGTGATATTTATGATGTTAAAAGTAATAAAATCAACAATAAGAAAAGAATGGGTTGCGGGGACGGGGGCGAGGAGGGGATGAAGGGGGGAAGTCAATTAGGCCCATTAGTCTCTTATGTCTCTGCATGCTTGGGTCGTGCTGCGCCCTCCGTGTCTTTTTTTTTTTTCTCCTGTTTCCTTGGCGTCGTCCCTTCTTTTTTTTTGTTCGTGCACTTTCAAGCATGCCGTACATACATCTGGTGTTGGTCTGGGCCCTCACCTCCTGGGTGGTGGGGCGGAAGAGACCCGGTGCCGTTGTGGGGGCATTTGGGAGATAGAATCGCAAGGAGGAGATTGAAAGACGAAAGAAAAAAAAAAAAAACAGAAATTCTTGGTTCGTCTTGGCGGGCGGCGGGAGCTTCGCTTCGGCTTCTCTGGCGCGGCTCGCCTTCGGAGTCGGGCGCTCTACCGGGAAGGCGCTACCCTGACCCCCCTTCAGCCATTGCGTCGTCTCGGCGGCTCGACAAGACCGCGTCCGCGAACTCCTGAGGTACCAGCCCTCGGCTGGCAAAGTATCCCAGCGCCAGGTGCGGGTTCTTTCCGACGACATGTCGTGTCGTTCGGTCCTCTGGTGCTAACCCGGCCAGGTCCCAGTAGGCCGTGGCTGTGGGGCACCCTTCGATAGCATGCGCGAGCGAGTACTTCGCTCCGCACTCGCTGCAGAGGCCGTCGTGCGTCCTTGCCGTGCGTCCCCGGACGTATGTGCCGGCCAGGGGGGAGTTTCCTCCAGTCTGGGCGAAGCCGTACACCATTGGGGACGCACCCACCCTCAGCGCCGAGATGGCGGCCTGTTCCTGCCGGCTCCAGCGTTTGTCGACTGAAGGTTTCGGACCCGGCGACAGGAGGTGGTACGGGTGGGCTTTCAGCTTCTGACAGCGGTACTCCTTTCTCCCCTTCTTCACGATCGCCTTGACCATGTCGTAGTCGATCACGGGTTTTGCTGCGGGGAGGCCGTGCGCCTTCGTCGCTTCCTCGTCGGCGCGCTCGTTGCCTGGGATCCCGCAGTGGCTGGGCACGTATTGGAGATACACCTGCCACCGTGTCGCGAGGATTTTGAGGGCCCGCCACGCAAGTCTCTCAAGGACGCCGTTTCGCTGATGATCTTTGAGCGCGGCGAGAGCGGACTGCGAGTCGGTGAGTACCAGTAGAACCCGCCTGTCGCCGGGAGCCCACGAGCAGGCCTCCATGAGTGCCACGACGATCGCTCTCAGCTCGGCGAGGAAGCTCGAGTGGCAAAGACCGATGTTCTTCGCGAGCGTCGTGAGACCTTCCTTGGTCTCTACCACTATGCCGTACGAGCCCTGTGGGAGGCCGTCGGCAGGGGTAGTCAGGGAGCCATCCGTACAAATGGTTACGTCGGCGGGAGGGAGCCTGCCGATCTTCTCCTCTGCCGCTCGGCGATTTCTCGCAGCATCGCCGCTCTTCTTGAACCCGCCGTCCAGCTTGCATCCAATGTGTATCGTCGGAGGCGCTTCCCACGGTGCGAAGGAGTTCGTGCACTGTGTCCGTACGATTTTCGCTTTCGCGAGTCCTGTTGTTGCGGCCACCTTGTCCGTCTCCTTTTGCCACCTGTTTGAGGTCCCGGCGAGCCTGTCGGAGGGAGCTCGAGCCGAGCGTAGCAGGAGCTGTCGAACCCGCGTCGCTTCGTAGGCCGCCAGAGTCGCGAATGGCTGGAGTCCAGCCTCGGCATAAACCGCCTCTCTCTTCGCGCTCAGGGGACACCCAATGACGTACTTCGCTGCCTTGTAGTGCAGCGCTTCCAGGTCTTTCCCCGTCTGCCGGGGGACGCTCAGGCCCCAGACTCCCACTCCATACGTCCACGCCGGCTGTACGTAGGTCTGGTATGCTTGCCTGAGTACACCGTACGTGTTCCCCCACGCCGTGTTCGCCAGCTTGTGCAGGAGCAGCGCGCGTATTCGGAATCTCTTCTTCGCCTTTTCCGCCTGCGCCACAAACTGCCAGCTGTCGTCCAGGGTGATCCCGAGTAGGGGGTGCGACTTCACGAACTTCAGAGGCATTGCGAACGTCGCCGTCTTGAACGCGATGCTTTTCTGCTTCTTAAGCTTCGCCTGCGAAAACGGCTCTCCGTCCACTTCTCGCAGATACCACCCTTTCAGGTTCTGGCTGTCGGCCGATGCCTCTTCCGGGGTCTCGCTGCAGAGCCCGGTAGGTCCTACCACTTTCAGAATCCTCTCGACCCTCATGCGGACTCTCTGCCTTTCCGTGTGGAAGACGGGTTTCTGAAGCGCTCGTCGGCGGGCCTTCGGAGGGTGGACGATGATTGCTGCCGTCTTGCCGGTGGAGAGCGCCATCCGGTTTTCCTCTGTCCATTTGGACACGAGGTCGAGCACCTTCTGGGCCTCCGCTCTGGCCGCCGCTTCCGAATTTCCCGTCACGACCACTGCAAGATCGTCCGCAAACAAGGATACAAAGACGCCGAGCTTTGTCAGGGATCGGGCCAGGTCGTCGACGAAGCACAGGAATAACAAGGGTGCCGTGACCGTTCCTTGAGGGAGCCCTGTCTCGAAGCCTGAGAATTCTCCGACTACGTCGTCTATTTTTACAGCCGCCTTCCTCCCTCGCAGGAAGGCGGACGTCCATCGAATGAACCTGCTGGGAAGCCGTCTCTTCAGCAGTTTCAACCTGAGCAGGCCCTTGTCCACCTTGTCGAAGGCTTTGGCGAAGTCGAAGAGCATCACTATCGACGTCTTGCCTTCAAGCCTTTGCTCTTCCACCTTCGTGAACACTTCGGCCACCTGTTCCTCGCTTGAACGGTGGGGCGTAAAGCCCGCCTGGCAGGGATGTATCGGGTCAACACCCTCGTAACCGCCGAAGAGCAGGTGCTTCATTCGGGAGTTCACAACTTTCTCGGCGACTTTCGCCAAGTTGCTCGTCAGCGCTATTGGGCGGTACGCGTCCGCTCTTGACTTATCCTTCCCCGGTTTCGGGAGGAGTCTTAGATGCGCGTTCCTCCATCCCGCGGGTATGGTGCCTTCTTGCCAGGTCAGGTTGACGAGGTGGAGAAGCGCCCTCTTCGCGAGTGGACCCATGTGCATGACGAACAGATTGGCTATGCGGTCCGGTCCCGTTGCTTTTTTTGGATCGAGGCCGTTTATCTCGCGTTCAAGTTCCGCCATTGTGATGGGTGCCTCGCTGGGGTGGTCTGTCGGGGGGAGCGGACTCTCCTCGAGGGGCGGCCCCGAAGCTTTGCACACCCCGGCCAAGTATTTCCCCATGAAGTTGGCCTTTTGACGGTATCCTAGTAAGCACGCTCCATTTTCATCCTTGATGGGTCCAAGTTCACTTTCCGCCATCCCCTGCACCTTCTTGAACATCGCCCTTATCTGCTCCTCCGTCGCGTTCGGGTTCTCACCTACAAAAGACGTCCACTTGTCCCGCTGTTGATCGCGGCCCGCAGGTGGGGAGGCGGTATATCGGGCCGGCGGTTGCGGCGGCCTCCCACGCGTTCCGAGAGGTGCACTGGGTCGGTCGTCGTCGTCTGTGTCAAATGGATTCCCCTCGGTATCCTGGTCTCCATGGGGCGCTGCTGCGTTTGCGAAGGGTCGCTTCTTCGTTCTCGGAATTGCGGTCTCTGCTGCCTTCAAAATGCGCGTAGTGATGCGCCGGTTCAAGACTTCCACTTTCCCCTCTCGCATCAGCTCCCCACTCATCTTCTCCAGGTATGCAGTGTACTTCCCCCAGTCGGCCCACTTCCAAACCCATCGGGTGGCGTTGTTTCGCCTTTCTTCCCCTTCAAACGGTATTTCGAAACTCATCGGAAGGTGATCCGACCCTTCCCACGGGAGCGTCCGCCATGTGTCAGTTGTCCAGCCGTGGGAGGAGATCACCACGTCGGGGGACGACTTAGCTTCTCCGGAGGTTCGCGTATGCACCCCCTGTCTGTTCCAGATGGCCAAGCCTTCCGAGTCGGCCCAAGCCCTTAGCTCTCTCCCTAGGGTGTTACCGGCCTTCCTTGCGCTCCATGTGGCGTGGTGGGCATTCAGGTCTCCCGCCACCACTGTGTGCGCATCTATGTCAAGCTCGTCGGGCTTGAAGTCGTCGATCCTTGTCTCCCCATTTCCCTTCGAACATGGCGGTTTGTACACGTTTGCCACTACCACCTGCGTGTCTCCCGTTACCACGCATACGTCTAGCCTTTCGAGTACGGAGCCGGCACGGTCGGCGGTGGGCATTCTCGTGACATCTATCCCCATTCGAACGTAGGAGAGCAGCCCTCCACCCCTTATCTCCCCGCCTTTTGCCCGCGCAAGCGTCCTGTCCTGTCGGAAGCATTTGTACCCACGGTAATGCGGGGCCTGTTGTCCTTCTTGCAGGTGGGTCTCCTGCATCAAGAAGAGGTCAATTTTGTTTTCCCGAAGCTTGCGCCCGTGGCCCCGAGGTTTCCCCGCACAGTTCCAGCTCACTATCCTCAGACGTGGGGTTCCAGGGCCCGGATTGGGATGCACGTCTCCGTGGCTGGTCAGCAGCCCTCCGAAGGGGGTCGTTCTCGCCTGCCGTCGGCCTTTCGAAGCGGAGGGTGTCCTTCGCGGCGGGGCCTTTTTCCGGTTTTTACGCCGGGGCGACCGCCATGCGTTGCTCGACCTCGCCTGCTGCCGCCATCTAGTCCTGCCGGAGGCCCGGCCGATACGTGGTGGGTTGGGAGCCTTATCTTTCGTATTCTCTTTGAAGACTCCTGTTGACCGCATCTCGGTTGCGCCGGTGGTAGGGAGTGCCGACTCGGGGCGGCGACTGGCTGCCTTGTGGTTGAAAAGCGAGTTCGTTGCAACGGGGGGTGCGGGGTTTTTCCTTCGCTGGCGAGTGTAGAACAATTGAGGGGTCGTTGGCAAATGAAGGAGGGGTAAGGGGCCTCTTCTTCGGTGCAGTTGGGAGGGTGTCGGTCGCTGAATTTTGAACAGTTGAGGGGGTGCAGTGTAGAACAGTTGAGGAGGTGTTGGTCGGTGAACGATGTGCGTTTGAGGCATTTCCCGTGATGTGGTTGCAGAGGGGGGCGAGGAAATTCTTCGTCGCATGTACAACGGTGCGGTCGTCCAGCGGGGCGAGGCGTTTTTCCGGCTTTTACGCCGGGTCGGCCGCCACGCATTGCAGTTCGTCCTCGCCTGTCGCCGTTTCCTTGCCCAGCCCGAAGCAATGCCTGGATGTGGAGAGAGGGTAGCTGTGTCTTTCGTACTCTCTGTCGCGGCCCCTGTTTCCCGCGACTTGGGGCGGCGACTGGCTGCCTCGTGCTTGAAAAGCGTGTTCGTTGCTACGGGGGGTGCGGGGTCTTTCCTTCGCTGGCGAATGTAGAACAATTGAGGGGTCGTTGGCAAGTGAAGGAGGGGAAAGGGGCCTCTTCTTCGGTGCAGTTGGGAGGGTGTCGGTCGCTGAATTTTGAACAGTTGAGGGGGTGCAGTGTAGAACAGTTGAGGAGGTGTTGGTCGGTGAACAATGTGCGTTTGAGGCATTTCCCGTGTTGTGGTTGCAGAGGGGGGCGAGGAAATTCTTCGTCGCATGTACAGCGGTGCGGTCGTCCAACGGGGCGAGGCGTTTTTCCGGCTTTTACGCCGGGTCGGCCGCCACGCATTGCAGTTCGTCCTCGCCTGTCGCCGTTTCCTTGCCCAGCCCGAAGCAATGCCTGGATGTGGAGAGAGGGTGGCTGTGTCTTTCGTTCTCTCTGTCGCGGCCCCTGTTACCCACGACTCGGGGCGGCGACTGGCTGCCTCGTGGCTGAAAAGCGCGTTCGTTGCTACGGGGGGTGCGGGGTTTTTCCTTCGCCGGCGAATGTAGAACAATTGAGGGGTCGTTGGCAAGCGAAGGAGGGGAAAGGGGCCTCTTCTTCGGAGCAGTTCGGAGGGTGTCGGCAACAGTTGAGGGGGTGCTGGGTCTCTTCTTCGGCGAGTGTAGTACAGTTGAGGAGGTGTTGGCCGGTGAATGATGTGCGTTTGAGGGGGGTTAGGGTTCCTTTCCCGTGTTGTGGTTGCAGAGGGGGGCGAGGAAATTCTTCGTCGCATGTACAACGGTGCGGTCGTCCAACGGGGCGAGGCGTTTTTCCGGCTTTTACGCCGGGTCGGCCGCCACGCATTGCAGTTCGTCCTCGCCTGTCGCCGTTTCCTTGCCCAGCCCGAAGCAGTGCCTGGATGTGGAGAGAGGGTAGCTGTGTCTTTCGTACTCCCTGTCGCGGCCTCTGTTACCCGCGTCTCGGTTGCGCCGGTGGTTGGGAGGGTCGACTTGGGGCGGCGACGGACTGCTGTGGATGTTGCGAGGAGGGGCAAGGGTCTCCTTCGCCTGCGTATGCAGGCGAAGGAGAACAATTGAAGGGTCGTTGGCCGGTGAGTGCTGAGCAGTAGAGGGGGTGCAGGGTCTTTTCTTCGGCGATCGTTGAACCGTTGAGGGGATGCTGAATCCTTTTTTCGACGTGTGCAGAACTGTAGAGGGGGTGTTGTCCGATGCATGTTGTGCGGTTGGGGGGGATTAGGGTTCCTTCTCCGGTGTTTGCAGTATCGCTTGGGCCGCGGCGGTGAAAGTAGCGTTGGGGGGTGCATCAGTGGTTGGATTTCGATTCAATCCAGGGGAGTCCCAGGGGCGGATCCGTCGCCGCCCACCTTCGACCGTTTCGGCGTTTGCTGGCTTTTTTGAGGGCGGGAGGTCGGGCCGGGCGATTCGTATCGTGGGCACGTGTCGAAGTTCATGGGGGCTGGGCTCGACCCGGAGACTGGGGGTCCTGGGAACAGCCTCCTCGCGGGGTTGCTTCTTGGTGTCCCCGTGGGCGTGTCCCCCTCTTCCGCCGAGTACTCCACTGGTTCGGAGCGCTCGCGGAACTTTCTCTTCGCGATTGGGGTGCCCTTCCCCCTCTTCAGCATCGAAGTAATCTTCGCGAGCAGGACACTGATCCCTGCCTCGTGCTGCTTGTTCATGCGGCTCATTGCCGCCTCCTGATGCCCGGCCAAGCGCCCTTCCATCTGCCCCATGACCGCTCCCTGGCTCGCGGTCAGGCGTCCCTCCATGTCCCCCAGTGCCGTTTTTAGGGCACAGTCCACTTCGGAGAACCTCCTCTCCAGTCGTGAGTGGCTCTCGGTCACCTGGCTCCTGAGGATTTCGTCCCCCTTCCTCCTTTCCTCTGCTTCTTTTTGCACGCCCAGAGCCAAGGCCCTATGCTGCCGCTCCCTCTCTCCCCTCTCCATCTGCAGCTCTTTTCTCCAGCTCTCCTGTAGGAATTCCACCTTGAAGTTGTGTTGTGACGAAAAAGAGGTGTTTCGTTAGCTTGGCATGCCCTCGAGGACCGTCGTGGGTGTGTTTGGCCCTGACCGGAGTCTGGGCTGTGGACGGCTTTGTCTCTCGGGTTCTGCCTGCGCTACGACTTGCTCCGTGGTTTCGAGCGGCACTGCGCTTTGCTCGTCGTGCTTTTGCTCGTGCTGAACTCGTTGCCGTGTTGGCGTTCAATTCGCGACGAACCTTTGCAACGACGCGCTGAGTGTCCTCACCGAGCTGTTCCGGCTGCGAGCTGGGGTAGGGACGAGGGGGGGGTTACCGATTGATGTTGTTTGTTGGGACGGGCCAAAACCCATTACAGTATGTTATCCAAACTTTGAACCCATTACGGTACATGATCCAAACTTTGAGCCCATTACGGTATGGTCCCAAACTTTGAACCCATTACGGTATGGTTTTCCAAACTTTGAACGAATTACGGTAGGTTCCAAACTTTGAAACCCATTACGGTATGGTTTTCAAACTTTGAACCCATTACGGTATGGTTTTCAAACTTTGAACGAATTCCGGCAAGTGTAAAATTTGAGCCCAATTTAGGTACCATTGTCAGTCGAAGTCTGCAAGTTGTTAACAACGCATGTAATTGGGCGACAAATTCATCTTCTGTGGTGACTCTACAGTGCCACGTCAGTGGTCGATCAGTCAGACTCTAAGGCGGACGGGTGATGGTTGCAGCTACCATGTCTTCAGTTGGCCGATCCTAAGTCATCATCCTTCTGCACCGCAGTAGCAACAGATTCACTTTCATCTCCAATTTGGCGACCTCCGAAATCCACGTTCAACGCAAAGATGCGGCGTTAGTCTGTGACACGTGAACGGTTGGCTGTGTGCTGTTGCTACAGCTGTAGTAAACCTCGTGATCAGCAGGCAGTGAAACCTACGGCCACGTCCGGATTGTGATTGGACCGGAAGAAAGGGAAGCTGTGGAACGTTCGCGCCATTCGCAGATGATTCTGTCCATCACTTGCGTCAACAGGAAGGCGAAAAGAGAGAGATGAGGAGGAGGAAGGGTAAAACTTCATGAGTAAACTTCATGATCAGCAGTGAAAGTTGGCTAATCAACCGTGGGTTTCCGTGCCCCCGTACAGAGGGAGCAGATTTCGAGCAGCATTACTTCGCAGTCGGTCTGACTCCGCGAGCGGCAGCCGTCTGGATCCGGAAGTAGCAGCGGCGTTTCAGCCACAGGGTCGACTCGAGCGTGAACCTCACCCTGGAACCCTTTCACAAAGTTTCAGGACTCCAAGTCCGACTCTAGTTCGCAATCGGACGAGCCCGAATCGGAAGTGGACTCGTCGGGACCTCCTCCCATGAAGTCTGATGACGGAGGGCCGGGCGGACCGCCGACCGGCTGGACAGGGAAGGAAGGCATTGGACCGGACCCCGGGGTGGGCGGATCAGGGGCGAGTGCGCCGCCATGGTGGTTGCCCAACCATGCACCGACTCTTCTTCAAACCCGAGCACTTCCCCTGGGGATGCATCTGTGCGAGGTCCTTCAGCAATCGAGAGGTCCAAAGCAAGCAGCCAACCTCGAGCATGTGCCAAAAGACACAAACTGGATCCATCGACGCCAACTTCACATCTATGATCTCTCTCCACGTCCGCTTCTACGTATCTCGTTGGTGTTGGGCTTATAACCTGACAGTGACACCGAAATGGGCTCAAACTTTGAGAGTCAAAGTTTAGAAATCATGCCGGAATCGGTTCAAATTTGGAACCTCACCGTAATGGGTTCAAAGTTTGAAAACCATACCGTAATGGGTTCAAAGTTTGAAAACCATACCGTAATGGGTTCAAAGTTTGGGATCATACCGTAATGGGTTTCAAAGTTTGGAACCTACCGTAATTCGTTCAAAGTTTGAAAATCCATACCGTAATGGGTTCAAAGTTTGGATTGACATACCGTAATGGGTTCAAAGTTCGGACCATACTGTAATTCGTTCAAAGTTTGGATAACATACTGTAATGGGTTTTGGCCCTTGTTGGGACTCGTTGACGGAGGAGTCCGGGTGGGGATGGACAACAATAAAGTGCTGGCACCGACTACTCCCCTTTAGGGCCTTCCAGCCGGGTTCCGAGTGGGGGTCATTTCCCATTATAGTACACACTTTCTTAGAGTTACCCATTATAGTACATACCTCTTAGAGTTACCCAAGATAGTACATGTTTCCTTAGAGTTGCCCATTATAGTACATGTTTCCTTAGAGTTGCCCATTATAGTACACACACTTGAAACTCCTGGAAGGCCCCCAGAAATGCAAGAAAAATGCACAGAAACCGTAGTTTTTGCTTTTTCTTCGTTTTTTTTAGAGACCCCCCTTTCCCCAGCCGTGGCCCAGGCACGGGCTGCTGGTTGGGTGAAATACCAAAAGAGTACGGTTTCCTGACTCGGACCTGAGTTTGTGCCCAAAACTTGAGTTCCAAACTTGGGTCCCAAACTTGGGTCCCAAACTTGGGTCCCAAACTTGGGTCCCAAACTTGGGTCCCAAACTTGGGTCCCAAACTTGGGTCCCAAACTTGGGTCCCAAACTTGGGTCCCAAACTTGGGTCCCAAACTTGGGTCCCAAACTTGGGTCCCAAACTTGGGTCCCAAACTTGGGTCCCAAACTTGGGTCCCAAACTTGGGTCCCAAACTTGGGTCCCAAACTTGGGTCCCAAACTTGGGTCCCAAACTTGGGTCCCAAACTTGGGTCCCAAACTTGGGTCCCAAACTTGGGTCCCAAACTTGGGTCCCAAACTTGGGTCCCAAACTTGGGTCCCAAACTTGGGTCCCAAACTTGGGTCCCAAACTTGGGTCCCAAACTTGGGTCCCAAACTTGGGTCCCAAACTTGGGTCCCAAACTTGGGTCTCAAACGCGGTGCACCGTGCTGCACGCGAGGAAAACCCGGCTGAGGGAATTGATGCCTGTTGTGTTTCAGTTTTTGATCGGCATGGCAGCAAACCTTGCCATTTTGGTCCTTGATTCGATGAGAGTCTGGATTTGCGAACCGAACCTGGTTCTGCAGAAACTTGGACACAACTTGGACTCAAAACTTGGACCCGCACTCAAGTTAGAACAAAGTACTCTTTTGGGCACAAACAGGAAAAGGTGCTGTTTTGGGCACAAACTCGGGAAACGTACTGTTTTGGACCTTATCCCAGCCTCGTTTTGCCCGGGCTTCGTTCCGCCCCACAGGACAGAACAGAACAGGATAAGAGACCGTACCAGAGCAAAACGTACTATCATGGACAACTCTAAGGAAACATGTACTATCTTGATCAACTCTAAGGAAAGATGTACTATCTTGATCAACTCTAAGGAAACATGTACTATCTTGATCAACTCTAAGAAAAACCGTACTATCTTGGGATGTACTATAATGGGCAACTCTAAGGAAGCATGTACTATCTTGATCAACTCTAAGAGGTATGTACTATAATGGGTAACTCTAAGGAAACATGTACTATCTTGATCAACTCTAACAAAAACCGTACTATCTTGGGTATTGACTCTCCGAGTGGTGCTTACTGGAGCGCAGCAGACTGAACTGTACGATCTCGACAAGAGTCTTGTGAAATGAGACGAGTGCACGTTTGTACCAATTAAGAAAATAAGACGAGTGCACATTTCGCTCAGCGGTTAGCCTGCGTCCTCTTCTGGCGATGCGTACGAAGCGCGCGCTGGACGCGGAGCCTCAGTCGGGCTGCGCGGGGCGGTGCGGCGTCGTCCGGCGTCGACGGCGACGTGCTGCGAACTGCGAGAGCACCGTGGCAGGTGACGGGTTCAGGATGGCCGGCGCGAGAGTACCCAGGCCCCGGCGATCCCCTGCCTCGGACTGCAGCCGCTGCGTGGACGGGTGACGTTGCCTCACATGATGGGCATTTTTTCGGGACTGGAGGTCCTATGAACATGCAATGTGAATAGCCTCTATTCGAGCCAACCCGGCTTTTTTTACTGTACTGTTTTGTACTAGATAATAGCGCGGAGCTGGCTTTTTCCGTTTTTCGGGACTGGAGTCCTATGAACATGCAATGTTCACCACTACTTTGCTTCACCCGAACTTCGCCCGAACTTTGCTTCGCCCGAACTTTGCTTCACCAGAACTTTGCTTCACCCGAACTTAGCTTCACCCGAACTTAGCTTCGCCCGAACTTTGTTTCGCCCGATCTTAGCTTCACCAGAACTTTGCTTCACCCGAACTTTGCTTCCCCCAGAACTTAGCTTCGCCCGGACTTTGTTTCGCCCGAACTTAGCTTGACCCGAACTTTGCTTCGCCCGAACTTTGCTTCACCAGAACTTTGCTTCACCCGAACTTAGCTTCACCCGAACTTAGCTTCGCCCGAACTTTGTTTCGCCCGATCTTAGCTTCACCAGAACTTTGCTTCACCCGAACTTTGCTTCCCCCAGAACTTAGCTTCGCCCGGACTTTGTTTCGCCCGAACTTAGCTTGACTCGAACTTTGCTTCACCAGAACTTTGCTTCACCAGAACTTTGCTTCATCCGAACTTTGCTTCCCCCAGAACTTAGCTTCGCCCGCACTTTGTTTCGCCCGAACTTAGCTTGACCCGAACTTTGCTTCGCCCGAACTTTGCTTCACCAGAACTTAGCTTCGCCCGAACTTTGCTTCACCCGAACTTAGCTTCGCCGAACTTTTTCGCCCGATCTTAGCTTCACCAGAACGTCCGAACTTTGCTTCACCCAGAACTTAGCTTCGCCCGGACTTTGTTTCGCCCGAACTTTGCTTCGCCCGAACTTTGTTTCGCCCGAACTTTGCTTCACCAGAACTTAGCATTGCCCGAACTTCGCTTCGCCCGAACTTTGCTGTTCCCCGAACTTTAACTGCTGCCTCCAGTCTCGCCACGCGCCGGCCTTAGCCGAGCGCACGTACTTTTTTTTTTTTTTCATCAGCGCCCCATGGTTTTATCGGGGGTAGGTGTACTGTTCCTACATTACTCGCGGTCGGCCGAGCCGTCGGAGCTACCGGTTTCTTCGGGGAGCTCATCCCCCGACGCCTGGAAGTTCGTCAGCAAGGAATCGATCCTACGACCTCTGGGATAGTACGCAGGCGTCTTGCCACTGGACCAGGTGCCCGGCATGCGTAAACAATTCAATTTCAATTTCAATTTCAAAAATTTGGAAACCGCACCCGGGTTAGGCTTGGGGATACGGTGCTAAGGTTCCTTGTGCCTTCTCTTCATCCTTGGGGCGTTTGTTTGTTTTCTGTTTCCTTTCGTTCGTTCTTGGTATGGTTGTGGGGGGGTTCAGTGGGATTGTTTCTTGCCCGCCCTCCCCTTGTTTCTTGCCGCTCTTCTGGTAATGATGTCCTGGCGTGCCAGGCTTTACCAGTCGCGGTCGGTGTGTTTCCGGCGATTGTCGCGCTGTCAGTTGCCTGTGTAAACCGGGAATCGAACCCAAAGGACCCGAGGGAACTTAAACTGAAGCAACCAGTTTCCTGCCGACATACCCACAACCGGGTTTAGAACAAAACAAGATCCTCCTGTAAATGACTCACCCGCTATCTTAAACGATAGTGAGAACTAGATAACCTCAATTGCCTTCCGCTCGAAGTTTCACTAACGTCCCTAGGGGAATTGCCCCCAAGTCCAGGTCAGCTTCTGGTGTATTCGTTCATTCGCTTGCCCAGTCTCCCAACTGACCGCTGGCTTTCCAGCCATGTCTCGTTAAATCGTCACTCCGCTGGGAAGTCAGTCCCGAAAAAAAAAAAAAAAAGGGGAATGAATGAATGTGTACAGTGTCCCGCGCTCCAAAAAAAAAAAAAAGTGCCTCCGATGGGGTAAGGGACACGCCGACAACACCGACATCAACGGCGCAGATGAGGCGGCGACGCGGGCCCTCCAGGAGAGACTTCCGGTTCTGGACGTTGAGCTCCTGTATCGGAAGAACGGGGTAGGAGCTGTTTGCTGTTACGCCGCAGAGGACTTCCCGCAGCTGGAGAGCCCCTTTCGGTACGTGAAGCGCGTGTGGCAGTACAGCCGGACAAAGACGGCGACGAGGAGCATACGGGAACTTGCGTCGGCGGAGACAACGAAGGGGAGTACGCTCCGCTCCCTCGAAGCACTGCCCGGCGCCGTGGACCTCTTGCAAGCGATTATCCGGCGAGCGGTGATGCCGCGAGCCACCCGGATCGCCTGCAAGCGGTGCGCGGCGCTGGCCAACGCGCAACACGTCCTGCTCGCAGATGATGCGACGCACAACGAAGTGTCCGACATCCGTCACGCATACCCCACCGACCCGCCACAACTGAAGGGACTGCTCGCGGACTTTGCAAAGAAACGAAGAGACACGATCCGGCACGTGGCGAAACGCGTGAAGGTCCTGTGCGACGACCCGTTAGCGGCACGGTGGTCCTCGCTAGTTTTGAGATATCTCGAGTAAATCAGCACTGCGTCTTGTGTGGGGGGCAACGGAAGAGGAAGAAGTGGAAAGAGAAGGGATCGGAACGGTAGGGAAAAGGGAGAGTGAATGACTAACGATATCAACGGAAGGAGAAAAAAAAAAAAAAAGGGGAATGAATGAATGAATGAATGAAAAACAAGCACCGTTCCTTCAGCCGCTCAGAAGAGCAGCATCCGGAACGGTCAGGCGTTACTAGCC
This sequence comes from Diplonema papillatum, assembly GCA_030068145.1. NCBI lineage: Eukaryota > Euglenozoa > Diplonemea > Diplonemida > Diplonemidae > Diplonema > Diplonema papillatum. The sequence goes on along the minus strand of JAPJBO010000066.1, from coordinate 13,664 downwards.
CGTTTGCGCCAAGAGACACGCGCACGAGTGACAGGTCCACAGGTTAGGGGATAGGAAGGGGGGGGTCGACGAGGGAAATAAGAAAGAAGACGGAAATAAGTAAAGAAATAAAGAAAGAAAGAAAGAAGTGTTTCGCTAGCGTGGCATGTCCCCGAGGACCGTTGTGCGCCTGGGCTGCGTTTGTGCCGTCGGCCTCTCGGCCGGGCCTTTTGCCCCCACGGTGACGGTAACGTCGCTCGGGTTCGCCCAGCACTGTGCACCCACAACTTTCCCACAATGTGGGCAGAATAGCCACAACATTTACCCACAAAGTATTGTGGCTATTGTGGCTAGAATCTTTTTTATTGTGGCCCCGTGGAACTGGTCCAGAAAACAGCGTTTTCTGGACACCAACACAACACAATTATACATACGTTTTTCGATGATGTATCGTGTTGTTCTCGTGTCCCCACCTGTGTTTTGACTATCTGGTATGTCTCTGTGTGCTTGTCAGCCTGGGGCCACCCTGACTGGGGTACTGGCGGCATCCTCCTGGGGTGCTGTGCTTACTGTAGAAAAGTTGGTGAGGGAACTGAAGAACATTTTTTTGGGCTTTCTTGGCGAATTCAGATCGAGAACAGAGAGGAATTAGAGTGAAGTTCGGAGCTTCACCAGAAGTAAGGGGAACAGAGCTGATACATTCGAGGTGGTAAGCACCACCCCTCACCCCTGCCAGGGCACTGGCAAGCAGCAGTCTGGCGGAGGAGAGGTACTTCACTGAGTTTATGCAAGAGATATTCATAATGAGAACAGGGGGATTTTGGATGGGTGTGATTGCCAGTAATTATGACTCAGTAAAGAGCCCGGGCAACATTGTTAGGCGGTGATACATCATTGGAAGAAGAATCTGAAGATGTCTGACTCTGGGGTGGACTGGCATTTGTACCCTGCGGGCTGAGTGAGAACCACGGGGCAATGCAACTCTTTTGCTCTTCGGACAGCCGCATGGCAAGGCGTGTGAACATTCTTTTTTCTGTGGCTGCCTTCTTCTCAGATTCGGGTGCAAAGTGGTCGGCAGCAAGCTTCGGATAGTTAATCGCGATGATCGCCAAAGAAGATGCTTTTTGCGACTTTAAGGATGCGCGGTGCTTCGTTAACTGCCGCGAGAGGACCTTGAAGTTCCGTTCTACCGCAGCCTCGGTTGTTGTGCAGTTGGCAAGTGCAATGGCAAAGGAACTCAACACGGGGAAGTCAAGGCGGCGTGTGTGGGTGCTCCAGTATTTGAGGAACGAGCCTGCGCAAGCAGGAACAACCCCGTGGTTCCAGAACGTTGTAAGTTCGGTGGTTACCTGGCTCTCGCGATCTTTGAAGGTCCCAAGGGACTTCTTCTTCCGGTCGGCATAGGGAACAACGTGCTTGAGCACTTCATCCAAAGAATTTCTGTGGTGTCGCCGGGACCAATCCCCGTGGTTTTCCTTTGGGTTCAGGGTGCTGAAAAGAGAGGTGGCAGCAGATGTGAAGTGACGCTCCTTCCTGGTCTCCCAGATTTCCGAAGCTTCCTTCGCTCGAAGGTTTCCTTTTCGCATCTTTGCAGCATGCTGGTCCAGGAAGGCGAGCACCCCAAGAAGTCCCTCCAAAGTCATTCGGTCCGATTGGACAACATCTGTGGCAATGGCAAATGGGGCACAGATGTCGATCAACTGGTTAAGGTCGGACCAGTATCGTTCCCAGTTGGTGCCGTCTCCCGACACAGTTTCGATGTGGGCACTGAGCTCTTTCTGGCGAAGCATGGCATCGTACATACTGTTCCATCTCACAGTGGTGAAGCAACGAAGTCCTTTGATCTGAGTGTTAGGAACCTGAGCTTCTGCCTGGGCTGCCTTCAGTTGTTCTGCCCCCTCCTTGTGCACGTACTTTTCGTTTTCGACAAGGAATCTTTTCTTGAACGCTGAGAAGCGGTCGATGTCGAAGATGTCCTTGAGGACAAGCTGGAGGCTGTGGGCCCCACACCGAAAGACGAGGAGCCCACGATAAGCAAGGTGCTCTCTTGTCGCATTCAGCGCATCCTCGGCAGGCATCCCGTCTGCGTCTTGCTCTGCTTCCGACTCGTCCGATTCACTTTCGTCCCCCAGCTGGTCCAGTGCGCTCTGCATCGCCGCTGCGTTGTCCGCCACAGCACCAACAACGGTGATCCCCCCTTCGGTGAGTGTATCCAGAATCTTGTCCAGGCATCCAGCGATAGCTGCAGCAGTCATTGAACACTTCACCTCTATATCACCGTAGTGATACACTGTGTTTCCACAGGCGAGGGACACACCAAGAAATGTTCTGCGGCATTTCGTTGCCGCATCCACGAGGAGGCAGACATCTTCCCCGGCAAGTGAGGCGAAGAGCTCTGTCATGAGCTTCTCTGCAAGCAGCGCTGTCTTCTGGCTGAGTTCGCGTCTCGTCATGATGACATCTGCCTTGAGCAGAGAACGAAAGTCCGGCGACTCAATGATGTGGAACGGGAGGTGGTGCTTGGCAAACGTGAAGACAACATGCTCATCCAGTGGCAACCCCCGCACTGTTGGCGAAACAGCAATGCGACGCTGCTTCGCGGTGCTCGCCTTCTCGTTTGCTGCTGCTTCCGCTTTTCTCTTTCTCTCTTCAGCCCTCTCCCGGATGCCTCGCTTTGCTGCCTCAATCGCCTCGTGGTTGTGGTACGTATCGTAGTGGCGTTTTGGTGTTCCCTTCTCGTTGCGCATCTTTGGCATGTGTGTGCACCCTTCCAAACGACACATGGCTAGCCCGTCTTCGAGAACCTGAAAGTAGACATGGAAGTCCCATGTCTTGCTTGATGCACTAGTGTAACGCGGATCGTCTGGTCGTGCAAGTCCGTCTTGTGTGAGGTTCCCGAGCACTGTGCCTGCAGGAAACCCCTTTGGACCAAAGTTTGGTGCTGGATCTGCGGCAGGTGAAGGCTGGTCGGCAGGGATGTTTTCAGCAGTGATGGGTTGCTCAGCAACTTGCTGTGCCAAAGGTTCTGAAGTTGCACCACCGCTGGCCTGTGTTGTGCCGCTGTTTGTGGCCTGGGGCGCATCAGCCTGCTGTGCACCACTGCTCGAGGGCTGAAGGAGCTTCTTCAACACCCAGCTGTTGCCACACTTCGAGCACAGGTCGAAGTCACAGGCCTTGCATCCGATACGTTGGCGCCGATTGCGGGTGCCGTTTTTGTACCCACAAACGTCGCATTCGAAGCCTCCGACATCTTTCGCCGCCCTCTTGTAGCTAACATCCAGCATCTCCATTCTTGTCTTGCAGTTAATGCAGCAGCATTGTGCGCTTGCCATTTTGCTTGGTGTTACAACCTGGTGTATGAGTGGGGTAAGGCATATCATACATAATAATCGATTATAGTCAGTGGCCCACACCTCGTTCAGGACCTGGCTCAAGCAGGACGTGGCTCAAACACACGATACGTCATCGAAAAACGTGGGATAAACATGTCTTTGTCCTGGAAATGCTGTTTTCTGGACCATCTTCACTGAACCACAATGAAAAAGATTCTAGCCACAATAGCCACAATACTTTGTGGGTAAATGTTGTGGCTATTCTGCCCACATTGTGGGAAAGTTGTGGGTGCACAGTGCTGGTTCGCCTGCGCTACGACTTGCCGGTGCAGCCCGAAAACCGGATTTGCTCAATATTTGACCTGTACATGTCGGATATGAGGAAGCAAAAAACTGTGACACGTTTTCGTGGAATGAGTGTTATGTGCCGCGCTGTTTGCGGTCGAGCTTCCCCGTTGTGTGGCGGGTACGGTTGTCGATCGTTGCCGTGGCGTTGGTGATTGCGTTCCGTTGGTCGGGAGCCAGCGACTTGCAGTCCTGCATCCAGTGATGCTCCACCGAGCCGCTCCGGCTGGTACAGAATAGTTGGTTGTTTGGGTGGCCTGGGCGGCGTTTGACCAAGGGCAGCTTTGGTAAAGCACCGACAACTCCCCTTTGGGGCCTTCCAGCCGGGTTCCGTGTGGTGCTTTCCTGTTGCTTCCCTGTTAGCAGCTGTGCGGGCGTGTCGGCCTGCGCTGTTGCGCGAGACGGTTGCCCTTTTTTCCCTCCGGCCTCTGTGCCTGGCGCAGCCGGGGCTGTTTCTTGGGCTATACCACTACTGTGGTATTGCCAACGTTTGCCAATATGAAGGCGGTCACACGTTTCAACTTGTAATTGAAGGGGCGGGGGGGAAAGAGAGTCCGTTGTATGCGAGGCGCGTCCCCGTGCAGTACCGTGCCGCGGTTTACCCTTCTTCTCCCCTTCCTGTCACTCAGCCGGGTTCTGTGTGGTGCCTCCCTGCTGGCGGCTGCGTGGTTGTGACAGTTTGTTCTGCACTCACTGTTGTCCTGATGTGGGGCTGCGGTTTGCCAACGCATACAAAAGAACAAAAAAAAAAAAAGGAGACGAATGCACAGCCAACTCCAACCAACTTGTGCGTGCGCGGAGCGGACGCGGATCTCCAGCGGCGCAGCTTCGAGCATGCGTCGCGCCGTCGGCGTACCGCGTTCCGCGAACACTGCGACCGCCGTTAGCGGGAGAGCACGCGGGTTTGCCTCTACAGTATGGGCACAAGCCCGTACTCGTGTTCTTCGGTCGTGTCCGGGGTATCGTCAGGGCTGGACGCCACAAGGACTTGGAAGGGTGGAAGGGCGCCAGCTCTCTGTAAGTAAAAAAGGGCGAGCTCGGGGTGGACGAATAAGAAGTACCAGAGGGAGTCGATGGGTCCGCCTGGGTCCTTCTTTATCCGCCTTGTTACCTCAAGCCGCAGCGTGGTCCTGAGGGGAGCTGTAACGAAGGCTCGGCAGTGCACGAATAAGTGCAGCAGGGGGCTGGGCGAGCGAGCCCCGCAGATCGGGCACGGAAGGAAGTGCCACCGCCGCTCATCCGAACCGAGGGATACGTACGACGCAGAATAAAGCGTCATGATCAGGCGGTGGTGTCCGGTCCTCAGCTGGCGAATCTCTCGCTCCGCCCGCGCCGTGAGGTGACGGCGTCGAGGTATCGGCCGCCCGTGAACAATACGGGCGAACGGCGAGATGTTCCCGTGCTCGTCTGCACGCTCGAACGCACCCTTGGCACCTAATTCGCTGCTATCCAGTCGTAGGTACCGTCGATAGCGGCAGATTGCATCAGCGACGGTCAGCGGGTAGGGCTCAGGGTGAATCGCGGAAGAGTCTTCCGCAGCCTGACGGTGTGCGAGGGCCGCAGTTTTTGCGAGGTTGTCCGCCACGTCGTTGCCTTCAAGCCCGCAGTGCCCGTAGACGAACTGCAAGGTGGCTAGATAACCCCTTGCTTCCAGATCCGACAGGATCTTCCAGCACTCTATGGCGAGAGGCTCGACTTGGGCATGCGGGCCGGCACTCAACGTTTTGAGAAACGATTGGGAGTCGCTCAGGATGAGGATGTGGAGCGGGCGAGTCGTCGGCGCGAGATGCTGACTGTAGAACACCAGGGCCGAGTACAGGGCTACCTGCTCCGCGCGGTAGCTGTGCGCGTATTTCCCGACCGGGAACGACCGGGTTGTCGTGCGCCGATCCCCGGCGGCGGTGAGCTTCATACCAGCGACGTTGCGCAGGCTGTCGGTGATAGACGGCTCGAACACGAAGTACAGTCCGGCCCCGCCCCATGTCGTCTTATCGTTGTAGCGCTTCAGCCACGGGAGATGACGTTCGTCCCAATTGTCGGCTATCGAGGGCGGCGGCTGGGGCGGCGGTTCACCTTTGAGCACCGAGCCGTCCACCCAGGCTGAGCAGTCCGTCGGGTCAAGCTCATTCAGCCGGGCTACGACGATACGCTTCTTGGCCGCAGGCGAGTCGCCCTTCTTCCCTGGCAGGGTGGCGACTATAGACACCCTAGGGCTGGGCGTCCAGGGGGCAAACGGGTTGAAAACAAATTCCTCGCGCTTGCACCCGTCCGTATCGGCCTTTTCGCACAAGTCAACGTAGTCTCGCCTCATCGTCGAGTGCATGGCGAGCTCCTTTCGCCAGAGCGTGCCGCGGCGCCGCATTCTCTCTCGCAAAGCGGCGATACGGAGCCTTGCTATCGCACGGAGCGGCAAGATCCCGGATTCTTGTTGCGCTGAGAATTCGGAGGTGTTCTTCCTGCATCCGAGGAGGAGAATAAGGGCACGGTTGTGCAGCCGCTCAAGTGTTGCCACCAGGGGAGATGTGGAACGAAGGAGGTACGGGCCGTAGACCGACAGGGCGTACGTGTATGTCGGTAGGACGTACGTCAGGTACAGAGTGCGCAGCGTGCACGTGTTGCAACCGAACGATTTCCCGGAAAGGTGCCGCAGGAAGTTCATCTTCAGAGAGAAGTTGTCGACTACACGCTGCATGTGGTGGTGGAACGTGAGTTCCGAGTCGATGGTCAGGCCAAGAAGTTTGGTCTTGCCTACCCAGCGCAGCCCATCGGCGACGCGTATGGTAACCATGCGGCCGCCTTCCACGACTTCAAGCGAGATGATGATTTTGCCATGGTGCTGGTGCCAGGGCGAGTCCTTCTCCGGCTCCAGGAACTTCCAGGCCGATCTCGACTTCAGCGTCGCGGCGTAATCGGCGGGCACCGTGACGTCGACGGCTGTGGCGTTGAATCTCGTCCTCAGAGGTACAGGTTCGGGGGCACCAGGATCCCGAAACAAGACTGCTTCCGTCTTCAGCTTTGACAGGTGCATTTTGGCTTCGATCGTCCAGTCCTCGACCACGTCCACAACCATTTGGGTGTACTTCTCAAGTGGGGCGCGGCTTGGGGAAGAGACTACGACGCCGTCATCGTCGGCGAAGAGTGAGAACGTGATCCAGGAACCCCCTTGGGTCTCTTCAACAATTCGCTTGTTGAGAGCTTCCAGTGAGGTGCCGAGGCCGTCGATGTGATACAAGAAGAGTATCGGCCCGAGGACGGTACCCTGGGGCACGCCGTGCTTCAGGTGGAACTTGCTTCCGGTGGCCCCATCGACCTTGAAAGCCGCCCTTCTGTTCCTCAGGTGTGCACAGCCACCAGCCGATTAAGGCTAACGTCGTTATCGCCATGTGGGGGTTTGTTGTCTTTATTGTGTAAGTTTTTTTGGGAGGATACCAATAAAGTACCCTGTTCTCTGTTCAATCTCAATCTGAATCTCAATCTCAATCTGTACCAGCCGGAGCGGCTCGGTGGAGCATCACTGGATGCAGGACTGCAAGTCGCTGGCTCCCGACCAACGGAACGCAATCACCAACGCCACGGCAACGATCGACAACCGTACCCGCCACACAACGGGGAAGCTCGACCGCAAACAGCGCGGCACATAACACTCATTCCACGAAAACGTGTCACAGTTTTTTGCTTCCTCATATCCGACATGTACAGGTCAAATATTGAGCAAATCCGGTTTTCGGGCTGCACCGGCAAGTCGTAGCGCAGGCGAACCCGAGCGACGTTACCGTCACCGTGGGGGCAAAAGGCCCGGCCGAGAGGCCGACGGCACAAACGCAGCCCAGGCGCACAACGGTCCTCGGGGACATGCCACGCTAGCGAAAACCACTTCTTTCTTTATTTCTTTACTTATTTCCGTCTTCTTTCTTATTTCCCTCGTCGACCCCCCCCTTCCTATCCCCTAACCTGTGGACCTGTCACTCGTGCGCGTGTCTCTTGGCGCAAACGGGCTAGTAACGCCTGACCGTTCCGGATGCTGCTCTTCTGAGCGGCTGAAGGAACGGTGCTTGTTTTTCATTCATTCATTCATTCAATAAAGTAGGGAACACCTGGTACAGCGGTCAGGGCGCCAGATTGTTAACCTGAGGGTCGCTGGTTCGATTCCCTGACTGGCCAACTTCTCCAGGCGTTTGGGGATGAACTCCCAGATGAAAGCTCTAGTTCACACAGTACTTGTACTGCTAGCGGAAATTGCTCCGCAGTAAAGGATGGCTTCCATACTTGATTGTATGGTCTCCCAACCATCCCCAACAGGGGACCTCAGAGGAGTGGAGTAAGGTGCCCTGGTGGCCCGAACTAAAAAAAAAAAAAAGGGGAATTTTTTTTTTTTTTTGGATGAGGCACTTTTTTTTTTTGGATGAGGCACCTTTTCCTTCTATCCTTTCTTTTTTGGAAACAAATTGAAGACATGAGAACAGGGAAAAAAAGGGAAAAAAAAAAAAGGGGCTGTTCTGTTCTGTTCTGTTCTGTAGGGCGGAACGAAGCCCGGGCAAGACGAGGCAAGACGGTCTCTAACGGGCAAGCGTACAGTGGTTCTTTGTGCCACCATTTACTCCGTTGTGTTGTTTGTGATGGAGTGATGACTACTACTTGTTCGTTTATCGGTTTTTTGTTTCACGTAAATTGTTTTTCCTTCTGGCTACGGTTCTTGGTTCTCGTTATTGGGTTCGCTTTCTGGTAATGGTTTTCGGTTTACGTAAATTGGTTCTCTTTCTGTTAACGGTTTTCGGTTCACGTAAAAGTTTGAGGTCCTACTCCAAGTCCGAGGGCGTGGTCGGGGCGCGCAGCTTTTCATGTTTCAATGCTGTCTCCTCCGAGCCGTACCTTCTCGGGTGAGCATCGGACCTCAGTTTTGCTTGCGATGCTTGAGGCACCTATACGTACTGGGCAAATCAATTCGCTTTTCGCTAGTAATGCCTCTGCTCCTCTTTCTACTTTCTTGGTTCAAAGTGTCAAGTGCAAGGTGCCGGAGTAGAATTCTCTAGCTTCCTACTCTCGTTCTCCATTTGTACTTCGCTTCGCTTTGCCTTCGTTTCGTCGCTCTTCGAGGTTGCTTCGACGTCGGGGGTCGGCCGTCTCGCGGTCACGGTCGTGACTGTTCCTCGGACGCGCTCTCGTGGGCCGGGGGGGTTGTCCCTCCGACGGACGAGGCGGGGCCCGGTATGCGGTGGTTGAGTCGGGGCCGAGTCCGATTACGGGCGTGCAAATCCGCTGGCCTCGAGTTCGCGTGTTTGTGTCGCGGTTCTCGTGGCGGATGGGCGGGATTCGGTGGGCTGTTCGTCGGGTGTGGTCGGCACGAGTATCCGGTACTCCTCCAGCAGTCCGGTCCCTTGCAGGTACTCGAGTGCCGTCTCCGGGTGTTCGAACAGCAATCTCCACAGCTGTTCGTGTCTCGGTATGGCCACCCTCCCGCCGTAACGGGGAGGCCACTTCCCACATCAGGTCACGCTTCCCTTGCGTCCCCTCATGGCCGCAGTCCAAGAAAAGGTGCGAGACCGGGCACTCGGCTACCTCTCCGCAATGCGGGCAGGGACGATTCGAGCTCCGTTCGGACTTCGCTAACGCGTCGTAGTCCTCCCGGCACCAATTGCGAAGGAGGCGGTGCTGGCCCGTGCGGATCTGCCTGATCTCACGCTCGGCCCGTCGCGTGAGGTGATCGATTTTCGGGAGTTTCCTCCCGTTGACGATCTGCGCGTGTGCGAGTTTCCCGTCGTAGTGGGAGCCCAACTCCGGGTGGGCCTTCAGCACGCCTGCCGACCACCTCTTCTGCACATAGCTCTTGTGCCTGGCCGCCGCCGTCGATCGCGTGAGCGGGGGACGGGGTCCCCTTTCTCCTGGCGAGCTGGCGCCGGTCTTCGCCCGGGTATCCGCTTCGTCGTTCCCGGCCAGTCCACAGTGTAGACGAACTGGAGGTGGATGGTGTACCCACGATCGGCGAGCTTGCCCAGCAGCTGCCAGATCTCGATGTTGGCTGGGTCGACTTGGCGATGTGGTCCATGGTCGAGGTCCTGGAGGAGCGAGCTCGAGTCAGTCAGTATCCACAGGGTTTTGTCGTTCCTCCTGCTCAGACTGCCCACGAGGACGCGCAGGGCTCTCTGCATCGCCACCTGTTCCGCCCGGTAGCTTGTCGCCCACTTGCCGGCCGGACCGCTGTTGGTCGCCCACCAGGGAAGATCGTCTTGCGCGCTTCTCCGTATCGACCAATTCTCTCCGGATTCGATGGCAAACCCGGCTCCTCCCCATTTCGTCTCCGTGGGTGTCGGTTCCGTTGTGCCGTTGAGGACTGTTAGCGCCGGTTCCATTGTGGTTTCCTCAACAACAGAGCCGTCGGTCCAGGTTACCAAGAGCGGCGTCGGCAGGGCGGCTAACACACGTTCCACTACCCTTCTGTTCGCCTCCACGTCTTCCGACTTCTTCCTCAGTGTTGCCGAGATGTGCACTTTGGGGCACCGTGGCTCCCACGGCGCGAACGGGTTCGCCTTGCGGGTCTGCCTGTCGACGTCTTCCGTCCGCGCGCGCCTCTTCAGGAGTCCGTATTTGACGGCGATCGTGTCGTGCTTGTTTGTGGGGACCAGGGTGTCACGCCACTGCGGGTAGGTCGCCAGCTTCTCGCACAGTGTTGCGAGTCGAAGATCGGCATAGACCGAGATTGGCTGCACCCGCGACTCAATCGAAACGGCCTCCACGGATGCCGAGCGCCTGCATCCCGTGACGGCGCAAAGCCCGGCCTTGTGCTGGCTCTCCAGCTTCGCCATGGTCGTCGGTCTGGCAAAGGCGCCGTATACCGACAGGGCGTACGTCATCTTCGGGAGTACGTGGGGCTATCTTCAACGATAGAGTGAAACTAGAAACTCCATTGACTTCCGCACTGTTTTGCTAACGTTCTCAGGGGAATTGCCCCCATGTCCAGGTCAGCTTCTGGTGTATTCGATACTTCGCTTGCCCCAGTCTCCCAACTGACCGCTGGCTTTCCAGCCACGTCTCGTTAAATCGTCATGCTGCTGGGAAGTCAGTCCCGAAAAAAAAAAAAAAAAAGGGGCAAGATGAGGCCCCTTTTCCTTCTATCCTGTCTATGGGCAATTTTCAATTTCAATTTCAACATTTGGAAACCGCACCCGGGTTAGGCTTGGGGATACGGTGCTAAGGTTCCTTGTGCCTTCTCTTCATCCTTGGGACGTTTGTTTGTTTTCTGTTTCCTTTCGTTCGTTCTTGGTATGGTTGTGGGGGGGTTCAGTGGGATTGTTTCTTGCCCGCCCTCCCCTTGTTTCTTGCCGCTGTTTTGGTAATGATGTCCTGGCGTGCCAGGCTTTACCAGTCGCGGTCGGTGTGTTTCCGGCGATTGTCGTGCTGTCAGTTGCCTGTGATAGTAATTTGTCAAGGGTTTGCTTTGGTTCGCTGCTGACATGCTGCTTGGCTCTGCGTGTTGTGTGCAGTGATGGTTGTTTTTCCTTGGTTTTGTTGTGGCTTCGTCCTTCGCTCGCCCTCCCTTTCCGGTGCGGTGTTCTGACGTCTTTTGGTAACCCTGGCGTGCCAGGTTTGCCTGTTGAGTCGGTCTTCCGTGTCGGTCGGGGGGGGTTTGCTTTCGCTTCGGGACTTTCCTGTTGTTGTCGGGCGCGTGGCGCTGTTTCGCTGCCGCTGCCCGTCCTGCTGCCTTCGCTCTTGTGGGTTGTTGTTGAGCGTGGTGCGTGTAGCACTGAAACGGGGGGTTAATACGTTGTCTGTTGTTTTGGCAGGACTCGGCTTCTCTTGCGTGCTTGGGGGGGGGGCGTTGTTATTGGTTCTGGTTTTGTGGGACAAGGTAAGGGAAAGGTATTTCTTTTTCGGCAGTTGGTGGGGGGTATTTTTTGGACTTGTTGTGCGGCTCTCCCTTCCGGGCGGTGTTCTGACTTCTGTTGGTAAACCCTGGCGTGCCAGGGTTTGCCTGTTGAGTCGGTCCTCCGCTTCGGTCGGGGGGGGCTGGTTTGGTTGCTGCTTGTCTCTGTTTCGCTTTGCGGCGCTGTTGCGTGGTGCGGTCCGTTGGGCGCTTCGCCTGCCTCTACTTTGTTCTTCCTTCCGGGGCCTTTGAGCTTGCTGCTTGTCTCTGTTTCGCTTTGCGGCGCTGTTGCGTGGTGCGGTCCGTTGGCCTGGTCGCTTCCGGCAGCGTCAGAAACACTGGGCTGGTGTTTCCGACGCTGTTCTATCCCGTGCTCATTGTCCGCTCTCGGCCCGGAGGGTTGTCTTTTTTTTGTTTTGGTTGCTAATGCACTGTTCTTGTGTTGCAGCTACCTGTCTGCCTCAGTGACCGCTCCAGTGCTCACTCTGCGTGGTGCGGTCCGTTGGCCAGGTCGTCTCCGGCAGTCGGAAACACCGGGCTGGTGTTTCTGACGCTGTTCTATCCCGTGCTCATTGTCCGCTCTCGGCCCGGAGGGTTGTCTTTTTTTGTTTTGGTTGCTAATGCACTGTTCTTGTGTTGCAGCTACCTATCTGCCTCAGTGACCGCTCCAGTGCTCACTCCACCCTTTTGGACCTTCCTATGGTCAGGTGGGTGTGCTGTCGGTGCACCGAGTCTACCCTTCGTTGGTAGTCGTGTTCGGTCGCGGCGCTGTTGCGCTGCTGCGGTGGTACTTTTGTTTGCCTTCTTTTCTTTCCCCTCTCTTTTCTTATTGTTCTCAGGTGCTGTTCGGTCCGGTGACCGGCTGCGTCCGTGTCGGCGTGCGGGCTTCGGCTGTTCGTCGGCGCCTGCGTCTCCGTTGTCGTGCTGCCGGTTTACTGCTGCCGCCTTGCGGCGGTTGGTCGGTGGCCGTGGGGACTGTGTAGTGCCGGGTGTGTGCGTCTGGTGTTGGACTGCGCCGTCAGCGTACTGATTCGCGCTTCGCACTCAGCAGCCCTGTTGCGCCTGCACCGGCGGTCGGGTGAGGTTGCTTTGCACGGATGTGCCGGGTGTGTTGCCGCCTCAGTCTTCCGACCCGGCCCGAACTATGCCCATCCTTCGGCATCCTCGGAGCTTGATCCCTCGAGGTCGAAGGTGTTGTCGACGCCATTGGTTGCTGCTGCCGCCATGTTGCCGTCGAGTTCCGGTGTGCCGGGCTCAGGTGGGTCTTCGTAGACCTCGTACTTCGGCACAAGCCCCACGGCCTGAAGGTACGCGAGGGCTGCTTCAGGGAGCTCGAAGAGCAGCGGCCAAAGCAGCTTGTGCCTTTCCCTGGGTGTCGGCTTTTCCCTTGGTGTGTCCGGGATGGCCTTGTGGACCCGTCTCCACATGGTCGCTCTCTCGTCGCCCCCGATTCTGCATTCCAGGAAAAGGTGTGTTAGGGGGCAGATCGGCGTGGCGTCGCAAAGCTGGCATGGGCGGGTTGCTTGCCTCTCTTCTGCTGCGAGATCCATCCAGTCGTCCCGGTAGCAGTTCCTGAGGAGTTGGTGGTGTCCCGTGCGAAGCTGGCGGATCTCGCGCTCGGCTCGCCTCGTCAGGTGTGCCGTTTTTGGGACCTTCCGTCCTCGGACCAACTGCGTGTACGGCAGCGGCCCGCCCGGTTGGTACGGGGATTCCCGCATTGAAGCCGCGTGTAGTGCCTCCCAGGCGTGCTCGCGGTACCGGGCCTTCGCGGTTCCTACCGTCATCGGCGGCTGCGTTTCTTCTCCGGTCTGCGAGACGCCCTGCTTCGCTAGCCCGTCCGCCTCTTCGTTCCCTGCTAGTCCGCAGTGGCCGTAGACGAACTGGAGTACTGGTGTATACCCCTTCGCAACCAGTTTCTCGAGCGCCTGCCAGATTCGGACGTTGTCCCGTTCTTGCTGTTTGTGCGGACCTTGGGACAGCACGTTCAGAAGGGAGCTGGAGTCGCTGAGCACCCAGATGTGTCTGCTGGTAGGCTCTCCTTCGAGTACCTCCCTCTTTCCCAGTTTCAGCTCCAGCGATTCCAGCGCAATTTTCATCGCCACTTGCTCCGCGCGGTAGCTGGTTGCCCACTTACCGGCCTGACGGCTTAG